>CAUDMG010003466.1:0-375000 GCA_958450375.1 Homarus gammarus
GCTTTTAGTCCACCAGTTGTGTGATCTTGTGGCGTCCTCTGTTTTTGGTTGAGTATATATTTCGTCTTACATGACTTCTAGTTTGTACCATACTCCCTGTGCTTGTCTGTATGTTCTATGTTTAATGGCAAAATGTTGTATTTTTCGTGAGGCTCTTTTATTTTGGTTGTGTATGGGGGACGTTGTTTGGAGGCTCTGCCGATGGCTTTGTTTTGTGTTGCCTGGAGTTTTAATTGGTTGGTTCGGCTGATCGTGTTTAATGGTATTGGCGGGTATTCAAGATGGGGCGGACTAGTGCTTTAAATAGATGTACAGGGTAGTTGTATTTTCTCTTCCATTTTACCGAATCTTCTTAGTTTTGTAAGCTGTATTTGGGCTCGTTTATTACGTTCTGTTATGTGTTTATTTATTCCTGTTCTTGTTAGTGTTAGCCCCAGTATCTTTTCTTCGTTTTAGTATTGTATTTCTTCGTTGTTTACTGTATTGGTGCTGGGTTTATCCTTGAAATGTGTATGATTTTCAGTTTCTGTGTATTAGTTTTTATTTTCCATTTCTTCTCGTAATTACTGAATTGTACTTTGGCGCTAGCTGTTTTTAATGCCATCATCGGTTTGGCCTTACCTGGATGGCGGATGATCTGGGTGACATCATCAGCATATGCAATGTATTCACCGTGAATTGGTGGCGGCATGTCTGAAGTGTAGATTGTGTAAAGAGTTGAGGATAAGTTACTTCCTTTTGGCACTCCACTATAAAATCTGAAGCTTGGGCCTTTGTGATTGCCTATTATATTGTGTGCTTCTCTGTGGTCTAAGAAATTACAAAGAAGAGAGGTGAAGTTGTTAGGGAATTCTTGATTGGTTATTTTATATTTAAGTCCTAAGTGCCAGACCTTATGGAACGCTTTTGCCACATTCCTTAAAACTACGTTGCACTGTTCTTTATTATGCATTGCGTTTGCTATACTTTCGAATATGGCTGTGTTTGTTCCTCTGTGTTTCCTAAATCCGTGTTGTCTGGGGTTGTATTTGTATTCTAGTTCCAGGTGTGTTCTTAATCGGTGGTTAATTATTTTTTATAAATTTTTTCCCGGTGTTTCTAAGAGAGAGATTGGTCTGTAGTTTGCTACTGCTGTGGGGGCTTTTCCTGGTTTTGGTATCAGTCTGATAATTGCTGTCTTAAATTTCTTTGGGTAGTGGCCTGAAGCTGTGGATGCATTGAATATATTTCTTAGTGGAAGTACCATGTTGTTTGGTAATTGCTGTAAAATTAGTGTATTTATTTTACTGACTCCAGGAGCCTTGTTCTTAAAACTGTTGATTGTTCTTACTATTTAGTCCACTGTGATTGGTTTGGTTAATGGGGACATGTCATCCAGTGTATTCAGTTCGATCGCGGGGCTCAGTTGCCAGATGTGGGTTATTTGCGACATATAGTTGGATACTTCCCTCTCTGTGATCATGCAGAAGTTTAAGTTTTCTTCGTTGGTTATTTGAAAGATTTTACTCCAGAAAGATCTAAATTCCGGTTCTTGTTCGGTTGGATCTGTTAATTTGACATGATTACTGTTTACTATATAGTTATACTCGTTGCTGGAGGTTCTCGTTAAGTGCTTTATTTTCTGCCAAAACTGCTTCGGTTTATGGTAGTTTTCTTCCGTTTCTGAAATCAGCTTCTGCCAGTTCCTCTTGTATGCTATTTTTGAAATGTTTTTAGCTGTTCGTGTATTACGTTGTATAACCGTCTGCGTTCTGGTGTCCATCCTTGTTATGTGATTAGTTTAATTAGGTTGCTAAATTGTGTCTGAAATGATTTTTGATTGGTGTGAGTATTGAGGGTGTGGTAATGTTCGGTGAGTGGTCTTGGGTATGTTGTGTTCCATGGCCTGGCTAATGTGCTCGTACCATGTGTCCAGTGATTGGTCTATTGGAGAAGTGTGCCTGTTGTGTAATTGTATTGGTTGCGGGTTGATGAATTCTTGTTTGAAGTTTTCTTAGTTAGCCCGGTTATAGTTGAATCTTAGCCTGGCCGGGATCTGTATTGGGGCTGTGGAGAGTGTGGCTATAGTAGGGAGATGATCACTTGTGGATATTGGGCTGGGCTCGAGTAGTATGTTTAGGTGGTGGTGTTGAGATCGCCCAGAAAGTAGGCAGATATATTCCACCTCATCAATCTGAGCATGTCCGCTATTGGAAAGATAGATCTTCTTGGAGGGAGGTAGCAGGTGCCGATTATAATTGGACCCGTGGTGCTGTTAATTTCAATTGCCAGAAAGTTTTCTTGAAATGTATCATGGATTTTATGTTTTACACTTCTTTTAATTGCTATGGCTATTCCATACTGTGTAATTGAATATCTTGATGTTATTTGAATTACCCCTGCTGTGAGAATTTAATATGACGTCTGGGTCCAGGGTACGATATATGTTGTATAATTCGTGAGCTCTTGGTGTGGTCCAGGTCAGTACATTATGTTGAATTATTTTCAGTCTGTTGATTATGAATGGTGATGTCTCGAGCTTGTTTGCAGCATTTTAGATGATCGATGTTCTCCTGAAGACCTCCTCTCCGTGTGCAGGCCGAGGCGAATTTTTCTGTACTTGGATTGCTCCACCTTTTCTATTCTGTTATATTTGGTCAGGATTCTTCCTCTCTAAATCAATATATCTATGTGGTGATCTTCCAGATTCTTATCTGTATATTTTACTCTTCCTTCCCTTATCCCTTTCAGTAGTGTCTCGGTTGAGACTATTTGGGGGGCAGAGCAGGCGTAAAACTAAATATCGGTTTCCTCACCGAGGTCCTGATTCTCAGTAATCTTTCTTGGTGACGGTGGTGGAGCCACGTTTCCCATTTTTTTCTTTTTAGGGGTGCTATATATGCTCGCTTGTTCAGGTTGTATCACAGGTTCTTGTTGTAAAACGGGTTCCCGCTCCTCTTCGTCTTCTTCCATCCCCTCTTCACTACTTTCTGGTTGGTGGGGAGGGGGGGGGGGGGTATGTCGGAAGTGGCTTGTGGTTGGGTGGCATGCGCCTGACTGGTGGTTTCCGCTGGTTCGTAGATCAGGTTGAAGATTTCTGAGGAGGGAACGTCGTTGGGGAATTCCATGTCTGGGAGGTTATTTGCCGCTAACATTTCCTTTACCTTTTTAGCATAACTTCCTGGTTTGGCAATATTCAAGAGGTGGGCGTGTATTATTGCCGTCATGATTTTAATCGACAGTTGACTTCCCAGGTTGAGCACTATAGGTTGTTGGACTGGAGATTGTGAGGCTACTTTTGAAGGACTTCAGTTGTTTCCTTTGTCAATTTGGCTCCCGCCGAGTAGGTCCTGTTTTGTTTTTCCTGTGCCTTTTCCTTTTCAATTTCCCTCATTTCATGTACTATTTATTTCTTTACTGGACAGCGTGCTGCCAGTGTTCTGTGGTCTCCTTGGCAATTCAGGCACCTAGGAATTTCTCTACTCCTGCACTCCCGGAATGTATGTCACTCCTCCCGCATTCGGAGCAGTATTTAGTGTTTTTGTTTGGGCATTCCGTGGCTAAGTGTGTATGTTTGTAACAGTTCGAGCAAGGCGTGATGGAAAAAAATTCTTCCTGTTCAACTTGGTTACTACCCAGGGCCGGATGAAATTTTCCCTCGAGTCTTGAAAGAGTGTAGGGAAAAGATTAGCGGACCCCTCGTAAACTTATTTACAAAATCATTAGACACCGGAGTTGTGCCAGACTTGTGGAAACAGGCAAATGTAGTACCCATATTCAAAAAGGGAGACAGAGCATCAGCGTCAAATTACCGGCGGATCAGTTTGACGTCAATAGTGGGGAAATTTCTTGAATCAATTATAGCAGATAACATCCGATCGCATTTAGAGAAAAGCAAATTAATCTACGACTCTCAACATGGATTTTCAAAGGGAAAATCTTGTCTAACATATCTGCTGACGTTTTTTAGGAAAGTCTTCGAGGTAGTAGATAATGACGAAAATTACGATGTTATTTACTTAGACTTTAGCAAAGCATTTGACAGAGTACCGCATCAGAGGCTTCTGAGAAAAATTGAGGCTCATGGTATCGAGGGGAAAGTTTTAAATTGGATAAAATCATGGCTCACCGATAGAACGCAGAGGGTCAGCGTAGATGGTGTTAAATCTGAGTGGGGTCGTTTAACCAGTGGGGTTCCCCAGGGGTCAGTACTAGGCCCACTCTTGCTCATAATGTACATAAACGATCTAGATACTGGGATCAGCAGTGACATAAGCAAGTTTGCAGATGACACCAAACTAGGGTGGCAGATTAATTCAGGGCAGGATGCAAATGCATTACAGGAGGATCTAAATAAACTGCAGGAGTGGTCTGAAAATTGGCAAATGAAATTCAACACGAGCAAGTGCAGCGTACTTAATATTGAAAGAACAAATACTGTCAATGTATACAGCCTTAACAACATCAACCTAGAGAAGTCGACTTGTGAAAGAGGCCTAGGGGTACTTGGAAGCCCGGACCTACGGCCTAAAAAACAGGGCGTTAATGTTCGAAATGAGGCAAACAGAGTATTGGGTTTTATATCTAGAAGTGTAAGTAACAAGAGTGCAGAGGTCTTATTGCAACTATATCTTGCGCTAGTCAGGCCGCACCTCGATTATGCGGTTCTGTTCTAGTGCCCTTATTTTAGAATGAATATCAATTCACTAGAGTCGGTGCAGCGAAGAATGAAGAAAATGATTCCGGGACTTAGAAACCTTCCATATCAGGATAGGTTAAAGAAACTAAACTTGCATTCCCTAGAAAGACGAAGAGTGCGGGGAGATATGATAGAAGTATTTAAGTGGGTGAAAGGAATCAATAAAGGTGATATAGATAAAGTTCTTATAGTATCCGAGCAGGATAGGACTCGGAACAACGGATTTAAGTTGAATAAGTTTAGGTTTAGGAGGGAGAGAGGAAGGAACTGGTTTACAAATAGGGTGGTGGACGAGTGGAACAAGCTTAGCAACTTTGTAGTAAGTGCTGGAATGCTGGAAAGTTTCAAAAGGAGGCTGGATAGATTCATGGATGATAGAGAGTGGTAGTAACTCTCGACAGGAGCTGCCATGCACAGGCCAACCGGCCTATTGCAGACTCCTTATTTTCTTATGTTCTTCTTATGTTCTTATATATATATATATATATATATATATATATATATATATATATATATATATATATATATATCCTTCATTGGTGTGAGGGCCACTGAAGCGGGAAGATTTGTATTTTTTTTCAACTAAAAACTTCAACATGACTTAGGGCCTCCTAGAGCCAAGATTTCTTTCGCCCGTTTTTTTTTAACTCAAGTGAAACGAAGAAAGGCATAAAAAGAAACCGAGGCTATAGTGTTTTATATTCTGCCACAACTTCTTGCTAAAAGAATAGTTTAATGTTTCACAGGTTGAATTATTATGAATTTCATTTTCCATCATATTCCTGGTGCTTAAAAGTGTCTGTTAACAAGAAATTTGAAACCGTATATCTTAAATGCCTGAAGTTTTTTCTCATTTTAATTAATTTACTTTTGAAGAAACTCATCTTGCATTAAATTATATTATCGATTTTCCCCCAGTATCGTAAATCACTGAACTGATATAAATATTGTTTGTGAACTACCAATTGATTATTGAATGGCGTATTATATCTGTTTAGTATCTTTGTTATAAATTAAAGTTATATTAACATCGCACGGAGTGAGTCTTAATTTCTGAAGTAATAATGTTAGTCTACAGAATAGTACCTGCGTTATCACCATTCTGAATCCTGTTACAGACGACAGAGTCCCGTTTTTGCCAAAACAATATTCATAAAGTATATTCGAGTATTCACTGGATTAGGACAGCTCTGTTCTTGATACCGTGCCGGTGTACAGTTGCCCTGGCGATTCATTTTAGAAGATATTACAAGTTGATATACCTGAAACTTCTCATTATACCTGTTGTCATCCAGTATGTATGAACGTTATGTTATAAATACTGGTGGCAGTGAAAATAACCACCACATGAGCAAGAAGAACCACCTCATCCTTATGGTCATGATACCATAACCAGGTATTGCGACCCTCCTTTCCGCCGCTTCCACTGCTGGTTACCAGCGGCCAGGGTCGTATGTACAAAATCAGTAGATATGTCAGAAGTGTCGTCGAATACCACTGGTCCCGCCAGTCTCTGGTAATTTCCCGACGATCGGTATCAGTGTTCAGACAAACAACAGGCAAGTAGATTTCCACCAGGTCACCGAAAACACCCTTATGAACTGTAGTCTGTTTTAATTACCATTTAATCTTCACAAAACTGTTCACAGGGTATGTATTCACAGCTGGACTTCTCACTTCGAATATAAACAGTCAGCACACTACCAGTGTACAATTCCTTAGTCCTTTCACTTGAAATCGCTCACAACAATTCCACAATACTTGCACAACAATTATCGTTAGTTGTAATTAGGCTTGTACTTCACACTCTGAGAGGAAACGTTCGACTGACTTCTAGGCCGCTTGTACTTGTTTTGGGGAATACTGGCCACTTCGCCCTTAGGCTATTTCCGTCTAAGCTGTTTGTTTCCTGGGTCTTTTTCTTTGGACATCTTCCTTTTGTTCTTTTTTATTTTCAATTTTCATTCTTCTTCTTGGTCTTGTTCTGGTATATTCTCGTAAAAGTCTTAAAACGGTGATGATTTTAATGTTACTAAATCTGGCTTTTTTGTCTTTCTTCGGTCTTGTTTAATTCTGGCTTCTTTTCTGTGGTCTTCTTGGGGTCTTGATTTTACTTTTCTGTGGTCTTGTAGGGGGTCTTGATTCTTCATTTCTTCGGTCTTCACTACAAGGAGAGCCTTCTTGAAGCTCAGTTTTTTCTTGCTTCCCAGCTTAGCCACCCTACACTCCTCCCTCCACTTCGGACACTCCCGATCGGAGGATAAGTGAGGGCCACCACAAGCTGCGCATTTCTTGGCGGCCGCCAAGCAGTTGGTGTGCTGGTACCCGGGTGTCCCGCAACTGCAACATACCTCCCGAGACTTCCCTGCCAGATGGCCATACCTCTGGCATTTGTAACACCTTGTTGGTCATCTTTCTTACTGTCTTAAAGGGATGTTCTCCCATCCCAGCAATACGGTGCTTGGTAGATTCTTTGGGTGACCAACCAGTGCAGTTGCACTGGTCAGCTTCCGTACTATTACGAGCTGGTCTCCGATCAGCTCGGCCGGTTCTTCTTTTCGAAGGTATTCTATCTCGGTGTGGGAGATGACTCCCAATACCAAGTTATCCTTTGTGTGAGCTTCCACTAGTATCTGGATCCCGTTAATTTCTGTTATGTTGGCTATTTGCTGGGCCTGTCCCCATTCCGCGAAAGTGACGATAAAGCCACCACTCACTGGTCTGCGGACGACCCTTGTCATCCCCCTGATTCCTAAGTAGTCCAAAAACTTCCTTAGGACAAGGAGGTTTAGTTGCTTGCGTGAAGGTCATGTGACTGGATACAGTCTTACGACCTTCTCCTGGTCACAGGTGAGCATCGTCAGGTTCACGTAGTATCTCGGGAGCAGAGAAGATCTTGTCTCGCTGAGGTGCAGTTCTTCCGGGTGTTTATTTATATACATCTCGGCAGACGCCTAGAGCATTCTAATGATATCCAGAAACTGGAGGTAGGACCGAGACGCACCTGGCGAATTCTAGAATAATCAAGGCTTACAATACATAAGTAAATCATAATAAATATGATGCAATACATTCTAGAAAATTCTTACTAAAGTAATAAATCAATATGTACAAGAAAATCTCCCTAAATTTGCCAAAATAACTGCTGTTTGGGATAGAAAACAATCAAAACACTTAGTTCACAAAAATTATAACACCAAATTAAGCCTCGGCATAACACAGATCTTTAAGTCCGATATCATGACATTATTTTTGTTCTTGCACCTGCTATGATTTTCGACCCGGGTCTCTTTGTACATTTTTTCCCAGGCATTTATATTCTTTGTTCGATTACTTCAATGCATTTTGCCTGTTATATTAAACATCACAATGCTTAGTTTGGCAACAAGTTCCTGTTGCTGAGCTCCATATGCAGCCACTTTACTTCACTTGTCGCGTAATTCATCGGTTGTTGACCCACAATATGAGTGTGGTGGTACACTAATTCCACTATCTTCTTGTCATAGTGCTCTGAGGCTATGACAGTTTTCCACCTTGTTTCTTTTATAAATTACTGGAACGCCCACGTGTATTCGCTAACTTAAAGTCTAACACTTGAAGCATCACCATACGTTTTAAATCTTTAGGTAGAGCTGTTGGCAATGATCAATCACTCTACCATTTTTTTTCAAAAAATGTCCACTCTTTCAAGACTTAGAACATTCACATGACAGACAAACAAACTTTTTTGCAACAATTCAATTCTGTAGCAGCACCATTTGTATTATATAATTATTTACCAAAATGTAAAATACCAAATTATTCACCAAGTTATTCAACTGTGCCTCAGCTGTTGATGTTATGCATGGCTGAGGTTGCAGTTCCTTCGGGGAGCAACATCAAACGAAAAATGTTCTGAAACTACTATTAGTTCAGTTTCTCTCTTAAGAACCAAAAGATCGTAATTCGCCTTCAATGGAAATGGTTCCAAATGCCATGCCTTAAACTTCTTTTGTGATTTTAGTGGAATGTGTATAAGTATTTCCTCATGCGTTAAAGATGCCTCCAATAAAGGGTAATAATATTCCATGTCATGCTCCTGAAAGATAGGCGTTAGGTGATAGACAGTTTCAGTTGACCAACCGGCAACAGTTGTGCATCTACACGACCTAAACCTGCATTCACTAAATCAGCTATGGGCCTATCATTGGTAACTATGAGAGCTTGTACAGAGGCTTCAGCTGCATGGATATATTCTGCAAAGCAGAGTAGCCATTATAGTGTAGGCGCTGACCGTGAAACCCTGGACAATACGTGTTAATTAATTAGTTTCGTCAACAATAGCTTTCATCTGAGAGTTCAGAGTCTGTACTGCCTTGTAGAACTGCGCAATGGCCCTATTCTGTTTCATGACCGCTTTTGAAACTGCGTTCATTCGTTTCCCTAATTTAGCTACATCTTCTGCGGTTGCCGTGCCAAAGAGGGTGTTATTTATTAACCCAACAAAATTAAATAGACCACGCATTTGACGCCGATGAGAATGTTCATTCATCCTGATGTCTTCAGGAGACGTAGGTAGCTTTCCCTGGAAGTGCATTACGAACTTCAGAAGAGTCTTCATACGGGCGATTTGAAATGAGATGGTTTGTCACAGGGTTGTAGAGATGGTAGACTGTTGTTCGAGACCTTGCAGGGTGTGCATATCTGTTTCAATGTGGACAGCTATTGATTTCAGGTGCACAGCCATGCGCACTAAACCATGGAGCTTGTACTTGAGAGTTACGACGTCTTCCACTACAAATACTTTGGCCAGTGGGACAACTAAAGCTCCAGGTTGATGATCTTTGCTGGGAATGCGGCTGTTGCTACACTACTCCATGCAAACAGGAGTAACGATATACTAGCCATGCCTGAAAGGGGCGAGGATAATTAATGTTTCTTGTTTGCTGATCACAGTTTTTGACGATTCTTTTTGTCTCTTGTTGTGTCGTGTTGAGCAACTGTCGTAGTAGAAATAGGTTGTAATTGACTGACATTAGGAGTCCCTACTAAGTCTCTGCTGACTTTTTTAATGCTATCTACATATACTATGTCTATGGAATTTGTTTCCATTTTATTTCGCTTTAATCATGTATGGACCTGTGAATTTAGGCGAATTCAGTCCCTTCATAGACGAATTGGACGTTAGTACAGGCAGGGGCAGGGATGACAAGGGAGGTATAAAAACTGTAATTGTTGGTGACTCACAGGTAAGGTACATGGACAGGGCCTTTTGTGGTAAAAACAAAAATAGGATGAGGGTTTGCTTGCCAGGAGCTGGGATGGGGGATATAATTGACAGGATGGACAATATATTGTCTGGTAATGGGAACAAACCCATTATCTGCCTCAGTGCAGGAGGCAATGATATTGGCCGGTGTAGGAGAGAGGAACTTCTTGACAAGTTCAAGGCAGCCATAGATCGCATTAGGACTAAGGGAGGGATCCCTATCATATGCGGTGTCCTGCCTAGAAGGGGAGTTGGCAGTGAATGGTTGTCAAGGGCAGTTGGTGTCAACGACCGTCTTGACAGATATTGCAAGTCAATATCAGTCCCATTCATTGACAACTGGGACAACTTCTATGGCAGAAGGGACCTTATGCTAGGGATGGGGTGCACCTGTCTAGGGATGGAGTAGCAACCCTGGCTGGGGCTCTAGAGGGGGCAGTTCAAAAGATATCGAAGTCTTTAAACTGCTAACAGAACATATGGGCACGGGGGTGGAGGAGACTGCAGTGGGAGCGGGTAAACAAGGCGAAAGATTACAGGGAAATAGTGTTAGGAATGATGACAAAACTAAATTAGACAGGGAGTTTAAAACTAAACGCAGTAAGGGGAGGACTCAGAACACGACTAACTTAAATGTATACTACGCGAACAGTAAAAGTATGAGAAACAAAATGGATGATATTAGGGCCTTGGTATGTACCGAAGAAATCGATATAATTGCATTCACTGAAACATGGATCAACCTAGACACACGTGAATTACCAATCGAATACCAAATTGCGGGTTACAAACTGTTCCATACCGATAGGCAGACCAGGAAAGGAGGTGGAGTAGCAATCTATATTAGGGATAATCTGAAGTGTGAAATAAATAAGGAAATAAAAACTGAGAGGAATACAGAAACAATTTGGATAGAATTAAGCGACGGTCGGGAAAAATTAATCACAGGAGTAAAATATAGACCCCCCAATCTTGATAGCGTCAATGAGCGACTTATCTGGGATGAAATGCGCAGGGCTTCCATACACAACAAAGTCTGTATAGTAGGCGACTTTAACCTTGGCCCAATAGATTGGACTGACCATACGGGCAACTCAGAATCAGAGGATTTTCTCGAGACGATCCAGGACTGTTTCCTAAGTCAACATATAACCGAACCCACATGGGGTAATAATATACTGGATTTAGTTCTGTCGAACAGAGAAAACCTCATTAGCAATGTCGAGGTAGGGAACGAACTTGCAAACAGGGATCACAAAGAAATTCGATTCCAGTTAGATTTTCAGGGCAGACGTAAGGAAAATTCCACTAAAGTACCAGATTTCAGAAGGGCGAACTTTGACAGTTTAAAGAGGCAGCTGAGAGAGGGGGTGTCGCGCTTGGCCGTGAACCTGACAGATGACACCGACCTGATGACGAGATCTGAGATTGCCGAGTTCCACGACAATTTAAATAGTGAGTTACTTAATGCACAAAGGCAGAACATACCATACAAAAAACTCAGATCAGACAACAATGACCCTAAATGGATAAATAATTATTTAAAGAACATCATTGGCCAAAGGAAGGCTATAGGTAGAAGGATAAATCGTGGCGAAATTCACCTCCGGGACTATTATAGGGTATTGGCGAGTAGGGTTAAAACCGAGATAAGGAAAGCAAAGAGAAATAATGAGGTAAGGATAGCAAGGGAGGCGAAGACAAACCCCAAAGGATTCTACCAAATGTATCAAACTAAAACACGGGAAAAGATTGGACCAATACGGTCAGACTCCGGCGAGCTCACTGATAACGACGGAGAAATGAGCAATAATTTGAATAAATATTTTTCAACAGTTTTCACCACCGAAAATTTAAACATGATACCCGAGGCACCGACTCTATTCAGAGATAGTGAAGAAAACAAATTAAGTGAGATAGTAGTGACTAGTAACGATGTTAGTAAGCAAATAGACAAATTAAAGCCTAATAAGTCAACTGGTCCCGATGAGATATTTGCCAGAGTATTAAAGGAATGTAAGGAAGAGCTTAGTATGCCCTTAGCAAAGTTGTTTAACATGTCCTTAAAAACAGGTGTAGTACCAGAATCCTGGAGGATTGCGAATGTAATACCGATTTTCAAGAAGGAGAATAGATCACTATCCTCTAACTACCGCCCAATCAGTCTAACATCAATAGTAGGCAAATTACTGGAAGCAATCATTTCAAACTCTATTCGAAATCACCTGGAAGAGCATCGATTGATCAATGATTCCCAGCATGGCTTCACAAGCGGACGTTCTTGCCTAACTAATCTATTAACATTCTTTTCATCAGTTTTCGAATCAGTGGACGAGGGGCACAATTATGATGTGGTATATCTCGACTTTAGCAAAGCCTTCGACAGAGTACCCCACGAAAGACTAATTAGAAAGGTAGAAGCTCATGGCATCAAAGGTGACATCCTTAAATGGATTAGGGCGTGGTTACAGGACAGGAAACAGCGAGTGAGCATTAACGGCACTAAGTCCCATTGGAGCAACGTCACAAGTGGAGTTCCCCAAGGCTCAGTACTTGGACCATTATTGTTTATTATATACATAAACGACATAGATATCGGCATAGACAGCAACATAAGTAAATTTGCTGATGATACTAAAATAGGACGTGTTATCAAATCTGACGAGGACTCTGCAAAACTACAGGAGGATCTAAACAAATTTTTCGAATGGTCTGAAAAATGGCAGATGAAATTCAACATTGACAAATGTAAAGTACTCAGTATAGGAGATGTAAACAGGGAAACCAGATACCAGATGAACAACGATGCCATAGAGAAATCCGACTGCGAGAGAGATTTAGGAGTAATGATAAGTAGGAACCTTAAGCCAAGTAAACAATGTGTTTTTGCTCGTAACAAGGCTAATAAAGTAATTGGGTTCATACAAAGGAGTGTTAGTTACAAGACTAGCGAGGTCATCCTAAAACTGTATCTTGCTCTTGTGAGACCACACCTGGATTACGCAGTCCAGTTCTGGTCACCGTATTACAGAATGGATATAGAATCCTTGGAAAGAATTCAGAGGAGAATTACAAGACTAATCCCGGGCATTAGGAACCTTGAGTATAGAGATAGGTTAAAGCATCTTAATTTGCACTCCCTTGAGAGACGTAGAGCGAGGGGCGACCTGATAGAGGTGTATAAGTGGAAGGCAGGGCTAAACAAAGGGGACATTACAAAGGCACTCAAATTATCCAACCAGCAGCGAACTCGTAACAATGGTTTTAAATTAGACAAATTTAGATTTAGGCGTGAAATAGGTAAACACTGGTTTGGAAACAGAGTAGTGGATGAATGGAACAAGTTACCAAATATCATCATTAACTCGAATACGCTGAATTGCTTCAAACATAGGTTGGATGCTCATATGAGCAATAGGGGTTGGGTGTAAACGGGACTGCCCAGTATGGGCCAATAGGCCCGCTGCAGTTTCCTCCATTCTTATGTTCTTATGTTCTTATATTATCATAACTGCGTCTCCTGTTTCTATTGTTACAGGCTTAGCATTTTTATGTTGCTTTCGTACTTTCCCATGAATGCATGCGAAAACGTTGATTTACTTTTTGGCACAGTCATCCATGTTGTACGAAGGTTGTGGTGTTCCTGCTAGTTGATCATAGTACAAGCGTTTATCGGTACCATAAATTATGTAGTGTGGTGCTTTGCCTGTAAAGCTATGGATAGATCCATTGATGGATGCTGCTACTTGTGAAAGCCTGTCCTCCCAGGAAGTGTGCATCGGATTCACCACAAGTTGGAGAATCTCAAGAATTTTTTTCTTTGTACGCTCGACCTACCCATTTGAGGATGGATGAAAGGCGGTTGTGAAGGTTTGCGTGATGTCGTATTGTTGGCATATTGGTGTTAAGAATTAATTCTTAAATTCTGCCCCGTTATCTGAGAGTATCACTCCAGCCAGGTGTAGAAAAAAGGACAGATGAGATGAGTGACCAATGCATGAGCCACTGCTTTGGCAGACTTATTTTGCAATGGTGCTAGTACTACGAATCTGGAAAAGTGGTCAACGCACACAAATATGTAATTAAAGCCTTGGTAGCTTTTTGGTAGTTGCAATAAATCGATTGCAACTGCATCCCATGGACGTTCCGGCGTCGGGTATTCTAAGATTGGCGCGGGATCCATCGTTGTTCCCTTGTGTTTTGCACAAGATGAACACTTAGCAATGTGATGCCCGATGTTGGTCCTCATAGTTCCCAATAATATTTTCCTCTAATTTCAGTTAGACATCTGGGGTGCATCATGGAAGAGGGTGAGGATGTTTTCCTTTAGTGACGTAGGAATAGCAATTTGAGAGATTGACTCTTGTGTTTTTACTGAGGTATACAGGATGTCATACCGTAGCTCAAACTATGAGAGTGTAAAGGTAGTTTTGGCAAATTTACCTCGTCTCCCGATTCTAATGCATAAATTACCTTGGACCACAGTGGATCCTGTAGTTGTTCCGCCCTTAACTGCAATCGAGTCAACGTGGATAGTGGCTTGACAGGAACTATGTCTGAAGAGCGAATCAGCTATCACGTTTGCACGACCCGGAAGATAGTTGATGTCGAGTGCGAACTCCTGTATGGTAAGATACCAGCGCACAAGACGCCCTGATAAGTTTTCCCTTGAAATAGTTATGTCACGGCTACATGATCTGTTTGGACTGTGATCGGATATCCAAAAATGAGATCCCGAAAATGCTTGAGATCTCACACTACACCTAATGCTTCCAAGTGAGTAGCTGGATAACGGGTTTCTGCATCGGTGAGGGTGCGACTGGCATAAGCATGATCACAGCCCCTAGCCCTAGTCCGGAGGCATCGGTGCACATCGTAAATGGTTTGGTGTTGTCCGGAAAGGCTAACACCAGAGCGTTCGTTAAGGCGCCCTTAAGGACATTAAAACTGTCCTCTTGTTCTTTGTTACACTTATACTCTACGTCATTTTTGAGGAGTCTAGTCAGTGGTGAGGCTAACTTTGCATAGCCTTCAGTGAAAGAACGGTA
The DNA here is from genome assembly GCA_958450375.1 of Homarus gammarus. Taxonomy (NCBI): domain Eukaryota; kingdom Metazoa; phylum Arthropoda; class Malacostraca; order Decapoda; family Nephropidae; genus Homarus; species Homarus gammarus. The sequence goes on from CAUDMG010003466.1 coordinate 14,975, forward strand.
GTATCCTGATAATATCAGGAAACTACGAAGTTGATCTGCATTCTTGGGACAATGGAACTGCTTCAATACCTTTACCTTACAATCTTCGGTGCGTGTACCGTTGCCATCCACTACGTTCCCGAGAAATTGGATTCTGCATTTAAGAAATTCACATTTGGAAAGTTTCACTTTCAATCCCGCTATTTGTAGCTTTGTGAAGACTTCTCGTAGTTTCTTTAAATGTCTTTGGAATTTTTTCTTAATATGATAAGATCAACTAGATAGGCATAGACTGTGTTACCTATCATTCCAGCAAACAATGCATTTATCATTCTTTGGAATGTTACCAGTGCACTCCTCAGACTAAATGGCGTTCGTAAGAATTCGAAATGACCCAATGGTGTACTGAACGCAGTTATCTTGCGGAATTCCTTTTGTAAGGGAATTTGCCAGTACCCACTCAGCAAATCTAGGTTACTGAAGATGGTGTTGTGTTTTCTTAGAGACTGTAGTATTACTACAGTGCAGTAAGTCAATCAGGACAGGCATTAGGTACCTGTCTGGTATAGTTGCCTGGTTGACTCGTCGAAAATCTATGACCGGTCTCCATCCTCCATCTTTCTTGGGAACTAGGAATAGAGGTGTGTTACATGGTGACGAGGAAGGTTGGAATAATCTTTCGTGCCACCATTTCTTGTACCATGTGCTCGACTACAGCCCTTTGCCTGTGGGATAGCCGATATGCTGGTATGTAGATCGGGTGAGTGTCCGGCTTGAATGGAATGTGATGGTTTGTCAACATTGTTTTACCTAGGGGTTTTCCAGCAAATGCTATGATTTCCTTGGACTCGGCTAGTAATTCCAAAAGATCACGTTTTTCTCGAGGATGATCGACTACTCTCACGTGTGGCGCTATTAATTTTACTTTATCTTAAACACATGGTTTCTCGGTCGGTTACCTATTGGGTCTGTGACGACTGCTTTGTTGTAAACAAGGAAATTACCCAAACAACATACCTTTCTTAAAATTATAGGTCCCCCCAGTTCTATTTTGAACGAGGACATCTGTGAGATTACCTGACCTGATTGTGTTTAAGGTAGACTCAAGTGACAAGCCTTTAACTCCCACACTTTCACTCAGACACACAACATCTGCTCCTTCACTCACATTTAACAACAGTACTATGATTCCAGTTACTTGATACAGCAGGCGTTAAAATCCAGCTCTTTCCTCTTTCATCCCGAATATCCTTTAAGCTACTAGACGGCGTTTCAGGGAGTGCTTCCTTAACTAATTGCTTCCATGCGATAGACTCCCCCGCGCCTGTAGAGGCAGTTATTACACGAACACCCGAGGTCTTCTGGCCTCTTATTAGGGGAATATTGTCGCTGAGTTCATTGAACGACGTTAATGAGATAACATTGGCACAGGCTCCCGCACCTACAGTATGTCTAGGGACAACTGATTGTCACCTATCCTCACTGGTACAGTCAACACCTCCACTTTGTTTAACGTGGCAATTAAAGAGCCTGAGATGGAAGCGTTGTTTTCTTGCACCGTGTTGCTGGATGCGCGCATCTTCCCCGGAAGGCTCACCTCGTGTCTCCCGTCGATTTGCATGCTCTTGATTCATGCCCTTGCAATCTTCATTATTATGGTATGGGGACTCATGCAGTGCACACCATTTATTCGGAGTGCCCTTAGTGTTTGTTGGTATTTTATTTGCTGTGTAGTGTCCTTGTGGATGTTTTGGTTTAGTAGGATACTCTTGCCGTGAGATAGTTTGGTTTTTGTCCTTTTGTCCTCCAAGCTAACAATTTTCTGTGGTATGTCCCTTACGTTTGTAGATTTTGCAAAAAAGGTGCCGTTTAGGTTTGGATCCGGTGGTAGTTTCTGGTTGTTCTTTAGAACTGGTTACGAGTGCTACTGACAGAGCTCTAGTAGTAGTTTTCACCGGATCAGAAATTCCTCTACGTAATCTTCAAGCTTAGTTCCCTAGTTTATATTCCTTCCTTCTGGCTGCCTTATGTGTAGGTTCGTGTACCACCAAGATAAACTGTTGGAACTCGATGATCTTACAGAAATTTTCTCTAGTCATTTTACCTTCGTCGTCAAACCAATTTGAGGATGTCATGTAAGTTTTGAGATCCATCATAGTGTATCCGGCTAAAGTCTGTGCTTCTTGTGCGTTGTGAGATAACACACTGGTACTTGTAGGCTCAGCCATCTTGAAAATTCAAGTAAGCGCACCTCCTTTTATTCCTGAGCCAAAAAAGGATATGAAATGTGTCCTAAACGTTTTATAGTCAAGGGTTTCATCATCAAAGGCTGAAGAGTATATCATTCTATGTGCCCGACTACCGGTTTTGACGTTATTTCGGAAGTAAGAGATTTTATCCCCATCGTTAGTAACATCATTGTTTCGCATTACATCTTCGCACTAACGCAGAAATTAAGGCATTATAATCTGCATCTTCTGCAGTAAATTCTTGTACCTTGATGTTATTTGGAAGTATTTTTACAGTTTGATAGACTGATGAGGTCTGTGGGTTAGTAGAACCACTTCTTGCCACTTTTGCTGTGTTATTTAAAGCATTAGCATTATTAACAGGTAAAGGTAATGGATAAGTGTTACCTGACCTAGGTTGTCTACTGTGTAAGTCCGCGAACTAAGAGTCTATGAAATTTTCACAGCTAGTTAAGGAGTCAGTGGGTGTTAACTGTATTAGGGTAATTTGTGGTAAGACTTAACTAGCAGTTGCCACTAGCTTCTGTGAATCTGTACTGTAGATGCCATAAATTGGGATATGTATCACTTCACTTTCAGCATAACACATACTGAGTTGCCTACTCAAAGAGTAATGCAAAGCATTTATAATGAATTATGGAAATGAAGAGAAAGATATTTAAAATTATTAAAAGTATACTGTATAAACTTTGTGTGAGTCCTCTTTTAGTTTATAAATGTGTTTATTTAGTTTTACTTCTAGGCCGTTGTGCATATAGTCTATTTTATATTGACTACGTGTGAAGACTTCTTGAAGTTAACTTGTATTTGTGTAGTCTGTAAAATTATGGTCGTTTGTGATCTACCTGACCGAAGGGCCCGTAGAGTTTCGACGACAGGTGGTGACGCCAGAAGTCGATGACGTCTGGGAAGGATGACGTCATACGTCTTGCGGCGATCAACCTGGGGGATGACCTTTTTTGTGGTAATCAACCTGGGGCTGACCTTCTTGAGGTGATGAACCTGGGTTTAACGTTTCTTGCAGGGATCAACCTCAAATTAAAAACCTAAACATATATTGACATCAAAAGGAGCTGGTTAGCATGCTAACTAGCCCGCCCAAAACTAGTCTTAACAAGAGCTCTTTAATGTAGTATTATTCATAAATCAGATATGTATACAACAAATAGATCCTGGGATGTGATGATCTCTGAAGTACTTAATGATTTCAGTAATGTGCTCCTTAATGTTCTTGATTTGCAGGTCTTGTGAAAACAAATTTAACAGGTGTGCAGAGCAACCATATGTTATAATGGATTTATCTTGTCCGAATTCACTTCTCATTTTTGCCATATTAGCAGCATTATCTGTTACACAGCTTCTTACTGTGTATCCAAATTTGTCTTCACACTTTTTTGAAGCACATTCAGCTAATTTCAACAGATATTCAGCTTTGTGTCTTGATTCTGTGTCTACAGTATAGAGTCAACAAGATAAATACGGTTGTCCGCTGTTAAAGTTATACATACTATAGGCTCATTATGGACATCAATCCTTCCATCCATTGCCATGCAAACTGTTTTCCCACTAAGTTCTTCTGAATAATTCTTAATCACTGAATCGTAGGCTTGATCCAAAAGAGACCTCCAATTTGATGTCTATTAGGTGGAACATATCCTGGTCTTAGCATTTTAATCATCTTGATAAACTCTTCTTGCTCCACTGTTCGAAAGGGTGAATTTGTTGCATATATACTGTATAATTAGCAACTTAGTGATCCAAAGTGACTTTTTCAGACATAGTAGTTTTTATCACAAAACCAGTTATGCTTCTTTGTTCCATAGAACTACCCCTCTTATCTCTTTTAAATGGTATCTATTTTTGTTATAATTAATGTTTCTTTTAGATTAATTTAATCACAATCGTAACCTATTACTCTTTAATTATACCAATCAATATTAGTTATTGACAAACCAATGAGTGATTAATATACGTACTGGGTATAAGAAAATATATTAGTGATTTCCCATTAGGCAACTGCCTGTACTGACAGGATCAGTAAAGGATCAGTACAGGAAAGAACAAAACATATATGCATGATGCAACTACCAGTACTGTATTAAGAATACTTTCACCACTCTCTATAATTAATATAATTATTTAAATTATGATCAGAAATAATACTTATGTCGTTTAAAAAGAACATACTAAGTGATAAAAATAGAATATCTGAATATGTATAGCCTAGTGCCTACAGCCTGTTCACTCTAGCTTTGCAAAAATTTACAGCCCATTGCTGCCGGGAGAAGTGAATACTACAGTTCTTCTGAATTTCAATAGTATTTATTATCTTAGTTAACAATATATTTCATGTAAATATATACATTAATAATGAGACCTTATGATATGATCAAAGTTCCGCAAAACTGGAGAGAACAGACTATAGTACAGTACATAATTATTTAAATCCAAATAATGTTATTAGCCTGCTACATTGCATATACTTTTCAATCATGTAGAATAAAAAGAGAAAACAGTTATTAGTAAAAAAATCATTTTGATTTAAATCATGATTTTTTTACTCTGATTTAAATCGATTTAAATCATGTGATTTAAATCATGTGATTTAAATCATTTGATTTAAATCATAACAACCCTGCATTGTTTATGAGCTTTGTTATTAAATAAAAACAAACAATCATTTACAGCCAGTTTTAAAAATTCTTTAAATTGTGGTCCATTGAATCCATCAATTATATCAGTATTTGAGAACAGTTCATCTGTACGTATGTCAATAGTTTCGGCAAGAGGGATGTTGGTAAATAGAGACTGTATATCAAAGCTAGCCATAACACAGTTGTTGAACGAGATGCTAGTTAGCTCCTTAACAAAACTAAAAGAGTCTTTAACAGAGTATTGATTAATGGTGATTGGTGACAGTATGGGAACAAGGAATTTAGACAGATTATAGTTGAAGGTGCCAAGGGCAGACAATATAGGGCGTAAGGGACATCCTTGTGTACCTTTGGTAGACCATACAGGATACCTGGTTTAGATCCGCTAACAAAGAGTTTTAAAAAGGAGGAGTCGTTAATATATATATATATATATATATATATATATATATATATATATATATATATATATATATATATATATATAGATATATATATATATATATATATATATATATATATATATATATATATATATATATATATATATATATATATATATATGGTGCTCATAATTGATTACCCTAAAAACTGTATGCTCTCATGCTTTAATCAGGTTGAAATGGCAGCTGAGAGAAGGGGTATCACGTTTGGGGATGGATTACATGCCCTCACGTGTAGTGACCTCAAACAATGTACCCACAGAGGGCGAGCTCACTTTACCTGGAGACCTGACAATGATATCCTCACAAATATGACGGTTGAGGATGACCTGATCACAAGTTCCACAACAACTTAAATAATGAGTTACTTAATGCACAAAGGCAGAACATACCACACAGAAAACTCAGAGGAGTCAACAATGACCCTAAATGGATAAACAAGTATTTAAAGAATATTATTGCACAAAGGAAGGCTATAGGTAAAAGAATAAATCGTGATGAAGTTTACCTCCGAGATTAGTATAAGGAATTGGCCAGGAGGGTTTAGACCGAGATAAGAAAAACAAAGAGGAATAATGAATTGAAGGTAGCAAGGGAGGCGAAGTCAAACCCCAAGGATTCTTTCAAATGTATCAAACTAAGACACGAGAAAATATTGGACCAATACAGTCAGATACCGGCGAGCTGACTGATAACGACGGAGAAATGAGCAATAATCTGAATAAATATTTTTCAACAGCTTTCACCACCGATAATTTAAACATGATACCCGAGGCACCGACTATATACAGAGATAGTGAAGAAATAGATTAAGCGAGATAGTAGTGACTGGTAACGACGTTAGTAATACAAGTTAAAGCCCAATAAGTCGCCAGGTCCCGATGAGATGTTTGCCAGAGTATTAAAGGAATGTAAGAAAGAGCAAAATTGTTTAACACGTCCTTAAAAACGGATGTAGTACCAGATTCCTAGCGGATAGTGAATGTAATACCGATTTTCAAGAAGGGAGATAGATCACTATCCTCCAATCAGCTTACCATCAATTGCAGGCAAATTACTGGAAGCAATATTTTCAAACTTTATTTGAAATCACCCGGAGAAGCACAAGTTGTTCAATGATTCCCAATATGCCATCACAAGCGGGCTTCATGTTTAACTAATCTAGTAACATTCTTTTCAGCCGTTTTCGAATCAGTGGACGAGGGGCACGACTATGATGTGGTATATCTTGACTTTAGCAAAGCCTTCGACAGAGTCCCCCACGAAAGACTCGTAAGAAAAGTGGAGGCTTGTAGCATTGGAGGAGATATTCTAAAATGGATTAATGCGTGGTTACAGGACAGAAAACAGCAAGTGAGCATTAACGGCACTAAATCCGATTGGAGTAGCGCCACAAGTGGAGTGCCCCAAGGCTCAGTACTTGGTCCATTATTATTTGTTATATACATAAACGACATAGATATCGGCGCAGACAGCAACATAAGTAAATTTGTTGATGCCACTAAAAGAGGGTGTGTAATTAAATTTGACGAGGACTCCGCAAAACTAAAGGAAGATCTAAACAAATTTTTCGAATGGTCTAAAAAATGGCAGATGAAATTCAATGTGGACAAATGTAAAGTACTTAGTCTAGGTGATGTCAACAGAGAAACCAGATACCAGATGAAAAACGATGTTATAGAGAAATCTGAATGTGAGAAATATTTAGGAGTAATGATAAGTAGGAATCTTAAGCCAATTAAACAATGTGTATTTGCTCGAAACAAGTCTAATAAAGAATTTGGGTTCATAAAAAAAAGGGTGTTAGTTACAAAACTAGAGAGGTCATCCTGAAACTATATCTTGCGCTTGTGAGATCTGACTTGTATTATGCAGTAGGGTGTGTCATACGGAGGCGATTGTTTTTTTTTTTGAGTTTGAAAAATCGGCCCATGGTATTAATGATGTAGTTCTATGTGCAGAATCATGTGATATCTTCAGATTTGAAAAGTTTTCATTTTTTGCTAGGTAAATTTTAACTTGAAATCTTATGAAAATTCAGTATTCCCACCCTTTTACTAACACCACTAAATAGCTTATTTAAAGTAAAGTAAATGTATCAGGTTAATTTATTAGGATGAAAATGATCCAGAATAGTGAAACGAATGATCTTGACACATTTATTAAATTTAATATTCCTTTAGAAAACAAAATCATCAAATACAAAAACCGGTTTTACTACTACGACCCGGTGTTGCTGCACACCATAGAGAACATGTCTTTCTTGCTTCTGTTTCTACTCATCACCTCCCTGCTGACCACCTGAGCTCGGATGTAGCCTTCCCTCCTCTCCTGGCCTCGCTCACTTGCTGTACACAACGCTCTATACTCTGGGTGTGCGAGGGCCAGGCAGGGACATGCATGGGGTTGTCCAGGAAAGCTCTGACTTGAACATTGGTGAGGCTGCAGGTAAGAGGGGGCTCACTGCCAGCCTGGATGTTATCCAGATCTATGAGATCAGTGAGGGTCTTGGCACCTAGATTGACTTCAGGAGTCTTCCTGACCCTGAAGGAATCGTCACCAACTGATTCGTCATGCCCAGATCCTCTCATAAGTCTCATATCCAAGATCTTTTTGACTGCCACTCTTCTCTCCTCCTCATCCTTACTGCAGAGCATTGTCTGCAGAACTGCCTCGGGATGAGCATACCAGGAAGATCTCCTCACAGTCTGCTCCACAATCTGAACAACCTTCCTTGGCTGACTCCTCAGGAGCTCAAGCTGAAGAGAACATGCCTCGGACCTTCGGAGAACGATGACTTGACCTTGGTGTTGAACCAATTTGGCAAGTAGACACTCACGATGAATTGGACAATAAGTCTCAGGTTGTGAAGCTGGTTCCCTTTCAGTTTATGATGAGCGACCCAAATTCTGCAGAACCTGAGAGCCGTTGTGAGCCACCTAGAATGTGAGACTGGACCTATCTGCAGGTAAGCAAGTCTATCAGGCATGACCCCAGTTTTGATGGCACTGCAAATCATGTAACCATAGTACTGGTCAGTACTCAGGTCGTCATTGACAGTATGTGCAAGCTCAACGAGTGGAGGGCCAACTGTGATTTTTTCAAAGCTCGGATTTATTTCTAACTCAGTGGCAGAGTCCAGCATCTTGCCAAGAGGACCAGACCATCTGTTGTTTGAAAGAGTCTTGCCATCCAGCTCCTGGATCAGATGTCTGAGTGGCAACTCGTTGGTGTGGAGGTCACAAACAATCCAGACCAGCTTCCTCCCAATCTTCCGCTCTATCCACTGTATGACCCCCCCCTTGCCACCCTGTGTTCGTGTTGGTGCTGTCCCCTCCAATGGCCTGCAGGGTCTGGTCTACGTTCCTCTCTCTGAGCCAGTTCACAATGTTATCTGCCACTATCTCAGCTGGTTTCCTGATGTCATCTTTCTCTGGAGTGAAATGCCACAAATACTTCCCTCCTGGTTCACTGCAGCAGGAGTAGTGTTCCTCCTTCACCATGGCAGGGAACAACTTGTCAGAATCTCCAACTTTCATGAACACTTTAGTGTCATCCCTTCTCCCATCAAAGAACAAACAATTGATTCCATTTTCTCTTATCCCCTTATCAAACTCCTCTTCTAGGTTACTGACAAGTTTCTCCTGAGCTCTCCTTACTTTGTTATGATCTATCACCAGGTGAACATCATCAGGTGTTATCAAACCACCGTCAACCCAGGCAGCTGTTGCTATCTCTGCAGTTTCTCTGAGACCAGTGTGGTGTCGCATGCTGGCCAGAGCTATGCTCGGGATATCTTTCCTATTTCGAATGTTATGCCTGGAAGGTTTGGAATCATTATTTTCTGGGTTAGGGACAAAGTCACCATTCTCCTGGTCAGCACTCGGATCAGCCATGGGGAAGTCATTAAACTCTGAATCAGCTTGACTCCAATCATCGGCCTTTTTTACCTCACCCTGGGCCTTCTCAAGTCTCTTTTCCTCGGCAACTCTTCTCCTCTTCTGTCTCTCTGTGGCAACCTCCTGTCTCTTGGACTCCGGAATATCTTGGCTAGAAATCATGAGAGCCCCTATACTGCCAGTCTTCTCTCTCTGTGCTTTGACAAATGCCAGTTCGATCACAGGAATCTTCAGTTCACGCTTGCAAATACAGGAGATGTGGGCCTCGGATTTACAGTCACTATCGCATCCAAACTCAGGACAGAGAACAATTGGGCACTTGCAAGTAATTATGTCAAATACCTGGTCCAGTTGCTTGGCAAAGCTGTCCTTAACTGCAAGTTTTCCTCTCCCAAGAGAGATATCTCTTGCCTTTTCCCAACTGGCTAGCAGTCTCTCACTAATCTTCTTCTGACTTGTTATGACTGGAGGCTTGAACTGAGCGTTAGCCAGAGTGTACTGTGCCAAGACAGCTTTGGTCATATCACTGGCAATGTCTTTGTTTGTGTAAGTTCTTTGGTTCTTTTCACTGATTTGCCTGATTAAAACACCGTATCTCAAAGCATCTCTCAATGTAGGCAACTCCGACTTCAGGAGCTCTCTCCCAGACCCAAGATAGTGACTGAGATGGCTGGATTTTTGGTTCCTCGTCCTGACACAAGCAGCCATCGCAAATATTATCAACTTATAAATGCATCAGAATCTGAAACAGAAAAAAATATTGTTAGTTGGGTTGTTAAAGAATGAAGTCAGAAAGCAATGCTCACTATTTAATTGTAATGCACTAATGCAGCTGTACGTTAGATTTTCGATAAATTTCACGCTAAAATTTACCTAGCAAAAGGTTGCAAAATATTTAAACTGAAATTATTTTCTGTTTTTATACACTAAAATCTACCAAAAAAGTGATGGGCCATTAGTTTTAGCTGATCTTCCCTCCTATGACACACCCAATTATGCAGTTCAATTCTGGTCAACGTTTTACAGAATGGATATAGAATCCCTAGAAAGAATTCTGAGGAGAACGACAAGACTAATCCCAGGCATTAGGAAGCTCGAGTACAGAGACAGGTTAAAGTATCCTAATTTACACTCCCTCGAGAGACGTAGAGTGAAGGGCGATCTGATAGAGGTGTATAAATGGAAGTCAGGGCTAAACAAAGGGGACATTACAAAAGTACTCAAACTATCCAACCAGGAGCGAACTCGTAACAATGGTTATAAATTAGACAAATTTAGATTTTGGGGCGAAATAATTAAACAGTGGTTTGGAAATAGAGTAGTGGATGAATGGAACAAGTTGCCAAATATCATTATTGACTCGAATACGATGGATAGCCTCAAACATAGGTTAGATGGATATATGAGCGATAGGAGTTGGGTGTAAATGGGACTACCCAGTATGGGCCAATAGGCTCGCTGCAGTTTCCTCCATTCTTATGTTCTTATATTTTTATGTTATCATTTATGGACACCCAATATATATATATATATATATATATATATATATATATATATATATATATAGTATATATATATATATATATATATATATATATATATATATATATATATATATATATATATATATATATATATATATGCTGATAACCACCAGGCTTACCCACGCAACCAACTCCAAAGTTTGTTTTACTAGAGATAAGGCACCTGGCGACCCATGACTACGACCTATTTTTCCCTTTAGTGGTATGTTAGCCAGTCTATAGGGGTGAGGCCATTGAGACAGTGTTGTACTGTTCATCGCCTCAGGCCCCAAAACCTCATTTTGAGTAGTATCCCCTAGGCCATGGGTTAGTTAAGACGTCGTTCTCACCCTCTCCCTCCTGAAGGGAACGGGACACCACACAGAGTCTCCACCGCCACCCTGTCCTGTGGATCGTCAGTGATACGAGACTACGTGTGCTAACCTAGGTTGTTATCCCCGTGGCAATATCACATGTGCATACCTGGTTGGGACAAGAGCAATCCAGGCTGGCCTATCAAACCTACAGTAAATGGTTAATCAAGTCATGCTTACAGAGTTCTTTTGTGAGACACCCGTCTACAGTGACCGTGATCAACACGAGATTAAGTGTGTTAACCTAGGTTTGTTATTCCCGTGGAAAAATCACGTGTGGAAGCCTGGTTGCGACAAAAGCAATCCAGGCTGGCCTACTGAACCTGAGTGGCTAATCAAGTCATGCTTTCCAGTTCTCCTTGCCGTGACAACCGTCTACAGTGACTGTCAGTGACGCGAGACTATGTGTGGTAACCCAAGGGTACGTTTTTGTTGTTATTTCCCGTGGAAAGAAGTTCTTGTGCAGAAGCCTGGTTGCAACAAGAGCAATCCAGGCTGACAGTGAATGTATCACTTGAAGAATTAAAGCTCCGTTAAGTCATACCCATAGTAGAATAATCACATATGCCCCCAAGTTGAAAATTCCCTCTTTTAGAAGATTAATTTTATTACAGCATGAACATGAGTGAATCATATATCCATGCAAACTGTAAATCATTGTATGGAAGCTTGACAAATAAATGTAAGTGCAATTATCTGCCCGTATCTGTGATCCTATCTTATTATTACTGAAGGTAATGACTGATTGATTATGACAAAGTCTGACCAATGACTTAGATGAATGTTGGAAATTAATGGAACTCATTAAATCATCATTTATCATGTATAAATCATGGAATGTCGAGTGGTGGAGTGAACTTCTACGTAGATAGGCCATAATCTCCTGTAAGTAACCAGTGTGAAGGTATCGAACTCTACTGTAAGAAATATAAGAAACACAATATAATATAACCTTTATAACATCCACACCTAGACTTTACAATAAAACCATGAAAAAAAAAAAAAAAAAAAAAAAAAAAAAAAAAAATATATATATATATATATATACATATATATATATATATATATATATATATATATATATACATATGTATATATATATATATATATATATATATATATATGTATATATATATATATATATATATATATATATATATATATATATATATATATATATATATATATATATATATATATATGCTGATAACCACCAGGAAAGAAGAAAACACGAATTTCTAAGCGCTTTCGTGTAATTCACATCTTCAGGGGTGAGTACAGACTAGATAGAGTAATGCAGAACAAGATGAATATATACAGAGGAGGGTGAGACCAGGTCCACAATGGTCAGGTAATGACCCTACTAATCTTTAAATGGCACACAACGGTTGGTGGTTGGGTCAGATGGGACAGTGACCCGCCCTCTCACCTGATCACAAATCTTCTTAATTACAAAGTTGTCCAGCTTGTACAAGCCGTTACTCAAATTCATGTTGAATGCTTCGGTATGTTTAATAAGACTAGATTCTATGATGTTCCTACTATCAATTGAATTACATGGTAATATTGAGGAGGCATTATCCCAGTCAATGCAATGCTTGTTATCCCTCAAATGAACAAACAGTGCATTGGATTCCTGGCCTGTCCTGACACTGTATTTGTGTTGTTTAATTCTAGTTACAAGATCTTTACCTGTCTGGCCTAAGTAAAACATATTACATTCCTTGCAAGGAACTTTATAAATGCAACCAATTGTGTTGTTGGGGGAGTTCTTGATTAACATTTGTTTAACAGTCAATGCACTGTTAAACAAATGTTAATCAAGAACTCCCCCAACAACACAATTGGTTGCATTTATAAAGTTCCTTGCAAGGAATGTAATATGTTTTACTTAGGCCAGACAGGTAAAGATCTTGTAACTAGAATTAAACAACACAAATACAGTGTCAGGACAGGCCAGGAATCCAATGCACTGTTTGTTCATTTGAGGGATAACAAGCATTGCATTGACTGGGATAATGCCTCCTCAATATTACCATGTAATTCAATTGATAGTAGGAACATCATAGAATCTAGTCTTATTAAACATACCGAAGCATTCAACATGAATTTGAGTAACGGCTTGTACAAGCTGGACAACTTTGTAATTAAGAAGATTTGTGATCAGGTGAGAGGGCGGGTCACTGTCCCATCTGACCCAACCACCAACCGTTGTGTGCCATTTAAAGATTAGTAGGGTCATTACCTGACCATTGTGGACCTGGTCTCACCCTCCTCTGTATATATTCATCTTGTTCTGCATTACTCTATCTAGTCTGTATTCACCCCTGAAGATGTGAATTACACGAAAGCGCTTGGGAACTTCGTGTTTTCTTCTTTCCTGGTGGTTATCAGCATATACCTAGATCACGCGTACCTACAGTGATTTACTTGCATATATATTTATATATATATATATATATATATATATATATATATATATATATATATATATATATATATATATATATATATATATATGATATTGTAATATTGGGGCATAGTAACAATAAATATATAATGTAGCTTTCAGGAACCGTTAACTGACAGTAAACATTCTGGGAATATGTAATATTTTCAGAGTAGACTTTATTGGAATTTGGTAGCAAACCAAATGGGAGTAGACGGAATAGGTATTCACCTTTTATACAAGTAATGGTGATATGTTTCGTGCATCCTTTGAAAAACCTTGGCTAAAGTTTCGGCTTCATGACTTTTTAATGGCCGGCTTCGGCCCTATGTTTCATGAACAAAAACAAAATTACAACTAGACCCCAGTAGCTGATGTCTAGTTTGAAAGTCCTTTTCTTAGCCACAGAAAAAGGGTTTGAATACAAACAAAACCTCACCATCTTCAACCTTTAAAGATTTTATTCTGGCAACCACAAGACGATTTCATTCAGCTTAGAGAAAGAATCCAGCACTGAAAGGGATAAATGTGCTGAGATCTCTGTAATCTCACTGAGTGCCATCACATTTGGATATCCGTAACTGAGTCTTATTTTAAAAACTAAAAGAATATGCCCGTGAACAGAGGAGAAGATAACTAAGATTACCGCTATGTCTCATATCAAAAGCCGTGTTCATGTCACCCGATGTGGCATATTTGAACCTTGAAAAATGAGAAGTAATGAATCTACCCATCTTTATGGAAGTATTAATCACACAGACAACCCCAGACCAAACACAACCTATCAACAACTGACTCGGAGGGAACAACCGACTGTTCAGACTTACACTTTACTTGGGCGGTGCCATTGATCTTTTTTATGTTCCTCAAGGACCACTTTAATAACTACCTAGTACTCCACAGCTTTTCGTAATAATGAAATTGGTTTGAACACTATTTTTTTTTGTTTTTTATACTTACTCTTGCATAAGGTTGTCCGGCGTAGCCGACGGCGATTCTGCTGACTCTGCTTCATTATAAAATCGATGATGATGATGAGTGGTGAACTAAGGATGTTGTCATCGGTGCCATAGACTTTATTGCACATTGGGCAGGACAGCTCCTTACTTCATTGAATCAGGTGTGCTTGAGGACATTCTTGCTGTTTATCCCAAATTTGCTAGCCCACACTGATTAGTCTTCAACTAGAATATGACTCCAATGTATGTGATCCACTGACCCATATATGCTGCTGGTGAATGTGATGTATTTCCTTCTTTGTGTATGAACCTCTGTCCTGCGTGGCAGTGAAAAGTGACATTACCCACATGAATCTGACCGACGTATATGTATGTATGTGTGCGTGTGTGCATGTATATGTACGTGTACATGTATATGTGTATGTATATACGCATATGTATGTATATGTGTGTGTGTGTGTGTTTACATATATGTATATGTACTGTCAATGAATATGATGCAAATCTTTGTGTACGAACCTCTGTCCTGCATGGCAGTGAACAGTGACATTATCCATATGAATCTGACCTCTATACATTTATAGTTGTTAATGAATATGATGTATTTCTTTGTGTGTGAACCTCTGTCCTGCGTGACAGTGAGAAGTGATACCACCCTCAGTGTCAAGACCTGACTGAATTACTCAGAATAGGCAAACTGTACTACAAGCTCTGCCAATAAATTTGTTAAACTAAAAAAGCTCCTGATTGGGCGGGAGGTCTCTGGTAGTACGATTGTGTCTCTTTTCCCTACTTGCACATCTGGCTCTATTACGCTCGTTCTCGAGATGTTTGACGCCGTGGGTACAGGTGGAGCGCCATAGACTACGGTCGGATGCAATGGTTACAAGATCCTTTAGAGGAATGTTACATTTTTTGAGCGTCATTCCAAGCTGGTCTTTGTACCTTTTGTATTATCCTCCAGGGTTGTGGTTTCCCTCGGGCAGTTGCCCATATGGGATCTAGAGGAGAAGTCGGTGCTCTGGCATGTGGATGACATGTCCCGTCCATTTCATTTGTCGCTTCGCCAGAAATGTCTCTATGCTGGTGGAGTTGGCGTGCAGGAGGATGTCAGTTTAAGGGACTTTGTTCTGCCAGGTCAGACCGAGAATGCGCTGCAAACAACGGATATGGAAGGCCTCGAAAGGTCTAATGTGCCTTTGGTACATAACCCACGCCTCTGAACCAAAATAAGATGGTGGAAATACAGACAGCTTGGTAAACAGAAAGTTTGATTGTAACTTTGAGACTGTTATTGTCGAATACTCTGGCGTGCAGACGAAACAAAGGAGGCGGCTGCATGATGGATCCAAGCCTGGATCTCCTTTGCTACCTATGCTATACAGTACTATAGTTTTTGGATTCGTTTAATACTTTCTGTCTTTTCGGACAGTAAATAAAGATTATAAAGTGTATGTTGAAACTTGAATGTAAACTAATGTTTAATTTCATTTGTTCATTTAATTATTTGTGTACACCTTGATCATCATCTGATCTTGGCATGCTATACCTTTTTGGAAAGCTCTGTGTCTAAGCTACAAGACAACATATGAAAATTTCAGCTCTCTAGGTCTATTTTTATGGGTATTAGAGCCAAAAAAAAAGAAGAAGCTATATTCAAGATTTCTTAAGAGCATTATAGGAGTTCCAATCTTGAGAGTGAGGTGGTGAGGAGGCATTCCAGCGGGCTCCAAAGAATTAAGGAATTCTGCAGGGTACTGGACAGCTTGGTCCTGGTCGATTACTGTATCAACAGATTTGAATGAGGTCTCACTGCCTGGAAGCTGTCTGAGTAGAGTCATGTTGATTTGAGCCACTGTTTCATTCTTTGGTGCCAGAATTGCGCGTTCACGCAGCCACTTGTGATCCTTGTAGTGGTGGATAATGTTTGGGTAGACCATGTTAGTTAGCTCAATTGAGGACTTTACAACATTTCCACATCCTTTTCAACCTCTGTGTGGTTTAACGGGTCGGGTCGGGTTGGGTATGTCGGATCGGGTTGGTTGGTTTTTTTTTGAGATCCCCACATGACACTTGCTATCCATGCCAAGTTTGGTCCGGGCGGCTCATTCGCTAGGCCACGGTAGGACGCCATCCTCTGGGAGGCTCCACATTGTCTCACTGTTCAGTCTCCAAAACTTCTTCTTCCATCAATAGTTCATTAACAGTGTATGTAATTTCCACTACAACGGTGCAGCAAAGTATATTTTTTTAGCATTAAACTGTTATTATTTTATTGTCTAATCATCACTACATATAACACCACCCATCATCACTACATATAACATCATCCATCATCACTACATATAACACCATCCACCATCATACATACAACAACATCCATCATCACTACATATAACACCATCCATCATCACTACATATAACACCACCCGTCATCACTACATATAACAACATCCATCATCACTACATATAACATCATCCATCATCACTACATATAACACCATCCATCATTACTACAGATCGGTAAAGTGGTTTCTGAGAATCTCGTGCGGAGACCTTACAACATTTCCACATCTTTTTCAACCTCTGTGTGGTTTAACGGGTCGGGTCGTGTTTGGTGTGTCGGATCGGGTTGGTTGGAGGTTTTTTTGAGATCCCCACATGACACTTGCTATCCATGCCAAGTTTGGTCCGGACGGCTCATTCTCTAGGCCACGGTAGGACGCCACCCTCCGGGAGGCTTAACATTGTCTCAATGTTCGGGCCTCAAAGCTTCTTCTTCCATCATTAGTTCATTAACGGTGTACGTAAGATCCACTACAACGGTACAGCAAAGTAAATATTTTTTGCATTAAACTATTAATATTTTATTGTCTTTCATCGCTACATATAACATCATCCATCATCACTACATATAACACCATCCATCATCACTACATATAACACCATCCATCATCACTACATATAACACCACCCATCATCACTACATATAACAGCATCCATCATCACTACATATAACACTATCCATCATCACTATAGATCGGTAAAGTATGTTCCGAGAATCTCGTGCGGACACATAAACACTCATACTTCTTTGTTTTATATATATATATATATATATATATATATATATATATATATATATATATACTTCATTTTTAGTCCATTTAACACGCGGACTTTGAACATATAATCAACGACCTCACCAGCAAGGAATCGAACCCTCGACCTACTGGGTGTGACTAGGGAGCGCTTACCGGCTAGGCCACAAGGACACTAAAAGCAGTTCTAGACTCTGTTATATTTCACACAAAGCCTGTTCATCGAGCTGATGGCGCCGTGAACCTCAATGGGAAACTGCCCGTGCCTCTTATGTGGTGTCAGTAGCATTTTACCGAATCCAGCTGGTATGAAACGCGAGGTACGTATATATACTTCATTTTTAGTCCATTTAACACGCGGACTTTGAACATATAATCAACGACCTCACCAGCAAGGAATCGAACCCTCGACCTACTGGGTGTGACTAGGGAGCGCTTACCGGCTAGGCCACAAGGACACTAAAAGCAGTTCTAGACTCTGTTATATTTCACACAAAGCCTGTTCATCGAGCTGATGGCGCCGTGAACCTCAATGGGAAACTGCCCGTGCCTCTTATGTGGTGTCAGTGTGAAATATAACAGTACAGACTGTACTCACCCCTGAAGATGTGGTTTTACATCAAGATACACCCTTACGTAACACACGGCTCAAGGAACGTATTCCAGTCCCTGCTATATGTGAAACACCTGAATAGTGAGGAGGAGACGATAGTGAAGAAGGCTGTCCAGAGAAATGCATACTTCGCCCACACAGATCAACTTCTTCTTGGTATGTGTGCAGATAAGGACATGACTGTTAGAGAAAAAGCTGTCTCAATGATAAGAAAAATTAGAGAGGAGAATCAGCAAAAGGAAGAATGCACTGGCAGATCTGAAGAGGAGGAGGAAGATTCTGATGCTGCTGTTGACGAGAATTTGTTAAACTATACTGATGAGGAGGGTATAGATGGAGATGGGAATGAGGATGTGCCTCCTGTAGTCAACATGAGAAAGGTGGTGACTCCGAAACTAAAGTGGCAAGCAAAAAACTATCATTCCATGATTAACTGGAGGAATGAACTCAAGACTGAGCCTCCTTACATTGCTTCTCTTTCAAATCTACAGGTTAATGACATTCTTGAGACACCATTAGTGGTGCCCAAGTGGCCAAACAGCACTCAGGCGGTCGAGAGAGGCATAAAAGTGATGACTGAAGCTTGCACTGAAGTGACGGGATTCGAATCGAGAGATGGATATATTAGGCAAAGATTATTGTCTAGGAAAATGATGCCAAGGTTCCGCACAAAAAAGAATTTCAATATGACTTGTAATGATTTTCTATACGGTGTACCTGTAAAATAACATGTGAATTAAATCGATGTCACCCATGTAAAATTTATCATTATCCTGGAAAACATTAAATGACACCTAATTTTTGGTATACACTAAAAGTTGACAAAAAGTCGTTCGCGATGCGGCAGGGTAAGTATGCATGAAATGGCATGAAATTTTGCACAGGTGTTTGTTACAGCCATACAAACGATGCCTGAAAAGTGCAGCCTGCAACTCAAATAAAAGTGTTTTTTCCCTGCCCCCTAATATATATATATATATATATATATATATATATATATATATATATATATATATATATATATATATATATATATATATATATATATATATATATATATATATATACATATATATATATATTTTTTTTTTTTTTTTTTTACGGGGAATAGCCCACCCGGGAACAGGTCATTGACCCAAAACTGGGCGCCCCGTATGGGGTGAAAAAATATGAGTAAATATGAATTAAAAATAGGAAAGATAAAGATTATTAATCTACACCACGAAGATGTCGGAAAACCAGTTTTTTGAAGTGAGACAGATTGTATGAGCGAAAACTTAGAAAAAGTCAGAGCATTCCACAGTTTGGCTGTGTGAGGAAAGAAGGATGTACTATAACAGGTTATTCTAGTGTGACCGACATCCACAAATAAGCGGTAGTTACAGCGCGTAAGACGAGTGTTACGAGGCCCAAGGCCTTGCCGGCGGTACACAGGATGCTACCAAATCCACCGAACATTGCCCGCTTTAAAAGAGAAAGAGTGAAGCAACATTGCGGCGAAGAGAAAGGTGAGTGAGTATATCAACTAAATGGGGAGAGTTAATAATGCGAAATGCCTTTGATTCCACCCTATCTAAGAGTTGGACAGAAGAAGAGCCACCCCAGATATGAGAGCAGTACTCCAAGTTAAGATGAATGAATCCTTGATATACTTGAAGCAACTGCTCAGGAGTGAAGTAGCTACGGCATCTGTACAGCATTCCCAGCTTTCTGGAGGCAGCTTTAGCAATGTTGTGGATGTGTGGCTCCGATGACAGATTAGAGGAAATGGTGAGGCCTAGCATATTTATTTTAGAATTTGGCAGAATGATTGCATTTTGGTGAGCGTCCTAGTTTTTTAGTCAAACACACACATTTCACTTACCAATTAAAAATATTTATTGCCTGACTATTTTTAGTGGTGTATGGCCAAGGATTTGTAAAAATTCTTTACCATTTTGACAAATCTAAACACGATCCAGCAAAAGAATCACTATACACACAATCATATTATTTTCGCCGTTTTGTTGATGTTGGTGTCAAAGGCCACAAACAATGCATAGGAGACAGCGCATTTTCTCGCACATGTGGGCGTCTGCTGACAATTATTTGAACGTCGTACTGAGACGTAAAACAAAAAACAAAAATAAAAATAAAAAAGTTTGGTTTTATATTAAAGATAATAAAATAGGGAAAAGTGACCTCCCAGGTTACATGTTGAGAGGCAAGAGAGTTTGTGGAGTGTGCCGGTGACCCGCCCGTTCTCACTCACGCCTCAACGCTTTGATTTTTGTGTGTGTTTTTAGTACATATTGATTATCCACGGCTGCCATTACGGAAGGCGGGGCTGGAGGAAGGCTTGACACTGACCACGGTGCTGACAGTGGATGACTAAGGGGCTCGGGGAAGGTTTAACACTGACGACTGAGCTGACACTGTATGACTGGGGTAAGGCTTCACGCTATATGATGAAGGAACTGGGGGGAAGCTTGGCACTAGCTGATCACGGGGCTGGGGGGAGTTTTTACAAGAGCTGACCACGGGGTTAGGAGGAAGCTTGATAAGCGCTGACCACGTGGTAGAGAGGAGGCTGGACCTTGTCAGCCACGGGGCTTCACAATCACAACATAACATAATTTCGGAAAAAATAGATTCTTTTTAATTTCATTTTGTTGTCATGGGAACATCACAACTGTGGATGAAAAGATTACTATATACATGAACTTGTATTATAATAGTGGACACAGACGTAACTTTAATACTATGCATAACAAAGTGAGAGGAAATACACAGGAGAAAAATTGTGATTGGTTTTAAAGGGGAGACGATCGCGTCAATTTTGTTTATTAAATTTCTTTTGGATCACTTGAAGAATCTCCACCCCAGCGCTACCTGTGGTGGAGATTCCTCATGTAATCATTTCTTTAATCCATGTGAGGGCGATAAACAATGCGAGGGTTAGAGGTGTGTGTGTGGCCGGGGGGGGGGGGGGTCGAGGTACTGAATGTATTAAGGTTCTGTGAGGATTATGATGAGCGTGTGGGTGAGTTGGTCGTGTAGGTGGCGTGGTCATTTGGATGGAGTGGTCATGTGGGTGGGATGGTCATATAGGTGGAATGGTCATGTGGATGGTGTTGTCGAATGGGTGTGGGTACAATGAAATTGTGGTTGAGGTGGTTGTGTGGGTGAAATGGTCGTGTGGATGACGTAGTCGTGTGGGTGAGGTGGTCGTGTGGGTGAGGTGGTCGTGTGAGTGAGGTGGTCGTGTGTGTGAGGTGGTCGTGTGGGTGGGGTAGTCGTGTGGGAGGGGTGGTGTTGGCATGTGAGTGGGATGGTCATATGGGTGGAGTGATCGTATGGGCTGGGTGGGAACCTGTTATTATGGTACACAGAGGCTGGAGCAGACACAATGTAGATGTTATCAAGCGCCGCTGTCTGCCACTCACCATTAGCGGGTATAAGACCACCCATCACTGGCACCTCCGCCCCTCACCCTCACACGGGGTGAAGGTGCGCCGCTCACCTGCACAGCTGAGCATACTTAAGTCCTGCCTGACCAAATAGGTCTGCCATATATAGGACAGGTACATCTAGATAACTTTTTTTTAGGAAATAGATATCTAGACAATTTCTTGACCATGACAATGCTGCGTTTTTTCACATCATTCATTTTACTGAGTAGAACTGAGTGATGGCAGTGTTAGGTATCTTAAAACAAAGAAACTGGGGTAATAATAAATATACTATTGTAAAATACTATTACTAATAATAATAATAATAATAACAATAATACCAACAATATTTATAATATTATCATTAATAACATTCGAGTTGACAAAGATGATTTAGTTGAAGGGGAGAGCTATTTCATAATTTCTGGATCAATTTATATTATTTTGTAAAGTTTTATAGAAAATGTGTGTGTGTGTGTGTGTGTGTGTGTGTGTGTGTGTGTGTGTGTGTGTGTGTGTTACAGAGGATTCTAGCTTCTAACTCGCAGGAAATGTCCTTGGAAGTTTGTCTGGTGACCGTCCACACTGCCAAGGGTTCCCTCAGATTTTTTTTTTTTTGCTGGTGCTGGACCTTGTCTGCAGGGTGACCTTACTGTATACATGACGAAAATGAAAGACGCTGCCATAGACCTGACGGCTCGTTAGGGAGACTGTGGACAGAGCACATAGTACAACAATCCCTCACCACACAAGGAGGAGGCGTTGCCGACACTGCACTCGACTACCTTTTATTAACCCAACTGCAAAGCTAAGTACCCGTTTATAGATGGGTTAAGTGGGAGCATTCTGGGTGTGAACCAGCGATGCTGAAGACAGTAGCGAGCACTGTACCTACTTGGCCTCCACACCCCATATTATATAGGGTAATCATAATCAACTAGATTTCGAAACTGCGCCATATAATTACTTAAAATCATCCCAGCAAAAAAGTTTAATTTAGTTGAAAGTTATCTTTACACACCAGTCGTCTAATATTTACCTGGGAAGCTGTGTGTGTCTGCTCTTCTGTCTCCGTCGGAAGATTTCTGACTATTCATTCTCAAACGCCTTCATCAGTACTGTTACAGAGGGATTTAGTGTGAGTGTGGTGGCTTCCAAGGTTCAGCCTCAGCGTATCTTAGTCTCTGTCTGCAATGATGATGGGATTCCTAGTGCACAGTACATGTGCGACTCAGAGGCCTGCGGAAACAGGATTATAAACAAAATGGCTGATGTCAGTACTTCGTTAATAAGTTACGTGTATGGCCATTAATCTCCATTATATTTTTATTTTGTGTGCCTTAACGTTTGTGTTCCTTAGGTGGGTATAACTCTCCTGTACAGTCTATTATGTTTAGTATATTATTTACTTACACAAGGCTGGCCGAGCTTCAAAGGCGGTCGTGACCTGCCTTTTCATCATGGTGTGTGGGGCTGGACGACGCCCCTCACACCTTCAACTTATCCACCACTAGCTTTTTACCTTCCACTCACATTCCACTTAACCACAACTTGTCCTTACCTTCCACTTACTCACAACTTGTCCTAACCTTCCACTTACCCACCACTTGCCCTTACCTTTCACTTACCTTTAATTACCCACCACTTGCCTTACTTCCCATTTACCTGACACCGCCACCACCACCACAACTCATACCCAACACTTACAGTATAGCGAGCTACCACTTACACTCATTATGTCTTTTAACCACTTAATATTCGTCACTTGCTTGGTATTTGTCTAAGAAAAAAGTGAGTCACCTCTAACCCATAATTATCGTTTTTATACCACGGTCACCTGCCTACCCCTTACTCACCGTATATCACCACCTAATGAATCACTTTATCGACTCTTCCATCTTCACCATCAATATTTACCATAATTTTCCCCACTGCTTACACTGGCCCACCCACTACTTGGCCACTACTGACTAACTTTATTCGCCACTTAGCCATTACACGCACCACTTAACCCTAATTTACCACCACCACTTACGCGTCACATACCCATCACCAAATAACCACTTACCTCACACCCTTCCGTCATCTACCTACCACTTATTCAATACTTATTCAGCACTAACACACCACTAACTTAATTCTTATCCTCCACATCCTCACCACTTACCACTTAGCCACCACACCCATTCACCACTTACCAACCACTTAGAGTACATACCACTAACCCCACATTTACCCTCCATATCCTTGCCAACTTACTACTCAGCCACAACCAACCACCACATACTATTTAAGAGAGACGCCAGCTTAATAAAATTTCTTGACAAAAATTCTTCTTACTATTGAATAAAGTTTTAGTTTTCATTTACCAAAATTAATTTCAGGGATACTTTTTATTTTGTATTTTTTTTTTTTTTTGTATTCAATGAAGTAACACATCAACTTGGCTGGGCGATGGTGGCCGCCATGTTTGTTTGCGTTACACAGCACAAGAAGGGAACCAAACAAACTGAGCCAAAAAGAGCAAACTGAACTTAGCCTATTTTATTGAATCTAACCACGCACAGCAAACCTTAAAACCATCTTGGCGTCTACCATATTGATGTTTACCATTATGGTGTATACCACCATGGCATTTACAATCATGGCGTTTACCATCATGGCTTCTACCATCATAGCTTCTACCATCATAGTGTATACCATCATGGCTTCTACCATCATGGCTTCTACCATCATGGCTTCTACCATCATGGTGTATACCATCATGGTGTATACCACCATGGCGTATACCATCATGGTATAAACAATCGTGGTGTGCACCATCATGGCGTCTACCATATTGGTGTATACCATCATGGTATATACAATCGTGGTGTATACCACACAATGTTTACTCACCACTTACCCACCACACAACGCTTACCCGCCACACAACGTTTACCAACCACACAACGCTTACCCACCACTTACCCACCACACAATGCTTTCCCACCACTTACCCACCACACAATGCTTACCCACCACTTACCCACCACACAACGCTTACCCACCACTTACCTACGATATTTCCCAACTTTTAACCATTACTCATTAACCATTAACTATTCGTATATTCCTGTAAATTTTTTCTTCTATCCTACCTCTTACTTCCCACTTTACTACCTTTTCCTAAAACTTACCTACTTCTTACCTAAGACTTACCTACTTCTTTCCTATCAGTTACCTTCTTCTTGCATACCTTTCCTTACCGTTACCTTCCAATTACCTACCTCTTTCCTACCACTTACCTATATCTTACCTACCTCTTTCCTTCCTTTTACCTACCACTTACTTACCTCTTATCTCTTTCCTACCAGTTACTTACCTCTCTCCTAACACTTACCTACTTCTTACCTAAGACTTACCTACTTCTTATGTACCACTTACCTACCTCTTTCCTACCACAAACCTACATCTTACCTAATTCTTTCCTACCACTTACCTACATCTTACCTACCTCTTTCCTGCCACTTACCTACGTCTTGTCTAACACTTTACAAATTTTACCACTTAATTTTTTCCTTACCCACCACTTACCCATCTCGTACCCGCCACTGACTAATGATGGGAGTTTACTCACTAAAGTGGGAGTGTACTGACTAATGATTGGGGTATACTGACTAATGATGGGAGTGTACTGACTAATGATGGGAGTGTGCTGACTAATGGTGGGAGTGTACTGACTAATGATGGGAGTGTGCTGACTAATGGTGGGAGTGTACTGACTAATGATTGAGGTGTACTGAGTAATGATGGGAGTGTACTGACTAATGATGGGAGTGTGCTGAGTAATGATGGGAGTGCACTGACTAATGATGGGAGTGTACTGACTAATGATTGGGGTGTACTGACTAATGATGGGAGTGTACTGACTAATGATGGGAGTGTACTGACTAATGGTGGGAGTGTACTGACTAATGATGGGAGTGTACTGACTAATGGTGGGAGTGTACAGACTAATGATTGGGGTTTACTGACTAATGATGGGAGTGTATTGACTAATGATGGGAGTGCACTGACGAGTAATGAGAGTATGCTGACTAATTATGGAAGTGTGCTGAATAATGTTGGGAGTGTATTGACTAATGATGGGAGTGTACTGTCTAATGATGGGAGTGTAATGACTAATGATGGGAGTGTACTGACTAGTGGTGGGAGTGTACTGACTAATGATGGGAGTGTACTGACTAATGGTGGGAGTGTACAGACTAATGATTGGGGTTTACTGACTAATGATGGGAGTGTATTGACTAATGATGGGAGTGCACTGACGAGTAATGAGAGTATGCTGACTAATTATGGAAGTGTGCTGAATAATGTTGGGAGTGTATTGACTAATGATGGGAGTGTACTGTCTAATGATGGGAGTGTAATGACTAATGATGGGAGTGTACTGACTAATGATGGGAGTGTACTGACGAGTAATGGGAGTATACTGACTAATGATGGGAGTGTACTGAATAATGTTAGGAGTGTATTGACTAATGATGGGAGTGTACTGAATAATCATGGGAGTGTACTGACTAATGATGGGAGTGTACTGACTAATGATGGGAGTGCACTGACGAGTAATGGGAGTATGCTGACTAATGATGGGAGTGTACTGAATAATGTTGGGCGTGTATTGACTAATGATGGGAGTGTACTGACTAATGATAGGAGTGCACTGACGAGTAATGGGAGTATGCTGACTAATTATGAAAGTGTACTGAATAATGTTGGGAGTGTACTGAATAATGATGGGAGTGTACTGACTAATGATGGGAGTGTACTGTCTAATGATGGGAGTGAACTGACGAGTAATGGGAGTATGCTGACTAATGATGGGAGTGTACTGAATAATGTTGGGAGTGTATTGACTAATGATGGGAGTGTACTGACTAATGATGAGAGTGCACTGACGAGTAATGGGAGTATGCTGACTAATTATGGAAGTGTACTGAATAATGTTGGGAGTATACTGAATAATGATGGGAGTGTATTGACTAATGATGGGAGTGTACTGTCTAATGATGTGAGTGTACTGAATAATGATGGGAGTGTATTGACTAATTATGGGAGTGTAATGGCTAATGATGGGAGTGTACTGACGAATGATGGGAGTGTATTGAATAATGTTGGGAGTGTATTGACTAATGATGGGAGTGTACTGTCTAATGATGGGAGTGTACTGACTAATGATGGGAGTGTACTGACTAATGATGGGAGTGCACTGACGAGTAATGGGAGTATGCTGACTAATGATGGGAGTGTACTGACTAATGGTGGGAGTGTACTGACTAATGATTGGGGTTTACTGACTAATGATGGGAGTGTACTGACTAATGATGGGAGTGGACTGACGAGTAATGGGAGTATGCTGACTAATTATGGAAGTGTACTGAATAATGTTGGGAGTGTATTGGCTAATGATGGGAGTGTACTGACTAATGATGGGAGTGCACTGACGAGTAATGGGAGTATGCTGACTAATTATGGAGGTGTACTGAATAATGTTGGGAGTGTACTGAATAATGATGGGAGTGTATTGACTAAGGATGGGAGTGTACTGTCTAATGATGGGAGTGTACTGACTAATGATGGGAGTGTACTGACTAATGATGGGAGTGCACTGACGAGTAATGGGAATATGCTGACTAATTATTGAAGTGTACTGAATAATGTTGGGAGTGTATTGACTAATGATGGGAGTGTACTGTCTAATGATGGGAGTGTACTGACTAATGTTGGGAGTGTATTGACTAATGATGGGAGTGTACTGTCTAATGATGGGAGTGTACTGACTAATGATGGGAGTGTACTGTCTAATGTTGGGAGTGTATTGACCAATGATGGGAGTGTACTGTCTAATGATGGGAGTATGCTGACTAATGATGGGAGTGTGCTGACTAATGATGGGAGTGTACTAACTAGTAATGGGAGTGTGCTGACTAATGATGGGAGTGTACTGACTAATGATATGGGAGTGTTCTGACTAATGATGGGAGTATGCTGACTAATGATGGGAGTGTACTAACTAGTAATGGGAGTGTGCTGACTAATGATGGGAGTGTTCTGACTAATGATGGGAGTGTGCTGTGTAACAGTGGAGGGAAAGAAAGAAGAGGTTAGAGAAAAGTTATGGTATGTGCAGGAAGGACGAATAGAATAGGATAGGATTAGGCGAGAGAGAATGGTTTGGGAGGAAAGTATGAGGTGGGAAGGAAGGATGGGGTGAGAGGGAAGGATGTGGTAGGAGGAGAGTATAGGAACACTTCTAAAAGGTGTAGGAAGGATGGAGGTGCACTAATTTTTAACTTACCGGATGACTTAGATTTTACCTGAAGTCAACGATGTAAAATTCAGCAATGTCTTAAATTGATTTGTTTCACCCAGTTTATTTCACCAAATGATTAACCACCCTAACCTAACCTAACCTAACCTAACCTAACCTAACCTCACCTAACCCAACCCAACCCAACCCAACCCAACCTAACCTAACCTAACCTAACCTAGCCTAACCTAACCTAACCTAACCTAACCTAACCTAACCACCCTAGATAGCGTTAAGGTTTATTGTCATCAGCTGAAATAATAAAGGCGTTAATCTGCAGGTGATCGGTTGACTTTGTTGTAGGAGAAGTTAGAGATATAAAGTCGATCGTGTTTGGAATTATAAGAGGAGAGTCTATAATGATGCTCTGCGCTGACCATAATAAGCCGTGTTGTTATGTCTTCCGCTGAACTGTTGAACTTAGGAAACTGATTTTATGATTACAGACGAGAGCAACTACATGAGCATTGATAAGAGGTGATGCATTGGAAAGAAGAGGAAGTAGTAAGTGGTGGAGGAGGGGGATAGTGGTGAGGGAGAAGAGGGGAGGGGTAGGATGAGGATAATGCTGAACGAGGGGAGGGAATAGGATGAGGATAATGGTGAAGGAGGGGAGGGAGGGGAAGGGTAGGATGATGATAATGAGGAGGGAAGAGAGGGCTAGGATGAGGATAATGGTGAGGGAAGAGAGGGATAGGATGAGGATAATGGTAAGGGACGGGAGATAGGGAGGGGAGGGAGGGGAAGGGTAGGATGGGGATAATGGTGAGGGAAGAGAAGGATAGGATGAAGATAATGGTGAGGGAGGGGAAGGGTAGGATGAGGATAATGGGGAGGGATAGGAATGGCTAGGATGAGTGTTATCACCACTGGCTTCAACTACAGTGCTGGCGTTGCCTTACCCGAACAAACATTAAATCTATCAGCTTGCAACCACGTGCGCCGCCCCCCCCCCCCCCGCGACCTGCACAAACAAGATGCCCTGATTCTACTGAGTGTATGGCTTAGAGGGTGGCGTGGCTGCCTGGCCTCCATGATGCAGATCACACTCTCGAGTGATGCTGTGAGGAAAAGCCCTCTGTGGTGAACACCGACTCCCAATACTGGCCGAGTTTTGTGCTGGAACAATTTACACACTATTATTGTCCCTTGGAACACCATACTGGTTCGCATTGACCCACACTTGTAAGTACAGCCAAAGTGATGACAAACTGGACTGGAAGACCCATGTAAATAACACAGTCAAGGCAGCCTCGTACCGTCTCTACATGTTACAACGACTTAGGTCACTTGGGACACCCACGCCAAAGCTGAGGACTATCTACAACGCTTTTATTCTCCCCAAACTAACGTATGCGTCACCAGCCTGGTCGTCTTCTCTCAACTCCACCCAACAATGTCGGCTAGAGAAGGTACAGAAAAAGGTCTGCAGAATCATGCTTGGCGCAGAATACTCCGGCTACATCAACGCTCTCTCCACCCTGGAAAAGCCATCCCTCAGTGACCTCCACCACCAAGCACTGGAAAGGTTTGGCAGCCAACTAATGCACCACCCTCGTCATCGCCACCTCCTGCCACCGGCAGCCCCCACCCACCTCGCACAGTCCACCACTACAACAAAATTCAGCCCATAAGAGCCCGCACCGATAGATATAAGAATAGCACCATCCCATCTATTGTTAAAATAATAAACAACTCCTGATTTATGTACTGTACAGCCCTGTAAAGGTATTCAATGCATATTATATCATTATGTCTAAATCAAATGTAAGTCTGTATATTTTCAGCCACCGGCTGCAACTCTATTAATAAACCGTTTATTATTATTTATTATTTATTATTACAGTACCCCTCAGTACTGAAATATTTTGGATTAATTATGCCGACTCGTTTCTGCTTTATCTGGAGCAATAAGACAATGCGGAATGCAGTGTAACTAAGATAAATAGAGTTATGAACTTTGTATCATGTCACTATGCTTAATACTCATTCGTAATTAAGATGAAATCGTGTGAGACTAAATAATATGTATCAGATAGATCACCATGTAATACGAATGAACGCCTTGTTCTCTGCAGGTTTTGATCACATCAATAAATATTGAATGCATCAAAAGGCGGGTTTCAATCATTCCCTTCGACTTGCCCATCACCTGAACATCCTTAACTAAGGCGTTTACAATGAGGATAATGGTGACGGAGGAGGTAAGATGAGGATAATGATAAGGGATGGGCAGGATGAGGATAATGGTGAGGGAGGGGAAGGATAGGATTAAGAATAATGGTGAGGAAGGGGAGGGGTATCATGAGAATAATGGTGAGGAAGGGGAGGGGTATCATGAGAATAATGGTGAGGAAGGGGAGGGGTATCATGAGAATAATGGTGAGGGAAGGGAGGGGTATCATGAGAATAATGGTGAGGAAGGGGAGGGGTATCATGAGAATAATGGTGAGGAAGGGGAGGGGTATCATGAGAATAATGGTGAGGGAGGGGAGGGGTATCATGAGAATAATGGTGAGGAAGGGGAGGGGTATCATGAGAATAATGGTGAGGGAGGGGAGGGGTATCATGAGAATAATGGTGAGGAAGGGGAGGGGTATCATGAGAATAATGGTGAGGGAGGGGAGGGGTATCATGAGAATAATGGTGAGGAAGGGGAGGGGTATCATGAGAATAATGGTGAGGAAGGGGAGGGGTATCATGAGAATAATGGTGAGGAAGGG
This sequence comes from Homarus gammarus, assembly GCA_958450375.1. Taxonomy (NCBI): domain Eukaryota; kingdom Metazoa; phylum Arthropoda; class Malacostraca; order Decapoda; family Nephropidae; genus Homarus; species Homarus gammarus. The sequence continues at coordinate 45,724 of CAUDMG010003466.1, forward strand.
GAGGGGTATCATGAGAATAATGGTGAGGAAGGGGAGGGGTATCATGAGAATAATGGTGAGGAAGGGGAGGGGTATCATGAGAATAATGGTGAGGAAGGGGAGGGGTATCATGAGAATAATGGTGAGGAAGGGGAGGGGTATCATGAGAATAATGGTGAGGAAGGGGAGGGGTATCATGAGAATAATGGTGAGGAAGGGGAGGGGTATCATGAGAATAATGGTGAGGAAGGGGAGGGGTATCATGAGAATAATGGTGAGGAAGGGGAGGGGTATCATGAGAATAATGGTGAGGAAGGGGAGGGGTATCATGAGAATAATGGTGAGGAAGGGGAGGGGTATCATGAGAATAATGGTGAGGGAGGGGAGGGGTATCATGAGAATAATGGTGAGGAAGATTTTTTTTAGATTGCCCCCCGAAAGGGCTAGTTTATTGGGCACCCCCATACATCCTGTGCAAGGTGAAGCGTTTACAGCGCCCATCTGGGAAGCAGTCGGAGTTCATGCTTGCCTTTATGACTCATGCATTAAGGGCATAAAAGCCTGAAGGGTCATGGATTTTGTCAGCAGGTTACATAAAGTGACAGAATGATGAGTGTGTGGGGGGAAAATTCCCGGCACAATTTATCTGTTTATGGAAAAGCGTGGCAGGTCCCTAATAATGTCAAGTAACAGGCCATAAGCATTGACAATATTGAGGGATATACCTTTTAGTGTGGATGGGCCCCAGGTGCCGGCATGCTGGTGTGGGACGGGGAGCCAGGGGTGGTGTCCTCGGATCCATGAGCAGGTGCAGCTTGCAGTGGGTGGACAGGGGCAGGAGGGCACACCAGGGTAGGCTCGGTAGGTGCCAAGCCAGCAGTGATGCCAGGCGGTGGTAGAGTAGGCCGTGAACAAGAGGGGCACACAAGGGGGTTACCATCTTGTGTCAAACCAGAAGAAGGGGGTGACTGGGTAGCAGCTGGAGGAAGGGGTAGTCTGTGTAGGTTAGAGATGGCGGTACAGAGTGTATCAAAGAGTCTTTCGATATGGTTGGTAAATTCGTGTAAGAGTGATATGATCTGTGTCGTGTCATCGGAGAGGGGGATTGTGGGGGAGCACCGGTGGGAGCACAAGGCCTGACAGCTTCAGAGTAGAGACAGGGAGGAGGCCCAGTAGTAGTTGAGTTAGTAGATGGCTGGGACTGCTGTGTTGCAGCGAGGTGAGGCCAGGCAGGGGCAGGTGTTGTTGAAGAAGGCGTTGCCAGAGGAGGGGACAGAGGGATGCGGCCCAGTAGCCTGGAGGAGGGGGGGAGGTTGAGGTTGACGCAACCTTCGGGGAGGCTTTTCTCCTGGGACAAACGAACGTTTGGGGCATTGCCGTGAGTTAGCATTGCACCAGCCACCAGAATTACAACAACTGGGGTCAATAACATAGCCCACACCACCCCCATTGAGGTGGTGGTCTTTGATTATCTGGGCACAGATGGAGGAGTGATGGTTACGTGAACTGAAGCGACATCTGGGACGATCACGTCAGCAGCAGGCGGTGAAGGTGTGACCAAATGGTGAGGGAGGAGGATAAAAGTCAGTGATGAGGTAAGTAGGATCACTCACTTATGCCATGTCAGGGAGATGTACTGCACACACTGTAGGGAGTGGTGATGTACACACTGTAGGGAGTGGTGATGTACACACTGTAGAGAATGGTGATGTAAACTCTGTAGGGAGTGGTGATGTAAACACTGTAAGGAGTGTGATGTACACACTGTAGGGAGTGGTGAAATACACACACTGTAGGGAAAAGTGATGTACACACTGTAGGGAGTTGTGATGTACAGCCTCTGACACTTCCACCTGCTACAGTCAGCATTGTCAATCCTCATCTCCGAGAGTTGTGAACCACTGGAGTATGAACCCGCGTTCGAAGCATTCGCTCATGACATGGAGTGGGGGACCTAGGGCAATGCGTGAGAGGAGGGTGACTGGTATGGGGGGTGAAGAGGATAGGAGTGGTGGTGGGCTAGAGGAATCGTGTGGCTAGCAAGACTGGACTTTTTATTATTTAGAAGCATATAATGATTTAAACTGTCGCTTAATACCATGATTCACTCATACTGGCTGTGAGCAAATATTTACTCATTCTTTCTTTTTGCAACCACTGTCACCAGAACAGATCCTCACATAAACCATATCCAAACCACACTCATGATAATGCCCAACAGCATTCAAATTTTCTGTAATTCTTGTTACGATATCTGTGTCGCCTTCGTCTGTCCTAATTACAGGGGAAAATGGAAATTACTCCACTGCGCTAGGCATCAGAGGCCATGTAGCACTGCTATGGGAAGGGAGAACACTACCTCTCCCAACTGGGGTGTGGCAGACAAGGGACAAAGTGGAGGACACAGACCCTCCCCGTCCTGGGTCTATAATCATAGCGGGATTTTTATTTGCCTTAATGACCCTTGTGCAGTCGATAGGCATTACCCAGTATGTTAAGTAATTAAGCATAGCAGAGCCTAATTACAGGGAACTACAGATATTTGTTTAATGAATATCCATGACATGAGCTGTATAGCCAAGTATAGCAAGGAAATTAAAAGACATGCTTGAGTTATAGAATTGTCAAATTATACAAAGATTATGCTACGAGGTATAATATGGTTGTCATATATTTAAGAAGCAATTCACTAAGACCTGACAGTCTACAGTGGTGTATAGGTTAGCCAGTAGCCGGCTATGACTAGATTCAGTTTTTACTTATTTTCCCTCATCCTCTAAGGGCACTGCATTATTTAGATAACTACTGAGAGAATATAAGTTGCCAGATTTGCAAACGTTTTCAATATTCCTAATTCATTCAAACAGGCTGATGGCAGCCTATGCAAGCAATGGCATGTATAGCTAGGAAGGAAGGTATGTATTAATTACCCTATGGATTGGCTAGCATAATTATTTTTCTTTGTAAACGGCTTTCAAATGATAGCACTATATTTGGTGAGATTTGGTGAGGTAGCTAATAAGCACCGATTCATATGAGAATAACTTCAATGAAACTTGTTTGTATAGTAATTTAGAGGAAGCTTCTGAGACCAATGTCTAAACGATTATACTAATCAGGAAAAGAATCCACTTAGATCTAACAAATCTCTTCTAACTTTTATGGTTAACCACTGCCAGGCGTAGATGCTGCTTTCATTTGCACTCCTATGATAGCTGTTTTGGTATCACACTAATTGTTTTAATTAAGTTCTGGAACTCTTAAGTGGCAGGGCTTGATGTAAACACTCTTGGCGTTTTCTGTTTTATTGTTGATTTGCAGATATATACACAAGTACAATCTTTTGAGAATATTTGGTGTTTAACAGCAACCTATTTTTCAGTGAATTTTATAATTCATTAAATTCACCCTCCATAGTATTGACTGCCCATAAAAACGTTCCCAGTGGTCAATTTTGTGCACTACATCCATTATGGGCAATCAGCTCCAGTCGGGTATCAGTAATTCAGTCCTAACTACAGTAAGTGCTTTTAGTTTTCCTTCATGGCCATAATTTGCTCTCTCGGGCAGGTGATAATTCCTCACGTTTCTTCGGGGGAGGGAAAGACCTGGAGAAAAAGAGCAAAACCTTGAGTGTGTGTGTGGGGGGGGGGGGGGGGGCGGCAGGAGAGGGCTTATTTATTGTCTCGCAACATACGGTCAGTAATATATGAATATATAATTAACCACACCAGTAACAAAGGCGCAGATTTACTAATTTCTGATTCCACATTATTCTCTTTATTACGATTAATAGTTTGCTTAATAAATACTGGGTTATAGCTGGAGACGTTTTATCTTGCACCTCTCCCATCCTTGTTGCCACCTTCCACTCCTACCCTCTTCACACACCCCGCAACCCCCACTAGCCCGTCACCTTCCTCTCACACCGACACCCGGTCTCCCATTTCACGCCACGAGTGAATGCTTCGGACGCGTGTTCATACTCCTGTGTTTCACTACCCTCGGAGATGAGGATTGACAACAGGAAACATTTACATTAGGTTAGTGAATCTATCACATTAAGGACATATACTTAATAACAATAATGTACATATTATACATACTTTAAAGTCCATATCTGGGTAAAACATCCTATAAGCTGGAGGAGTGATTGCTTCGGACTCTTGTGGTTCACAACTGTCGGAGATAAGCACTGATAACGCTGACTTTAGCAGGTTGAAGTGTCGGAAGGTGTACATACTGTAGGCAGTGGTGATGTACACACTGTAGGGAGTGGTGATGTACACACTGTGGGGAGTGGTGATGTACACACTGTAGGGAGTGGTGATGTACACACTGTAGGGAGTGGTGATGTACACACTGTAGGGAGTGGTGTTGTACACACTGTAGGGAGTGGTGATGTACACACTGTAGGGAGTGGTGATGTACACACTGCAGGGAGTGGTGATGTACACACTGTAGGGAGTGGTGATGTACACACTGTAGGTAGTGGTGATGTACATACTGTAGGGAGTGGTGATGTACACACTGAAGGGAGTGGTGATGTACACACTGTAGGGAGTGGTGATGTACACACTGCAAGGAGTGGTAAGGTACATACTGTAGGGAGTGATGATGTACATACTGTAGGGAGTGGTGATGTACACACTGTGGGAGAGGAGTAACAGTCACTCTGTGAGGGAGGGATAACAGTCAAGCTTTTCAGTGGCGCCGCACTCACTTGTGGACTGTGGAAGTCGAACTGACAACAGTTGGGTCAAAAGGCGAATGGTTTATCTATTCGGCGCCAGACCTCATTTAATTTACCATTTTAATTATACCAGGGGCTTTTTGCGGCTACGTTTATTTTGTTATCAGAAAAAGTAGTATTAGTCTACATGACTTGTGACATGAGAACAATGTATTCCCTACAGCAAAAATAAACCTACTAAAGCTAAAGTAGCACATGAACGGCTAAGATAAAACAATAAAGCTAAAGTAACATTACTTTACCAATAATAGCATCACATTTACTATGACGGTATCGGTACAGCTAAGCCGACACGCAAACAGCCAAAGAAACAGTAAAATACATTACTACATCAACATTACGGTGGCAGTGAGATGGGCCAGGTGTGGCTCATTCGTCTAGACCTTAATTAAGATAGTGTCAGGCTGCCTATGATGATGTGTGGCCGGTGTTGTGTCACGTCTGAACCAGTTGTGTGCCTCCACTAACACCAGTTTTGTGTCCTCTCGAAACAAGCATTGTGTCATTCACACCAGTAATATCCTACCTCACACCAATGATGTCCTACCTCACACCAATGATGTCCTACCACACACCAATAATGTCCTACCTCAAACCAATGATGTCCTACCTCACACCAGTGTTGTCCTATCTCACACCAGTGACGTCCTACCTCACATCAATGATGTCCTACCTCAAACCAATGATGTCCTACCTCACACCAGTTTTTTCCTATCTCACACCAATAATGTCCTACCTTACACCAGTATTGTCCTATCTCCCACCAGTGACGTCCTACCTCAAACCAATGATGTCCTACCTCACACCAGTGTTGTATCCTTCTTTACACCAGTGTTGTATCCTATTCTTCCTTAACCAATGTTGTATCCTTCCTTACACCAGTACGGCATCCTTCTCTACACCAGTGTTGTATCCTTTCTTACACCAGTACTGCATCCGTCCTCACGCTAATGTTATAGCGTTCTCTACACCAGTTTTGCAAACTAATAGACAAGTTAACCCTAATAAGTTACCAAGTCCCGATAGGATATTTGCCAGAGTATTAAAGGAATGTAAGGAAGAGCTTAGTATGCCCTTAGCAAATTTATTTAATATGTTATTAAAAACGGGTGCAGTACCAGAATCCTCACACTCCTGCACCATGCTATCTGTTGACTTCCTCACACCTCACATCCTTGCACCACACTATCTATTGACTTCTTCACACCTAGCACTCCTTCGCCATGCTATCTGTTGGCCTGCTCTCCTCATACCTGACACCTTCCACTCTTGCACTACGCAATCTGTTGACTCCCTCACACCTCACGCTCCTGCACCACGTTATCTGTTGACTTTCTCACATCTCACACCTCACACGTAAAACCTCACACTCCTGCACCTCAATATCGGTTGACTTTTTCACACATCACACTCTAGTACCACGCTATCTGCTGACCTGCTCTCCTCACACCTCACACTCCTGCACCACGCTATCTATTGACTTCCTCACACCTCACACTCCTGCACCACGCTATCTGCTGACTTCCTCACACCTCACACTCCTGCACCACGCTGTCTGTTGATTTCCTCACATCTCACACCTCACACTCCTGCACCACGCTGTCTGTTGACTTCCTCACACATCACACTCTTTAACCACTCTATCTGTTGACTTCCACACATCTCACACCTCACACTCCTGCACCACGCTATCTGTTTACTAACTCACACCTCACACTCCTGTACCATACCATTTTTTTTACCTGATCTCCCCACTCTTCACACTCCTGCACCACACTATCTGTTGATCTGCTCTCCTCACACCTCATACCTCATACTCCTGCACCACGCTATCTGTTGATCTGCTCTCCTCACACCTCATACCTCACACTCCTGCATCACGCTATCTGTTGATTTGCTCTCCTCATATTTCACACTCCTGCACCACGCTATCTGTTGATCTGCTCTCCTCACACCTCATACCTCACACTCCTGCACCACGCTATCTGTTGATTTGCTCTCCTCATATTTCACACTCCTGCACCACGCTATCTGTTGATCTGCTCTCCTCACACCTCATACCTCACACTCCTGCACCACGCTATCTGTTGATTTGCTCTCCTCATATTTCACACTCCTGCACCACGCTATCTGTTGATCTGCTCTCCTCACACCTCATACCTCACACTCCTGCACCACGCTATCTGTTGATCTGCTCTCCTCACACCTCATACCTCACACTCCTGCACCACGCTATCTGTTGATCTGCTCTCCTCACACCTCATACCTCACAATCCTGTACCACACTATCTGTTGACCTGCTGTCTTTACACCTTACACCTTACACTCAGCACCGGGTTATCTGCTAACCTGTTCCTATCCTCACCACGATTGTTTGCCCATACTTTACTTAACTGCTAAACCCCGTTTCATTACCTTAATCCTTACCCTTCCTTACTACCCCTCTCTTGAGACAGCCTTCACCGGATTGTTTACATGTAGTAGAGTGCTGGTAGCGGGAGGGAGGGTACGTGCCACACCCTCGCCTGAGTCTCGGGGATGACGCTGGGCTGCAACACTCAGTGTTGTAGACACAAAATTATCTTATAATTAGTAGAGCTTAACAACCAAATTAAACAATTCCTTGATGGAAATAGCAGTTACCCTCTCCATTAACTCCAGTCAACGAAACCTAATATCGAGGACGGGGTCACCTAGTTATACGTACAGAAATAACATTATAATTCACGAACTCTTATACATTAAATTGTACCATAATTAGTGCCCATTTTAAAATCTGATAAGCAGCACGTGGTCGACAAGAGATAATTGTACATATAAAATACGTTTTGGTGCTCCTAATGAAAAGCGCTTTCTCAACCGGTGATATTTATGAAGACTACACAACCAAATAATAAAGAACCCAGGGCAGCCAGTGATGAAAGTGGTCTCTTGTGCACGCCCGGGTTGCTAGTAGATAACCTCTCGCTAATGATAATAAAGTCTATTGGTTCTGTGTAGACGTAGTCAGAGATAAATTGATGGATTGATCGACTGTATTTGTATCCGCCACATATCAGTATTCTTCCTGATCTGTTTTACTTCAAGTTAGCTGTGTGGGTCTAAGACAGCACACAATACCGGCCAGGCTCGATATGTATACACCAACGAGTATGTTAGTTCCGGGGGCCACCAAGAGCCTCCCTCACTACTCGCCGCAGCTGTATCTTGATTACCTCGTAAAAATAGAAATATCTACTAATAAACTCAGGCAGCCGGAAGTATCACATCCATCACTAATCCAACTCAGTTTTACTTGTTATTGATTTGCAAATTTTACGACAGTGTGTGTCAAAAAATGAGCACTTCCCGTAGGTGACGTTGACAACCTTCCTTATGAGAGTAAATTGCTTTTGAATATCCTTTCTGATGAAGGAATTAAGTTAATGAATATTCAAATTAAATTTATTTAAAGACAACTTTGTCTTCATTAATAATTAATAATTAAACTATCTATGTGCGTGGTTGATGGACTTGAGGAGTTGGTTGTGATGCAACACCTGAATACTAAGACTTTACCCCACCTCATCCCTACCCTCCCAACAAAACTGCATCAAAACCTCTCCTCCCAATTATACCTCACTCTTCTCTTCACTCCTAATTACACATTACCTCATCCTCCGCACTCCATGTCTTGTCATTTCTTCCGCCTTACAGTACGTCACACTCTCATTTCCACCCTTCCACCTCCCATAACTCCTCACCCTACCCTCCTCTCCCCACAACACCTTACCCTACCCCCCTCTCCCCACAACACCTTACCCTACCCTCCTCTCCCCACAACACCTTACCCTACCCTCCTCTCCCCACAACACCTTACCCTACCGTCCTCTCCCCACAACACCTTACCCTACCCTCCTCTCCCCACAACACCTCACCCTACCCTCCTCTCCCCATAACACCTTACCCTACCCTCCTCTCCCCACAACACCTTACCCTACCCTCCTCTCCCCACAAAACCTCCCCCTACCCTCCTCTTCCCACAACACCTTACCCTACCCACCTCTCCCCATAACACCTTACCCTACCCTCCTCTCCCCACAACACCTTACCCTACCCTCCTCTCCCCACAACACCTTACCCTACCCTCCTCTCCCCACAACACCTCACCCTACCCTCCTCTCCCCATAACACCTTACCCTACCCTCCTCTCCCCACAACACCTTACCCTACCCTCCTCTCCCCATAACACCTTACCCTACCCTCCTCTCCCCATAACACCTTACCCTACCCTCCTCTCCCCATAACACCTTACCCTACCCTCCTCTCCCCATAACACCTTACCCTACCCTCCTCTCACCCATAACACCTTACCCTACCCTCCTCTCCCCACAACACCTTACCCTACCCTCCTCTCCCCATAGCACCTTACCCTACCCTCCTCTCCCCATAACACCTTACCCTACCCTCCTCTCCCCATAACACCTTACCCTACCCTCCTCTCCCCACAACACCTTACCCTACCCTCCTCTCCCCATAACACCTTACCCTACCCTCCTCTCCCCACAACACCTCACCCTACCCTCCTCTCCCCATAACACCTTACCCTATCCTCCTCTCCCCACAACACTTTACCCTACCCTCCTCTCCCCATAACACCTTACCCTACCGTCCTCTCCCCATAACACCTTACCCTACCCTCCTCTCCCCAAAACACCTTACCCTACCCTCCTCTCCCCACAACACCTCACTTTGACTTCCTTTCTCCACAACACCCTATCCTGCATCCTCTCTCCACAACACCCCACCCCACCCCACCTTTTTCTCCCCCAAACGCCCCACCCTGACTTCCCCTCCCCCAAACACCCCACCCTGACCTCCCTTCCCCACAGATCCTCATCAAGGAGTCTCAGATGACCAGAACAAGATTATAACACTGTAACTAGAGGTAGGCGAGGTTACTGAACCACTGTGGGTTGAATGGCTGTGTAGTGAGTGTATGTCGGTACACTCGCACTCCAGTACACCTCTCGCTCCCCTGCACACCGAGGCACTCACATATTCTCATCCAATACACCGCTTATCATCATCTACAGTGCTACATCTTCACACTTACACCCACGACACTTTTCATCCTCCCTCTCCCACTCACTCATACACACGTGCATTTTCTCTCTCTCTCTCTCTCTCTCTCTCTCTCTCTCTCTCTCTCTCTCTCTCGGGTCAGGGATATCTCCCTTTTATTAATGTTCTTTTATTCGTTCCGGGAGAGAAAGTCATTATAATACATCCAATTTGAAAATTAAATCCGTGAACAATTTATAAACTTTTATAATAAATTAATTATTTTTTTATAAAATTAAAACATCTCACCTAATGAGACACTAAACCTCCTAATTTGATCGTACTTGCCTTATGAATCATGCACTATGTACTGTATGGCCTACTTTACACAGCTGTATTCAGAGCTCGTGTAGGTACTGTACATTGTGCGGATGCGGGTGTGACATTTTAACTTTTGCGAAGGGCATTTTGTAACATTTTGCCATATTTTATTTCACATATCCTTTATACTCAATAATTGTTTCATGAAAACAACTAGATATTGCAACGACCAATGATTGTGATGCGACCTTCATTTTGATTACAATTTATTAGGGTAAAGTATTTTCTTAAAACATATATTCAGTAGTTACTGTGTTTTAAATGCTAAAAATGGTGAACTGCGCGAAATATCCAGTATGCTGAGCGTCTCAACAGATCAGTACCAATTCACTACACATCAACGACACGATTGGTTCGACCTTGAGCTCAACGCTAGTGACACACGGTGCATTCTGGGCGACGAACGCCCAAGGAAGGTGTTGCCGAGCTAAACAAGTCGCTAGAATTTAACCATTGAAAATTGTTAAGTTTATTTAAAGGAATTTGGTTAACAGAAAGCCCTCGAGACATACCATAGTACATAAAAGTACATATCAGGCAACAAAATCGATCAATTGGCAACAGCGCAATTTATCGGCCAGGTGCCCATTTCAGTAAAATTATTTTAAATACACCATCGATTTTAAAAATTTAGTGTTTCACGTTTACAACCTGATACAAATTAGGCGAGCTACAATTTTTGTTTTCAACGTGTCAGATACAGAACAAATACTGTATAAATCATTTCAAATCCGCTTATGAATATACTTTACTTTTGTTCAAAGTGAATCATGATAGACCATCGTCATATGGATCTCAAAATTTAATTCGACACTAAATACATCATAGATATATTTGGTTAACCGGTAAGAGTCAGTGGGTGGGGTTGGCAGTGATTGAAGTTGGATTCATGAGCGAATTGTTCTGGAGTGTATTGCAGAAAATTCTTATAGAAATTACTTTCGGGAAAAAATGCCATATTTCAGTGGTTTCATTTATCATGTAAGGTTCTTGTAGAACAGATTAAATATTGGTGGCTTTATGTGTCCAAGTGATTCTGTGATACATCAGTGCAAATTTAATCGAATTTGTGTTAATAGTTAATAGTAAGGAATAATTTTTTGGAGGGCAAAATTTTAAGATAAATATTTATTGACTGCAAAATATTTATCGATGCTGAAATCTAGTCCCAGCAGCCTTGAGAGCCACGGGTGATGTTATCCAGGTGAGTGTGATAAAATACTAATATAAGAACATAAGAATGGAGGAAACTGCAGCGGGCCTATTGGCCCATACTGGGCAGTCCCGTTTACACCCAACCCCTATTGCTCATATGAGCATCCAACCTATGTTTGAAGCAATTCAGCGTATTCGAGTTAATGATGATATTTGGTAACTTGTTCCATTCATCCACTACTCTGTTTCCAAACCAGTGTTTACCTATTTCACGCCTAAATCTAAATTTGTTCAATTTAAAACCATTGTGACGAGTTCGCTCCTGGTTGGATAATTTGAGTACCTTTGTAATGTCCCCTTTGTTTAGCCCTGCCTTCCATTTATACACCTCTATCAGGTCGCCCCTCGCTCTACGTCTCTCAAGGGAGTGCAAATTAAGATGCTTTAACCTGTCTCTATACTCAAGGTTCCTGATACCCGGGATTAGTCTTGTCATTCTCCTCTGAATTCTTTCCAAGGATTCTATATCCATTCTGTAATACGGTGACCAGAACTGGACTGCGTAATCCAGGTGAGGTCTCACAAGAGCAAGATACAGTTTTAGGATGACCTCGCTAGTCTTGTAACTAACACTCCTTTGTATGAACCCAAGTACTTTATTAGCCTTGTTTCGAGCAAAAACACATTGTTTACTTGGCTTAAGGTTCCTACTTATCATTACTCCTAAATCTCTCTCGCAGTCGGATTTCTCTATGGCATCGTTGTTCATCTGGTATCTGGTTTCCCTGTTTACATTTCCTATACTGAGTACTTTACATTTGTCAATGTTGAATTTCATCTGCCATTTTTCAGACCATTCGAAAAATTTGTTTAGATCCTCCTGTAGTTTTGCCGAGTCCTCGTCAGATTTGATAACACGTCCTATTTTAGTATCATCAGCAAATTTACTTATGTTGCTGTCTATGCCGATATCTATGTCGTTTATGTATATAATAAACAATAATGGTCCAAGTACTGAGCCTTGGGGAACTCCACTTGTGACGTTGCTCCAATGGGACTTAGTGCCGTTAATGCTCACTCGCTGTTTCCTGCCCTGTAACCACGCCCTAATCCATTTAAGGATGTCACCTTTGATGCCATGAGCTTCTACCTTTCTAATTAGTCTTTCGTGGGGTACTCTGTCGAAGGCTTTTCTAAAGTCGAGATATACCACATCATAATTGTGCCCCTCGTCCACTGATTCGAAAACTGATGAAAAGAATGTTAATAGATTAGTTAGGCAAGAACGTCCGCTTGTGAAGCCATGCTGGGAATCATTGATCAATCTGTGCTTCTCCAGGTGATTTCGAATAGAGTTTGAAATGATTGCTTCCAGTAATTTGCCTACTATTGATGTTAGACTGATTGGGCGGTAGTTAGAGGATAGTGATCTATCCCCCTTCTTGAAGATCGGTATTACATTCGCTATCCTCCAGGGTTCTGGTACTACACCTGTTTTTAAGGACATGTTAAACAACTTTGCTAAGGGCATACTAAGCTCTTCCTTACATTCCTTTAATACTCTGGCAAATATCTCATCGGGACCAGGTGACTTATTAGGCTTTAGTTTGTCTATTTGCTTACTAACATCGTTACTAGTCACTACTATCTCACTTAATTTGTTTTCTTCACTATCTCTGAATAGAGTCGGTGCCTCGGGTATCATGTTTAAATTTTCGGTGGTGAAAACTGTTGAAAAATATTTATTCAAATTATTGCTCATTTCTCCGTCGTTATCCCAAACACTATAAATCCATCACTAATATATATATATATACACTAGCGGAATCGTCGTCCTCAAGGCGGCTCTTTCGCTAGGCCACGGTAGGACGCCACCCTCCGGGAGGCTCCACATTGTCTCACTGTAGTGCATTAAGGTAGACCACATTTTTGGTTTTGCCATTAGGAGCAAGTATGTACAGATTTTTGCCAGTTCCCACTCTGGAGCATCCAACATAGAACTGTCCATGATAGAAGCAAGGAAACACCAGGTTTAGGCCAACCATCTTTAGGGACTGTCCCTGGCTTTTGTAGATGGTCATGGCAAAGCTCACTTTAACCGGGAACTGAAGTCGCTTGAACTCAAATGGCAGGTCAGTGGTGATGAGAGGTATCCTTGGTATAAAAACTTCCTCTCTTTTAGCTTTTCCTGTCAGTATTGCAGCTTCCAGTACATGTGGCATCATGTTCTTCACCACCAGTCTTGTGCCATTGTAGAGGATTGGTAGTTCAAGATTTCTTAAGAGCTTTATAGGAGTGCCAATCTTGAGAGTGATGTGGTGAGGAGGCATTCCAGCCGGCTCCAAAGAATTAAGGAATTCTGCAGGGTACTGGACTGCTTGGTCCAGGTCGATTACTGTATCAACAGATTTGAATGAGTTCTCACTGCCTGGAAGCTGTCTGAGTAGAGTCATGTTGATTTGAGCCACTGTTTCATTCTTTGGTGCCAGAATTGCGCGTTCACGCAGCCACTTGTGATCCTTGTAGTGGTGGATAATGTTTGCGTAGACCATGTTAGTGAGCTCAGTTGAGGACTTTACAACATTTCCCCATACTTGAGGAATGTGTTCCATCCCAATACCAGCAGTATGACGGCCTACAATCATGTGTTCCTCCACAATAAAAGCAGTGTGACGCCCTAAAACCATATGTTCCTCCACAATATCATCAGTGTGACGGCCTACAACCGTGTGTTCCTCCCCAATACCAACAGTGTGACGGCCTACAACCAGGTGTTCCTCCACAATAAAAGCAGTGTGACGGCCTACAATCAGGTGTTTACTCTACAACATTAAATTTGCAGTATTCTATATATTACCTGAATGTTAACTCCATTTCTCCTATTTTTTTTACTGAAATCTTTTGTTAAACAATCCACTCCCCAATATCATTGTACCTAACTAATACTGTAACTCATTCGTTGTCCATTGTGTTTTTTCATCCGCTGACTGCTGTTTTTCAATAAACCGTTAATAATAATAATAATTATTATTATTATTATTATTATTATTATTATTATTATTATTATTATTATTATAATCACACACACACACACACACACACATTACGTAGGACTAACACTGTCGTAACAAACATTCAAGTCAGCTTCAGTATGCACTCTTCACGTGCTTACTCCTGACTCCAAGAGGCTTTCTGGACAAGAAGTGACAGAGGGACGAAATGAGTAAATCAACCAATGAAAGTATAAAGATAGAAAATGGCTCGAAATCTATAGCGTTTCATCTCCCACCAACCAAACTCCAGCTTGTGTTTAAATTAGATTCAGTTCTCGTTGTTATCTTTAATCTTCGCCAGAACACATCGTATTGCTAAGTTTCTGTAGTGTGTATATTCTTCTTTAATGAATGTCTTATTTAGTCTTTTCAGATTGTTGTATTAAAAACTAAGTTGTTGATATCCCTTGATATCCTTCATTACTATGACGGGCTGAAGACCAGGTTATTGAGTGCATACATACATGTATACAGTCCTCTGTCACGCACTCGGCGTTTATCCAAATAAACTTACCTTCATCGGGGTAACTTGATAACAGTAACTCTTCCCACAAGTGGTTGATCGGTGAATGAACGATACAAAGTAATAAGTAACGTGAAGGCCTTTGAGAGTCTACTGAACAGTTCAAGATGCCACGTGCGTTTACAATTCTCTGGGTATATCTTATAAAACTAGCGGCCCACTCGCTTTAGAACTAAAACAATCAGATGAAGAGCTGGATATACAGTTGCGGAACCCACTTCCAGAATGCATATACTCAAAGTGAGTAAATAAGCAGCATTACTGAGCCCATCTCTAGCTCATGAATCAGCACCAGCAGGAAGTACCTCTGAAGGGTGTGAATACACACACACACACACGCACACAGAGGAGAGCGATAGACAGTCATGTAGGAGGAGACAGCCAACACCCCGCACCGTCAGAAGGCAGGGGAAGAGGGGGGGGGGGGGGGGGAGAAGCCGCACCTGCAGGATGTGCTGGAGTCTCCTCGTTTATTGATCTTTTTGGAGTAACACCGATAAATTATTACGCACTTCATCTAAAGAACGCAGGCAAAATATTTTATTTCTCTAGCTATTTATAATTTGTGAGTAAACTCTCGATATATATTGTTGAAAATTAAATATGTTGGGTGAGACGGGGGCGGGGATACAGCAAGAATGTGAAAGAGAGAGAGAGAGAGAGAGAGAGAGAGAGAGAGAGAGAGAGAGAGAGAGAGATTAAAACGGGATAGAGAAACTACATATCAAGATGGAAAGAAAAGGACAGATACGAAGAGGTAAACATACACACACACACACACATACACGCGCGCTACTTTGATACTACTGCTTTGCTGTCACTCGGACTCGAGTATGACGATCATCCAACTATGATACAATGATAGGAATTATTAGGGATGTCACCTAGGTTAGTGAGTTTTGAGATGACTAAAGAGACCGATACGGGACCGACAGGGTTGATCACAGAAGTTGCACATCCAGTGCGGGAGAGGCGGCGGCAACGACTTTCCGCCGTTGGCGCTTGTCTGCCTCGGTAAGCATTAGGGCTATCTCGAAAGAATTGACACCTTCTTGTGTGGTGCTCCTGCAAGCGTTACGGTGTGAAATAGTCGTCTCCCAGGTGAGGGGAGTCTATTTGACACCTTTTCAGGTTTGTCTTAAGACTATCATTATACCTTTTCAGTTGACCGAAAGCATTACGTTTAGGTGATTATAAAGTAACTGTTTTGGCAGTCTACTGTCGTCCATGTGGGTAACATGGCTAGTCTAGCATAGTTGTTCATGGATAATGGTAGCCTCGATGCTCCTACAGTTGGTGACAGCGAGAATACTGGCATTTATACTCTTGTCTTCCCAGCGAACTCGGAGGATGGAATGTACACTACGTTGGTGAAAGTTTTCATGTGCCTTGAGGTGCCTCCTGCATGTGACCCATGTCTGGCTGCCATATAGCAGGGTGGGGAGGACCACTGCTCGATATACATGCAACTTTGTAGACAATTTCAGGTCCCTACAACTGAAGACATGAGTACGAAGTCTTTCAAAGGCTTGAGACGCACATCTAATCCGATACTGAATCTCTTCATCGATGTCCGCAGTGGTGGACTGGTGGGAGCCTAGATACTGAAAGTGGGTAACATTAGAGAGGGTAGTACAATTAAGCTGGATGGATGGTGGAGGTGTGGCTGAACCAGGAGCAAGCTGAAAGAGAATCTGAGTCATACATATATTCTCCTCTAGGATGAAGTGTGCATATGCATCTGTGGAGGTGTTCAGATTCTCCATTACTTCGTGTTCAGTGTGAGCGACAAGGGTGAGGTCGTCTGCATGCTGAGGTTCAGTAATGGAAGCTGCCGACACCGTTGTTACTGCCTGGAGTCGTCTTATGTTGAAAAGACCCTTCATCTGGTACTCGATGTCCACCCTGCTGTCTAAATTGGCACTGGCACGAGTAAGGAAGGCAGCTACGAAAATGGAAAACAGAGTTGGTGCCAGTACACATCCTTGTCTTACCCCTGTGTAGATGGCGAAAAACTCAGACTGGGTGCCATTGTGCAGGACACTGCCGTTCATGCCATTGTGGAGTTGCCTGACAATGGCGATGAATCTTGGTGGGCAGCCAAAACGGCTGAGGGTCCGCCAGAGGGCTTCCCAGTTGACCCAGTCGATCGCCTTGGTTAGGTCAATGAAGGCCATGTACAGGTCACAGTGCTGTTCTCTGCACTCTTCCTGTATCTGGCGGGCAACAAAGATAAGGCCAATGGTGCCACGTAATGGTGTAAAGACACATTAAGATTCTGGGAGGAATTTTTTCCGCCTCAGGAAGAAGTCTGTTTGGGAGGATTCGGGCAGTAATCTTGCCAGCTACAGACAGCAGCGAGATCTCGCGGTAGTTGCCACAGTCTGACCGGTCTCCCTTGTTCATATAAATTTTGTTGATGGAGGCGTCTTTAAGAGTTTGGGGGATTTCCTCCTTTTCCTATATATTCTCCAGGAGTGAGTGGAGACGGCTGGTAAGCAGATGCCCTCCTGCTTTATATACCTCGGCTGGGATTCCATCAGGCCCTGATGCTTCTTTATTTTTCATCTGGTTGATGGCAGTAGCTACCTTATCCAGGGATTGAGGATAGCTGAGGTGGGTCAGCTGTGGATGCTGAGGGACCTGCTGGGTAGTCAGGACATCCACATCGGTGTTTCGATTGATCAGAGGATAGTAGTGCTCTTTCCAGCACTGAAGGATTTCTTCTTTATCTTTAATTAGGAAGTTACCAAAGGATGAGCGGAGGGGATCTGCGCCATTAGTGATTGGCCCATAAAAAAGTTTTAATAGAATTTTAAAATTCATGCATCTTGTGTTGATCTGCTAGAGTTTGTATTTCACACGCTTTATTTTTAAACCAGTCGCCCTTTAGATTGCAAAATTCGCACTGGGAGCTGCTTTCTTCTTGTGGAAGGTATCAGCTTTGGTCCGAGACTGAGGGTTGTTCTGCCAGTCAGTTAAAGCAGCACCCACACACACATTGCTACTACTTTACTCTCTCTCGGAATCGAGTATGACGATCATCCAGTATTGATACAATGATATGAGTTATTAGGGATGTCACCTAGTTTGGTGAGTTTTGAGGTGACTAAAGAGACTGATACGAGACCCACAGCGTCATTCACATTCGATGCACATGTGGAGGGCTCCATCTACTGCGGGAGGGGCTGGCTGCCTCGGTTTGTAGTCGGGCTGACTCGAAAGTATTGACACCTTTTCCTGTGGTGCTCCTTCAAGTGATACGATGTGGAGTAATCGACTACCAGGTGAAGGGGTCGATATGGCACTTTTTCAGGTTTGTCTTAAGACTATCCTTATTCCTTTTCAATTGCCCTCCGGCGTTATGTTTACTATTCGCTAGGTGACTGTAAAGTAGCTGCCTTGGCAGTCTACTGTCGTCCATGCAGGTAACATGGCCAGTCCAACGTAGATGTTCATGGATAATGGTAGCCTCGATGCTTCTACAGTTAGTGTCAGCAAGAATACTGGCATTTCTTCTCTTGTCTTCCCAGCAAACTCGGAGGATGAAACGTAGAATACGTTGGTGAAAGTTTTCAGGTGCTCTGAGGTGCCTCCTGTATGTGACCCATGTGTCACTGCCATAAAGCAAGGTGGGGAGGATCATTGCTCGATATACGTGCAGCTTTGTAGATAATTTCAGCTCCCTACAGTTGAAGAGATGATTTCGGAGTCTGCCAAAGGCTTGAGATGCACATCTGATCCGATGCTGAATCTCTTTATCGATGTCTTTGGTGGCGGACTGATGGGAGCTGAGATACCGAAAGTGGCCAACATTAGAGAGGGTAGTACCGTTAAGCTAGACTGATGGCGGGGGTGTGTCTGAACCAGGGGCAGGTTGAAAGAGAATCTGATTCTTAAGTACATTCACCTCAAGGACGAAGTGTGCAAACGCGTCTGCGTAGGTGTTCAGGATCTCCTGTAGGTCATGTTCAGTGTGAGCAACAAGGGTGAGGTCGTTTGCATACTTAAGTTCAGTACACAAGAACACAAGAATGGAGGAAACTGCAGCGGGCCTATTGGCCCATACTGGGCAGTCCCGTTTACACCCAACCCCTATTGCTCATATAAGCATCCAACCTATGTTTGAAGCTATTCAGCGTATTCGAGTTAATGATGATATTTGGTAACTTGTTCCATTCATCCACTACTCTGTTTCCAAACCAGTGTTTACCTATTTCACGCCTAAATCTAAATTTGTCTAATTCAAAACCATTGTTACGAGTTCGCTCCTGGTTGGATAGTTTGAGTACCTTTGTAATGTCCCCTTTGTTTAGCCCTGCCTTCCACTTATACACCTCTATCAGGTCGCCCCTCGCTCTACGTCTCTCGAGGGAGTGCAAATTAAGATGCTTAAACCTGTCTCTAAACTCAAGGTTCCTAATGCCCGGGATTAGTCTTGTCATTCACCTCTGAATTCTTTCCAAGGATTCTATATCCATTCTGTAATACGGTGACCAGAACTGAACTGAGTAATCCAGGTGTGGTCTCACAAGAGCAAGATACAGTTTTAGGATGACCTCGCTAGTCTTGTAACTAACACTCCTTTGTATGAACCCAAGTACTTTATTAGCCTTGTTACGAGCAAAAACACATTGTTTACTTGGCTTAAGGTTCCTACTTATCATTACTCCTAAATCTCTCTCGCAGTCGGATTTCTCTATGGCATCGTTGTTCATCTGGTATCTGGTTTCCCTGTTTACATCTCCTATACTGAGTACTTTACATTTGTCCACGTTGAATTTCATCTGCCATTTTTCAGACCATTCGAAAAATTTGTTTAGATCTTCCTGTAGTTTTGCTGAGTCCTCGTCAGATTTAATAACACGTCCTATTTTAGTGTCATCAGCAAATTTACTTATGTTGCTGTCTATGCCGATATCTATGTCGTTTATGTATATAATAAATAATAATGGTCCAG
The DNA here is from genome assembly GCA_958450375.1 of Homarus gammarus. Lineage (NCBI taxonomy): Eukaryota > Metazoa > Arthropoda > Malacostraca > Decapoda > Nephropidae > Homarus > Homarus gammarus. Next base: position 65,571 of record CAUDMG010003466.1, read on the forward strand.
GTACTGAGCCTTGGGGAACTCCACTTGTGACGTTGCTCCAATGGGACTTAGTGCCGTTAATGCTCACTCGCTGTCTCCTGTCCTGTAACCACGCCCTAATCCATTTAAGGATGTTACCTTTGATGCCATGAGCTTCTACCTTTCTAATTAGTCTTTCGTGGGGGTCTCTGTCGAAGGCTTTGCTAAAGTCGAGATATACCACACCATAATTGTGCCCCTCGTCCACCGATTCGAAAACTGATGAAAAGAATGTTAATAGATTAGTTAGGCAAGAACGTCCGCTTGTGAAGCCATGCTGGGAATCATTGATCAATCTGTGCTTCTCCAGGTGATTTCGAATAGAGTTTGAAATGATTGCTTCCAGTAATTTGCCTACTATTGATGTTAGACTGATTGGGCGGTAGGTAGAGGATAGTGATCTATCCCCCTTCTTGAAAATCGGTATTACATTTGCTATCCTCCAGGATTCTGGTACTACACCTGTTTTTAAGGACATGTTAAACAACTTTGTTAAGGGCATACTAAGCTCTTCCTTTCATTCCTTTAATACTCTGGCAAATATCTCATCGGGACCAGGTGACTTATTAGGCTTTAGTCTGTCTATTTGCTTACTAACATCGTTACTAGTCACTACTATCTCGCTTAATTTGTTTTCTTCACTATCTCTGAATAGAGTCGGTGCCTCAGGTATCATGTTTAAATTTTCGGTGGTGAAAACTGTTGAAAAATATTTATTCAAATTATTGCTCTTTTCTCTGTCGTTATCAGTGAGCTCGCCGGTGTCTGACCGTATTGGGCCAATCTTTTCTCGTGTTTTAGTTTGATACATTTGGTAGAATCCTTTGGGGTTTGTCTTCGCCTCCCTTGCTATCCTTACCTCATTATTTCTCTTTGCTTTCCTTATCTCAGTTTAAACCCTACTCGCCAATACCCTATAATAGTCCCGGAGGTGAATTTTGTCACTATTTATCCTTCTACCTATAGCCTTCATTTGGCCAATGATGTTCTTTAAATAATTATTTATCCATTTAGGGTCATTGTTGTCTGATCTGAGTTTTTTGTATGGTATGTTCTGCCTTTGTGCATAAAGTAACTCACTATTTAAATTGTCGTGGAACTCAGCAATCTCAGATCTCGTTATCAGGTCCGTGTCATCTGCCAGGTTCACGGCCAAGAGCGACACCCCCTCTCTCAGTTGCCTCTTTAAACTGTCAAAGTTCGCCCTTCTGAAATCTGGTACTTTAGTGGAATTTTCCTTACGTCTGCCCTGAAAATCTAACTGGAATTTAATTTCTTTGTGATCGCTGTTTGCAAGTTCGTTCCCTACCTCGACACTGCTAATGAGGTTTTCTCTGTTTGACAGAACTAAATCGAGTATATTATTACCCCGGGTGGGTTCGGTTATATGTTGACTTAGAAAACAGTCCTCGATCGTCTCGAGAAAATCCTCTGATTCTGAGTTACCTGTAAGGTCAGTCCAATCTATTTGGCCAAGGTTAAAGTCGCCTACTATACAGACTTTGTTGTGTATGGAAGCCCTGCGCATTTCATCCCAGATAAGTCGCTCACTGACTCTATCAAGATTGGGAGGTCTATATATTACTCCTGTGATTAATTTTTCCCTATCGTCGATTAATTCTATTTAAATTGTTTCTGTAATCCGCTCAGTTTTTATTTCCTTATTTATTTTACACTTCAGATTATCCCTAACATAGAATGCTACTCCGCCTCCTTTCCTGGTCTGCCTATCGGTATGGAACAGTTTGTAACCCGCAATTTGGTATTCGACTGGTAACTCACATGTGTCTAGGTTGATCCATGTTTCAGTGAATGCTATTATATCGATTTTTTCGGTACATACCAAGGCCCTAATATCATCCATTTTGTTTCTCATACTTCTACTGTTCGCGTAGTATACATTTAAGTTAGTCGTGTTCTGAGTCCTCCCCTTACCGCGTTTAGTTTTAAACTCCCTGTCTAATTTAGTTTTGTCATCATTCCTAACACTATTTCCCTGTAACCTTTCGCATTGTTTACCGGCTCCCACTGCAGTCTCCTCCACCCCCGTGCTCATATGTTCTCCTAGCAGTTTAAAGACTTCGATATCTTTTGAACTGCCCCCTCTAGAGCCCCAGACAGGGTTGCTACTCCATCCCTAGACAGGTGCACCCCATCCCTAGCATAAAGGTCCCTTCTGCCATAGAAGTTGCCCCAGTTGTCAATGAATGGGACTGATATTGACTTGCAATATCTGTCAAGACGGTCGTTGACACCAACTGCCCTTGACAACCATTCACTGCCAACTCCCCATCTAGGCAGGACACCTCATATGATTGGGATCCCTCCCTTAGTCCTAATACGATCTATAGCTGCTTTGAACTTATCAAGAAGCTCCTCGCTCCTACACCGGCCAATATCATTGCCTCCTGCACTGAGGCAGATAATGGGTTTGTTCCCATTACCAGACAAGATATTGTCCATCCTGTCAATTATATCCCCCACCCCAGCTCCTGGCAAACACACCCTCATCCTATTTTTGTTTTTACCACAAAAGGCCCTGTCCATGTACCTTACCTGCGAGTCACCAACAATTAAAGTTTTTATACCTTCCTTGTCATCCCTGTCCCTGACTGTACTAACGTCCAATTCGTCTATCAAGGGACTGAACGGGTTGGTACACTTAGCTGTTGTTGTCGTTGTTGTCGTATCCTTGGTGTACTTCTTCACCACCAGCTTCGTCTTCCCACTACTCACCACCTTCCACTCGCTTGAGTTTTCGTCAGACACTGGCTTTACCCGTCCAGCCTCCCCTTTTAACTTCGCCAGCTCTTCCTTTAATTTCAGGTTCTCCAACGTGGCCCTCTCAATTTCTTCCTTGGCCCTCGCCAATTCTTCCATGGACCACTCCAGTTTGGTCAACAAACTCACATACCCAAGACCGCACATAGCACTGGCCATATCTGATAATTATCCCTCTGGAGCTAACCCTGCCATGGCCTTTCCACAGCGCAGCTCAGCCTCTCACAGCAATATACGGAAACAACAGGTGTTAGTTTGAAATTCCTCGACATATTCTACATCCATGCTGAGGTGAGGTGACAAGACACCTTTGTTCTTGCCTGGAGTCGTCTTATGTTGAAAAGACCCCCCTTCACCAGCCGAGAAGATGGAAAAAAGAGTTCGTGCCAGTATACACCCTTGTTTAACCCCTGTTTGGATGGGGAAAAACTCTGACTGAGTGCCGTTGTGCAGGACACTGCCGTTCATGCCACCGTGGAGTTGCCTCACAATGGCGATGACTTTTGGTGGGCAGCCAAAACGGCTGAGGGTCCACAAGAGGGCTTCCCTGTTGACCGAGTCGAAATCCTTGGTTAGGTCGATGAAACCCATGTACAGGTCACGGAGGTGTTTTCCTCACTTATCCTGTATATAACGTGCAGCAGAGATCATATGAGTGGTTCCATGTGATGGTCTAAAACTACATTGAGATTCTGGGGGGAAGTTTTCCTCCTCAGGAAAGGTCTCTTTAGGAGGACTCAGGCGATAATATTGCCAGCTATGGAGAGTAGAGAGATCCCCTTGTTCTTATAAATAGTGACAATGGAGGCGTCTTTAAGAGCTTGGGGGATTTCCTTATTTTACCATATATTCTCCAGGATAGAGAGGAGACGGCTGGTAAGCAGAGGTCCTCCTGTTTTATACACCTCGGCTGGGATTCCATCAGGCCCTGAGGCTTTGTCATTTTTCATCTGTTTGATGGCAGTAGCGACCTCATCCAGGGATGGAGGATAGCTGAGGTGGTTCAGCTATGGATGCTGAGGGACCTGCTGGGTAGTCAGGACATCCACATAAGTGTTTCGGTTGAGCAATGAATGGTAGTGCTCCTTCCAGCAATGAAGGAGGCCTTGGTTGTCTTTAATTATGAGGTTACCCATCAGATGAGCGGAGGGGGGCTGCGCCATGAGTGACTGGCCCATGAAATGTTTTAGTGGAAATGAAAACTTTGTGCATCTTTTGCTGACTTGCAAGTTTTTGTACTTCACATGCTTTATTTTTCGACCATGATTATAACACCTACGACTATGATCATAACAACCACGACTATGATTATAACAGCCACGACCATGATTATAACAACCACAACTATGATTATAACAACCACGACCATGATTATAACAACCAGGACCATGATTATAACAACCACGACCATGATTATAACAACCACGACTATGATTTTAAAAACCATGACCATGATGATAACAACCACGACTAGGATTATAACAACCACGACCATGATTATAACAACCACGACCATGATTATAACAATGACGACCATGATTATAACAACCATGACAATGATTATAACAACCACGACAATGATTATAACAACCACTACTGTGATCATAACCACGACCATGATTATTACAACCACGACCATGATTATAACAACCATGACCATGATTATAACAACCACGACCATGATTATAACAACCACGACCATGATTATAACAACCACGACCATGATTATAACAATGACGACCATAATTATAACAACCACGACCATGATTATAACAATGACAACCATGATTATAACAACCACGACCATGATTATAACAACCACGACCATGATTATAACAACCACGACCATGATTATAACATCCACGACCATGATTATAACAACTATGACCATGATTATAACAACCACGACCATGATTATAACAACCACGACCATGATTATAGCAACCATGACCATGATTATAACAACCACGACCATGATTATAACAATGACAACCATGATTATAACAACCACGACTATGGTTATAACAACCACGACCATGATTATAACAACTATGACCATGATTATAACAACCACGACTATGGTTATAGCAACCACGACCATGATTATAACAACCACGACCATGATTATAACAATGACAACCATGATTACAACAACCACGACTATGGTTATAACAACCACGACCATGATTATAACAACCACGACCATGATTATAACAACCACGACCATGATTATAGCAACCATGACCATGATTATAACAACCACGACCATGATTATAACAACCACGACCATGATTATAACAACCACGACGATGGTTATAACAACCACGACCATGATTATAACAATGACGACCATGATTATAACAACCACGACCATGATTATAACAATGACAACCATGATTATAACAACCACGACCATGATTATAACAATGACGACCATGATTATAACAACCACGAACATGATTATAACAATGACGACCGTGATTTTAACAACCACGACCATGATTATAACAACCACGACCATGATTATAACAACCACGACCATGATTATAACAACCACGACCATCTGGAAAACGACGTTGCTGTACGCTGTGAGCAGGACGGCAGGTACGCGCTAGCCAAGCACGAGCGTTCGAACTTTTACGCCTCGGTAAACTGTACCACAGGACTCGCCACCGGGCACGAAGGGCTCATGATCACTTGTCTAGTATACTATAGGTAGGAATAGAATAAAGGGTAGAATAATTACACTAGTTAAAGAAATATTCGCCATAAGGATAGTTTAAAATCATATAAAAATATATATATTATGAATCACCGATGATCATTCCGAGATAAATTAAATTATGAAGAAAAGTGACCTTGACTCTGGTTGGATTACTCACCATCTGCTTAAGTCATCACCTGTATTAAGTCATCATACTCATCATCTACGTTAGTCAGTTTTAGGCCCATCTCACATGAATGACCGATCATCGATGTTCTTTCCGCACGAGGGTGTTAGTTTTCAATGCGTCTTATTATTTACGCTGGTGGGTGTAAGACCAGCTACCCTCACTGACGCAGCTATGGTCAATTTGGTGTTATTCTTCTTTATAAATGCCTTCCAATCTGTCTCAAGTCTACTCGTCCTGTCTATTGCCATCCCAACTGTCTGTTCATCTGTGTGGTGTTTGACTGTGAGCCAGTCTGTACTCTTTGTGTCGTCAAATCTGTCTGTCTTATCCGTTGTTGGCGTGTGTCTGCCTGTTTGTCTAATGTGAACCAGTCAGTCAGCTGTCTGTATGTCTGTCTGTCATATTTATTGCCATATTGTCTATTTTTGCATGTATGAATCGGTCTATTTTTGTCAACCTCCTGTCTGTTTTAATGTCTAGTTTCACCCTGTGTAGTCATGTCTGTCTGTCTGTATGTATGTGTCTGTTGTCTTTGTCTTTCATAAGTCTGTCTATCTGTCTGTCTTTCTGTGTCCATGAATCTGTCTTTATTATGTCTTTTGTTTGTCTGCTTCTCTCTCTCTCTCCATTTTTATCCATACTATCTCTAACTTTATTTGTATATCTCTATGTCTCTCCATTACACTACTCATCATATTTAGCACTTTTTCTTCCTTAATAAATAGGTGATGTTAATATGGTATTCTGTGAACTTTAAAAAACACATCCCTCCATTCATACCTCCACCTCTCACTATCCCTCTTTCCCATCTCCTTTCCTCGCTCGCCTCTTAAGGATAATAATGTTTCTTCTCCTTCTCTTCTCCCTTTCTATCTTCTCCATGCATTCCTGTTATTATCTTTTTATCTCTTCTCCTTTTCCTTGTAGAGACAGCCACAAGACTAAGTATACACTGTAGCCTCGTAAGGTCCGAAAATGCTCTGGTGACGTTGAAACTGCGCATCCAGACGCATGATGAAACTCAACTCCCCCCACCTGTTATCTCTTAACCATTTTCTGCTTCACCTTCATTATTTATCTATTTATTCATCTTCCTTCCTTTACTAATCCAAACAACATTAAAAAAAAAGTAGGCTAAGAGAAAAAGTGGGGGGAGGAGGAGGGAGCCGTACGATAACTGCAATCGTCCGGCAGGCTGACAGGGTAAAGGGACATCTTTTGCCAGCGTAAATAAAATGGTTAATTAATGCCTTCCTAAAGAAACCAGCGACATGGGACCACGTTTGTTCCACTTGACGAATTTTTTGCGATTTTTCCACCAAGTTTGATGAAAAACGATTGTGCCGTTTCGGCTGCCCAGAACAGACAAACAGACAGACATACTGACAGACAGACAGACAGACAGACGCCTATTCCTATAGTATATTAGATAGATGGCTTCGCTAGCCTTGTAACTAACACTCCTTTGTATGAACCCAAGTAATTCATTAGCCTTGTTTTCTAGAAAATACACATTGTTTACTGAGCTTAAGATTCCTACTTATCATTACTCCTAAATCCTTCTAGCAATCGGATTTCTCAATAAGATCATTGTTCATCTGGTATCTATTTTGCCTGTTACATTTGTCCTCATTGAATTTCATCTGCCAATTTTTTAGACCATTCGATATTTTATTTTAGATCTTCCTGTAGTTTTGTGGAGCCCTCGTCAGATTTAATTACACGCCCTATTTTAGTGCCATCAGCAAATTTACTTATGTTGCTGTCTACGCCGATATCTATGTCGTTTTTGTATAAAATAAATAGTAATGATCCAAGTGCTGAGCATTGGGGAACTCCACTAGTGACGTTGCTTAAATCGGATTTAGTGTCGTTAATGCTCACTCGCTGTTTCCTGTCCTGTAACCACGCCCTAATCCATTTTAGAATATCTCCTTTAATGCCATGAGCCTCCACTTTTCTTATTTGTCTTTCGTGGGGAACTCAAAGCCTTGCTAAAGACGAGATATACCACATCATAATTGTGCCCCTCGTCCACTGATTCGAAAACAGATGAAAAGAATGTTAATAGATTAGTTAGACATGAACGCCCACTTGTGAAGCCCTCTTGGGAATCATTGATCAACTTGTGCTTCCAGTAATTTGCCTACAATTAATGTAAGACTGATTGGACGGTAGTTAGAGGATAGTGATTTATTTCCCTTCTTGAAAATAGGTATTACATTTGCTATCCTCCAGGATTTTGGTACTCCACCAGTTTTTAAGGATCTGTTAAACAACTTTGCTAATGGCATACTAAGCTCTTCCTTACATTAATTTAATACTCCGTCAAATATATCATCGGGACCAGGTGACTTATTAGGCTTTAGTTTGTCTATTTGCTTACTAACATTGTTACTAGTCACTACCATCTTGCTTAATATATTTCCTTCATTATCTCCATATATGGTCCAATCCTTTCTCGTGTTTTAGTTTGATACATTTGATAGAATCCTTTGGGGTTTGACTTCGCCTCCCTTGCTACCTTCAGTTCATTATTCCTCTTTGCTTTTCTTACCTCGGTTTTAACCCTACTGGCCAATACCTTATAACAATCCCGGAGGTATACTTCATCACGATTTATTCTCCTACCTATAGCCTTCCTTTATGCAGTACTATTCTTTAAATAATTATTTATCCATTTAGGGTTATTGTTGTTTGATCTGAGTTTTCTGTATGGCATGTTCTGCCTTTGTGCATTAAGTAACTCACTATTTAAATTGTTGTGGAACTCGTCAACCTAAGATCTCGTGATCAGGTCATCCTCAACCGTCAGCTCTCCAGGTGAGGTGAGCTTGCCCTCTTTGGGTACATTGTGTGAAGTCACCTCATGTGAGGTCGTGTAATTTACCCCCAAGCGTGATACCCCTTCTCTCAGCTGCATCTTCAAACTGTCAAAGTTTGCCTTTCTGAAATCTCGGACTATAGTGGAATTTCCTTTATGGCTGCCCTGAAATTCTAATTGGAATCTTATTTCTTTGTGATCGCTGTTCGCAAGTTCGCTCCCTACCTCGACATTACTAATAAGGTTTTCTCTGTGTTTCAACTAAATCGAGTATATTATTACCACGGGTGGGTTCGGTTATATGTTGGCTTAGGAAACATTCCTGGATTATTTCAAGAAAATCCTCTGATTCTGAATTACCCGTAAGGTCAATCTAATCTATTTAGGTAAAGTTAAAGACGCCTACTATACAACATACTTTGCTATATATGGAAGCCCTGCGCATTTCATCCCAAATAAGTCCCTCATTTACTATCAAGATTAGGAGGTCTATATATTACTCCTGTGAATAATTTTTCCCTACCATCGATTAATTCTATCCAAATTGTTTCTGTATTCCACTCAGTTTTTATTTCCTTATTTATTTCACACTTCAGATTATCCCTGACATAGATTGCTACTCCGCCTCCTTTCCTATTATTATTATTTTTTATTTTCCTTATTTATTGGGCACCCTCCCCCATACTTGTGTAAGGTGAAGCGCAGAAGCGTTTACAGCGCCCAACAGGGAATCATGCTAAGTTCATGCTTGCCTTTATGTCTGATGAGTTAAAGGGCGTAGAAGCCTGAAGAGTCAAGGGCGTAGAAGCCTGAAGAGTCAATGGTTTATGTCTAAGCAAGTTATTGGAAGCTCCAACAACTTTCCCTGACTACGAATTCGCAACTTTTCGATTTACAGCAGGTACCTACTTTGCTGCTTGGTGAACAGGGACCAAGGGAGGCTGGGAAGTGTGTCCGAACAACTTTCCACCGGCCCGGGAATCGAACCCGTGATATCTCGCTTGCGAGGCAAGAGCGGTACCGCTCTACCCACCGGCGCCCCTCCTTTCCTAATCTGCCTATCGGTATGGAATAATTTGTAACCTGCAATTTGGTATTCGAGAGGTAACTCACGTGAGTCTAGATATATCCATGTTTCGGTGAATGCTTATTATATCGATTTTTTCGGCACATACTTGTACTGTTTGCATAGTAGACATTTAAGTGTTCTGAGTCCTTTCTTTTTCGCGTTTAGGTTTTAACTCCCTACCTAATTTAGTCTCGTCGTCGTTCCTAGCACTATTTCCCTGTAACTTTTCACTTTGTTTTCCCGTTCCCACTGCAGTCTCCTCCACCCCCGTGCTCCTATGTTCCCCTAGCAGTTTAAAGACTTCGACATCTTTTTAACTGCCCTCTCGAGAGAACCAGCCAGGGTTGCCACCCCATCCCTAGACAGATGCACTCCATCCCTAGCATAATGGTCCCTTCTGACGTTAAATTTGTCCCAGTTGTCAATGAATGGGACTGATATTGACTTGCAATCACTTTCAAGACGGCCGTTGACACCAACTACCCTTGACAACGATTCATTGCCAACTCTCCTTCTAGGCAGGACACCATGTATGACAGGGATCCCTCCTTTCATCCTAATACGTTCTATAGCTGTCTTGAGCTTATCAAGAAACTCCTCACTCCTACACCGGCCAATATCATTGACTCTTGCACTGAGGCAGATAATGGGTTTGTTCCCATTACCAGACAAGATATTGCCCATCCTGTCAACTATATCCCCCACCCCAGCTCTTGGCAAACACACCCTCATCCTATTTTTATTTTTACTACAAAAAGCTCTGTCCAGGTACCGTATCTGGGAATCGCCAACAATTAACGTTTTCGTACATTCCTTGCCACCCCTGTCCCTGACTATGCTAACGTCCAATTCGTCTATAAAAAAACTGAGAAAGTTGGTACACTTAGCTGTTGTTGTCGTATCCTTAGTGTGTTTTTTCACCACCAGTTTGGTCGTCCCTTACCTCACAACCTTCCATTCGCCTGAGTTTTCTTCAGACACGGGCCTTACTTGTTTCTTCCTTCATCCTCGTTATCACTTCCTTTAATTTCAAGATTACTTCGTCGGCACTCTCTAACTCGGCCCTCAGAAGGGCACAGCCCTGTTCACAAGTAACACTAGCCATTACTAACAATTAATCTCCAGGAGCTAAGTCTGCCATGACCTTTCCTCTAGTGAGGTCAGAACACAAATGTGGTTTCTCTCCGCAGCAGGCTTAGCCTTCCAGAAGAAGGTGTAGCCAGACCCCCGTTCTGTGAGTTGGCCCTCATCTTGGAGCCGGGACTCACTGATGGCTGCTATTTCGATGTTATTCCTAGCCAGCCTTTTTTCCACAAGGGCAGTTCTTCTTTCAGGACGCGCATTTGTGCCAGTATCCAGAGAAGGGTCCTGACATTCCATGCAGTGAACCATAAGAGGTTGTATGGTGTCTTTTTGTTTGGATCTCTGATTTTGGTTGTGTTTTCGACCGCATAAGGATGCCCTTACTGAGTGCAGTTGACCCCCGCCCCCGCCCCCCCCCCCCCCCCCCCCGCACACACACATTATTCCACGTATAGAACCCCTTGGCAGTTTACCCATAATTTATATCAACCTCTTACGTTGTCCGAATAAATTATCAACCATTCAGCAGGCACTTACAACACTGGTCAACAGCCAAAATGGTTCACATGTGAGATCATGCTCACACAACTAATTTCATATTGCTGAATTCGAATCTGATATTTGTTTTGTTCTATCAGACCAGGTTTTATAAAAAAATCAATAGGTACAAATATTTAATATTCCATCACGTGTCGTGCAAAAGATGAGATTATCTCATGTGACTGTGCTTTCATGACTAATTTCATATTAATGAATATTAATTGGATGTTTCATTCTACCATCAGACCTACTTTCTTAAAGAATTAAAAAAAATAGTAAATATAGTAACATTATCGCGTCATGCAAGATACAATTTTAAACCTATCACAGATAAGCTCATAAAAAATTGTACCAAAAAACATAAGTTCAAATCCTTTATAATGACAAAATATGAAGTTCTAAAAGTGCTTCTGAACTTTACTCTTTCTCTTGTACAGCTTGCTCTCTTCTCGTTGCAGTGTCCAGCAATAGTCGCCCATCATGTTAGGACTGAATTGTCCCTGATATCTGCTCTCCATTATGGCGATATCTTGATGAAATCTTTCGCCGTGTTCATCACTAACGTCTCCAAGGTTACCTGGGAAAAATTCAATATGAGAATGGAAAAATGCAATTTCAAGGACGTCCTTGCTCCCAATGCATGATAATTCTGAAGCATGGTTGTTACGATTTCTTTGTAGTTGTCAGCACGATAGTTTCCAAGAAAATTCTTTGACACATTGACAAATGATTCCCATGCTTTTTTCTCCAGTAGGTTCAATGTTTTGGTGAATTCGCTATCATTAACTAGTAAACGAATTTGTGGTCCATTCAAGACACCTGCTTTCAACTTGGCTTCGGAAACCACACCACCTAGTTTCTGAGATAAGTATAGAGTCCCAGCACCGAACTGATCCATAGCTTTGATGAAATTTTTAGCCAAACCGAGCTTTAGATGCAGTGGAGGCAAAAATATCTTTTCTGGATCTACAAGCGGATTGTGAGCACAGTTAAACCTTCCAGGCGCATCTCTTGGTCTTGTCGGCCAATCCTTTCTCACATAGTGCTCTGCATCAGCTCTGCTGTTCCACAAGCACAAAAAGCACATGTGCTTTGTGTAGCCACTCTGAAGGCCCAGTAGTAAACTGATGACTTTGAGATTGCCACATATCTTCCACTGGTGTTTCTCATACTCTATAGCGGCCAACAGAATTTTCATTGTTTCATAGCTCTCAGTCATTTTTGTTGCGTGTGCTATTGGGACAGATGGAAGCCGATTGCCATTGTGTAAAAGAACAGTTTTCAGAGAGTCTTTTCCTGAGTCTATAAACAGCCTCCAATCCTCTGTCTTGTATGTTTCAGACTTGCAGAGTTGTTGCATGAGAGATACTGCGTCCTCGCAATAACAAAGGTTGCTTGCCATCTTGAAAAATGCAGACAGCTGTCTATGTCGGTAACGCGCTGTAGTGATATGCACTCCATCTTCTAGCAGGTTACGCTGCTTTAGTCTGGATCCCAAAACTTCAGCCATTTCTTTTGACAAGTTTAGGTCCCTGATGAGACCATGAAGCGCTTCTTGAGTAAATAGTTTAGGCCTGGTATTTTCAGAGTCATCCTGGTAGTCGTTTTCCATTGAGGTAGAGGTAGAATCGGAATCACTCAATTCTTGTTCAGTCGGTGGATTTGGGACTGGAAGTTCAGCACTGTGCAGTACTGGTCGGATTGCAGAAGCAATATTGGGGTACTGTACCTTGCCTCGTGTCTTGATTTTTATTCCCTTAATATATGTGAGACAGAAGTAACAGTCACTACTGTGGTCTTAAGGTTCACGCCATATCATTGGTACAGCAAACGGCATTCCTGAACTTCGTTTACCACACATCCACTCGCTCAGGTGGTTAACACAAGACTTACAGGCTACATGAGGTGCCCATTTCTTGTCTTGGTCACCCAAATGACATTTGAAGTAACTTTTGTAGTTCAGTCGAACAGCTTTTGTGATTGGTTTCTTGAGGCTACCAGGAGTGAAGGCACCACATATGTAGCAAAAACTGTCAGCACCGTTCACACATTTGCGACGTTCCATGTTTTGTTAATTTCAGAGTAATTACAAATCATGCAGGTGTAGATATACAATATCATGAATCAGCAAACTGAAACAAACAAAAAAGCACAAATCAGGACAAAATAATTGCATAAGTGGAGCCAATGAGCATATACATTACTGTATGAATAGCATGGTACACTAAATATATAGATATGCTGGTTCTGGAAAAGTGAGCCTGATACAGCTATACGAATGTCATAATTGAGTTCAGCACATACAATTACACTAGAATCAGACTGTTTTGATCCAGAACCATGAGAATTTTTTTTTATGTTGACCAGTGGCGACAGAAACAAGACCAACTCGCCCACTCCTCTAGAAACGCTGTGATGTCAATAATAATAATAAATAATAAACAGGTGAGGGGCCGATGACTGACGAAATGAAGACCTCGTGCTTATTGCTCCTTTGTTGTCAAGGCCCTGCATCCTGTCACCCTCCACCGGTTCAAGTCGCTCCTCTTCTTCCTACACTTAAACATAGGCTCCCTCTTCTTCCTACACTGGTACAAAGGCTCCCTCTTCTTCCTACACTTAAACATAGGCTCCCTCTTCTTCCTACACTGGTACAAAGGCTCCCTCTTCTTCCTACACTGGTACAAAGGCTCCCTCTTCTTCCTACACTGATACAAAGGCTCCCTATTCTTCCTACACTGATACAAAGACTCCCTCTTCTTCCTACACTGATACAAAGACTCCCTCTTCTTCCTACACTGATACCCAAAGGCTCCCTCTTCTTCCTACACTGATACAAAGGCTCCCTATTCTTCCTACACTGATACAAAGACTCCCTCTTCTTCCTACACTGATACCCAAAGGCTCCCTCGTCTTCCTACACTGATACCCAAAGGCTTCCTCTTTTTCCTACACTGATGTAAAGTCTCCCTCTTCTTCCTACACTTAAACATAGGCTCCCTCTTCTTCCTACACTGGTACAAAGGCTCCCTATTCTTCCTACACTGATACAAAGGCTCCCTCTTCTTCCTACACTGATACCCAAAGGCTCCCTCTTCTTCCTACACTGATACAAAGGCTCCCTATTCTTCCTACACTGATACAAAGGCTCCCTCTTCTTCCTACACTGATACAAAGGCTCCCTATTCTTCCTACACTGATACAAAGGCTCCCTCTTCTTCCTACACTGATACAAAGGCTCCCTCTTCTTCCTACACTGATACCCAAAGGCTTCCTCTTCTTCCTACACTGATGTAAAGTCTCCCTCTTCTTCCTACACTGATACAAAGGCTCCCTATTCTTCCTACACTGATACAAAGGCTCCCTATTCTTCCTACACTGATACAAAGGCTCCCTATTCTTCCTACACTGATACAAAGGCTCCCTCTTCTTCCTACACTGACACAAAGGCTCCCTATTCTTTCTACAGTGATATATAGGCTCCCTATTCTTTCTACACTGATACAAAGGCTCCTCCTTCTTCTTACACTGGTAAAAGGCTCCTTCTTCTTCTTCTTACACTGATACAAAGGCTCCCTCTTCTTCCTAAACTGATATAAAGGCTCCCTCTTCTTCCTACACATATACTAAGGCTCCCTATTCTTCCTACACATATACTAAGGCTCCCTCTTCTTCCTACACTGATACAAACGCTCCTCCTCTTCTTACATTGATACAAAGGTTCCCTCTTCCTACACTTGATCAACATAGAGAGACCTACCTTCTCTTTTTCAGCAGTTCAGACACACCATCTTCTCCCTGTATTGATGCAGGATGTAAACATCCCCATTCCCTCGTCACATTTTTATTATGTGGTACGAGGCTCTTCGAGGGATACAAAACACGAAATCCTACGTACAGGCAACCCTCCTTCGTACTACTCATCGTGATACAGATTCCAAGAAACTGAGAGAGAACCTCATCTCCTGGTGGTTGTGATAAATTTGGGTGCAGGCTGTACAGGAAACCTTCGTCCCTCCTCCAGTCATTTGGTAAAGTGCTACAATAATAAATACGACATGCAGACAATTATTGACATCACTGCTTTCTGCGGCGGGACTGTGTCTAGTAATGCAGGGTAACCATAAATGAGTACCCTGAAAACATTATGCTATCATGTTTTAACCAGGGTAATCATTTATGGACACCCTGTATTTCACTCTCACTTCTGTAGCTTGTCATTCCTTTTCTACTATTCGCGAAATTCTCCCAACTGCAGAAAATATGCAAAGAACCAGACGTTTTCTCTTGCTCAGTAGAGCAACAAAATGCGCCAACAGCTCCCCAAAGGCAGAGGATGTTCATTTACCCCACTCTCTTATTTCCTCACATTTAAAGCAGGAAAGTTTTGTGGGCGGTTCACTTACCACATCAATCATGGGGTTATGAGAAACCCTCCTCACCTTTTCCTCAACAAACAGGATAACATCAATGCTCAGTGTGATTACTCAACACATTATCATTTGCTCTTCCGAGCTACTATCTGCCTCCTCTCCTCCCTCTCTCCACCCTGTCTCGCCCCACTCTTCCTTCCCACAACCAGGCAAGTCGTGGAGTAGGATGCACTCATCACTTCTCGACTCACTGTAAAAGTCCTCTTGATGGTCTTAAGTAAGGCGAGCTGGGCTAGACAGCAGCTGAGTCAGAGTTCATTATCATTTTATGCCCCGGTGGAGATATCTGACTGCGGTACTCGTGCAAGGGGTGGGGACGCTACAGTACAAGCTGATGGGCTAGGGTAAAATTAACATTGGCTTTTGCTTGGACAGTTGCCAGTTCATTGGTCTTATCTTCTGGCGCTAAGTTGGTCTCTGGGAGATGACTGACGTCTCCAGATACTGACCAACACTCAACCACTTAAATCCACACTTTTGCTCTTAATACATTTTGCTGTTAAAGACGGAGGAAATGGGAGGCTGCCCGATATGATGCCATGCAACATTGAAATAATCAGTGTCTGCGCTCTAAAAATAACTGTACATCGAACAAAACCTCTCCCAAAAAGCTGCAAGACATCGTTTTCTAGTACATGTAAACACACTTTAACACAGATGAGACATACAATTATAAACACACTTGCCTCAACATAAACAAACTAGAAACAAAGACACAGACTCACAGAAGTTCTCCTCGCCTGTTGGCCTGAACAAACAAACAGGCGGCGACACACTGATGGTGGCGGCATGTACTGTACCGTGTCATGTACCTATAGGAGGCAGGGGCAAGGGGGGTTCACTGTGTCATGTAGCCCCAGGAGGCAGGGGATTGGAGTCATTGTGTAATGTAGCTCCAGGAAGGGGGATAGGGGTCACTGTGCCATATAGCCCCAGGAAGCAGGGGGAAAGGGGTCACTGTGTCATATAGCCCCAGGAAGCAGGGGATGGGGGTCACTGTGTCATGTAGCTCCAGGAAGGGGGATAGGGGTCACTGTGCCATATAGCCCCAGGAAGCAGGGGAAAAGGGGGTCACTGTGTCATATAGCCCCAGGAAGCAGGGGATGGGGGTCACTGTGCCAAATAGCCCCAGGAAGAAGGGGAAAGGGGTCACTGCGTCATATAGCCGCAGGAAACAGGGGATGGGGGTCGCTCTGTCATGGTAACATACAGAAAATAGCACCCAGATTTAGACGTCATCAGGGCGAGTCTTTCATTGTGGTAATGTGTGTTTACACACTTGTGAACTAAGTACTTCTTGGTAGCAAGATGGAATTACGTGATGGTTTTTATGGATGGTGATAATCATTTTATAAATGATGATATTCTGTATTGTATTGCAACCTTTTCCTTCTTGTCTGTCTGTGTGTGTGTGTGTGTGTGTGTGTGTGTGTGTGTGTGTGTGTGTGTGTGTAAATTTCTGTTGTCTCTCCTTTAACATGATCCTTTTAGTGTGCACAGTATATAATATAGTAGACGTCAAATTTGCATAATAATTATGTGCTGAAAACTCGTCCAATTACTGAAGGTTTCAAGTGCGATGTGTCTGTCCTCCAGACGCCCTTGTTCCCCGTTAACGCATACGCATTCCTCTCTGTCACACACACACACACACACACACATTAGATGCATGCAATAATATGAGTTAGTTATTAAGGATGTCACGTTGGTGGGTTCTGAGGTGACTAGAGAGGCCGATACGAGACCGGCAGAGTCGTCCACAGATATTGCACGTGTGGAGGGGCGGCGGCAGTGTCTTTCCGGCGTTGGCGCTTGTCTGCCTCGATATGCAGTTGGGCTAACTAGAAAGGATTGACACCTTCTTATGTGATGTTCCTCAAAGCGTTACGATGTAAGGTGATCGCCTCCCAGGTAAGGGGGTCGATTTGGCACTTTTTCAGGGATGTCTGAAGACTTTCCTTATGCCTTTTCCGAAGTCCACCAGCTTTACGTTTACCACACGGTAGGTGACTGTAAAGTAGCTGCTTTGGCAGCTTACTGTCGTCCATGTAACACCGCCAGTCCAAACATAGTCAGCAAGCATACTGGCATTTGTTCTCTTGTCTTCCCAGCGAAGTCGGAGGATGCAACGTAGACTGTTAGTGAAAGTTTTCTAGTGCCTTGACATTCCTCTTGTATGTGACCCATGTCTCATTGCCACGCAGGAAAGTAGGGAAGAACACTGCTGGATACACGTGCAGCTTTGTACACATTTTCAGCAACCCAAAGCTGAAGACATAGGTAATGAGCCTGCCAAAGGCTTCAGATGCACATCTGATCCGATGTAGAATCTCTTCATCGACGTCTGCGGTGGAGGACATGTGGGGGCCAAGGAACTGGAAGTGGCTTACAGTAAAGAGAGTAGGTACCGTTAAGCTGGATGGATGGTTGAGGTTTGGTTGAACCAGGGGCAGGCTGAAAGAAAATCTGAATCTTACTGCATTCACCTTAAGGTCGAAGTGTGCATACGCACCTGGGTAGGTGTTTAGGATCTCCTGTAGGTTGCGTTCAGTGTGAGCGACGAGGGTGAAGTCGTCTGCATACTGAATTTCAGTGATGGAAGCGGCCGACACTTTTGTTTCTGTCTGGAGTCGTCTCATATTGAAAAGTCCCTTTATCCGGTACTGGATGTCCACCCCGCCGGCTAAATTGTCACTGACACGAGAAAGGAAGGCGGCCAAGAAAATAGAAAAGAGAGTTGGTGCCAGTACACATCCTTGTTTTACGCCTGTTTGGATGGGGGAAGAACTCAGACTGGGTACCATTGTGTAAGACACTGCCGTTCATGCCATCGTGGAGTTACCTCACAATGGCTTCCCTGTTGGCCGCGGGCAGAAGATCATGTCAGTGCTGCCACTTGATGGTCTAAAGCCACATTGAGATTCTTGCCAGTTCCGGACAGCAACGAGATCCGATGGTAGTTGCCACAGTCTGACCAGTCTCCCTTGTTCTTATAAATATTGACGCCTCGTCTTTAAAAACTTGGGGGATTTCCTCCTTTTTCCATATATTCTCCAGGAGAGAGTGGAGATGGCTGGTAAGCTGAAGTCCTCCTCCTGCTTTATACAACTCGGCTGGGATTCCATCAGGTCCTGTGGCTTTGTTATTTTTCATCTGCTTGATGGTAATTGCTACCCCATCCAGAGATGGAGGATAGCTGAGGTCGGTGAGCTCTGGGTGCTGAGGAACTTGCTGGGTAGTCAGGACATCCACATCGGTGCTCCGGTAGAGCAGCGAATGGCAGTGCTCTTTCCAGTGATGAAGGATGCCTTCTTCATCTTTAATTAGTGAGTTACCGTCGGAGGAGCAGAGAGGGGCCACGCCATGAGTAGTTGGGCCATATACTATGTTAGCGGAATTGAAAAATTCACGCATCTTGTGTTGATTTTACACTCTATATTTTTATACCATTCGTTCATTAATTTCCGAAGTTCGCACTGGGCCATTGCTTTCTTCTCGTGGAAGGTATCAGCTTTGGTCAGAGACTTAGGGTTGTTCTGCCAGTCAGTGAGAGCAGCACGTTTACTATTAACGAGTACTGCCATTTCTGGGTCGTTTCATCAAACCAATGCTGGTGTTTTCTTTTGATCTGGGTGAAGATTTTGTTGCATGTTTATATGATGACTGCTTTGATGGACTCCATCCGGCACTGGGAGTTGGGTTGTTAATTTTTTGGATTGTTTATCAGCCCATCGTTGAGCTGCTCTCTGAAGACTCTTTGCCTGGGGAGTTTTGGAGTGTTATGAAGAGAGAGTTTGGCTCTGATGAGCCGATGACTTGTGTCACAGTGGACTGAGCCACACTTGGGTCGGGTGATGAGGACATCTCGCCGATCTCTGCCTCTGACAATGATGTAGTCATTGAGATGCCAATGTTTGGGTCATGGGTGTTGTCAAGAACCCTTGAATTTGTCAGTTTGTCTAAACAAGGTGTTGGTAAGAGTGAAGTTGTGTGCAATACACTTGTCGAGGAGTAATAAGCCGTTGTGATTACACTTACTGACTCTGTTTCTCCCTGTGGTTCCCTGCTTTATGTCATTGAAGTCACCTATGAGCACAATTTTATAGTCTCTGGGGATAGAGGTTAGCTCCCTGTCAAGGTCGGCGTAAAAGGCCGCCTTGATGTCATCCTCTGAATCCAGTGTTGGGGCATATGCACTGGTGAAGAAGGCATTATGTGAGTGATTCTTTGGGACTTGGAGCGTCATGAGGCGCTTGTTGATCCGAACAAGCATTTCAGTTAGCATATGTAGAGTGCATTGGCGAATGGCAAAGAAAACTCCATAAATGCGGTTCCTTTTCAACAGGCTTACCCTTTCAGAAGAAGATATAGCTGGATCCCCGGTCTGTGAGTCGACCTTCGTCTGGGAGCGGGGACTCACTAATGGCTACTATGTCGATGTTATACCTAGACAGCTCTTTTGCCACAATGGCGATTCTTCTTTGAGGACGCTTATTTGTGCCGGTATCCAGAAGAGTCCTGACATTCCATGCAGCAACTATAAGAGGTTGTATAGTTTGTTTTTACTCTGATCTATGATTATTATTATGTTTTCGACAGCCTTAGGATGACCTTACTGGGTATGGTTACCCAACCAGGTTTTTTTTTTAGGCAGGTTATGTTTAGGGCACCTTTTGTAGCCCCCTCCCAGAGTTGGGTGAACAGAGAGGCTCCTGGAAAGGGCTACTCATTTGCACAAACAGGAATGGATTATACTACGGCTGCCTAGACCTCACTGCATAAAAGACCATCTTATGTATGCCGCCAATGTGCTGAGTTGTGAGTAGAGACTCCTGGCAGTCATCTTTGCCAGTTCCCATCGCCACTCGTCGGTCTCCATAGGACTTTTGGGGGTATAGGGGTGTTGATGATGGTGAGAAATATGATGAGCTGTGTGTGAGTTAATTTATGTGGTGAGGCAGGAGCACAGACTCCAACCATACATCTTGGCTCTCCCTTTTCCTGATCCAATGGTGCAGGTAGTTGCAACGACTGGGGAGAGGGAGAGGTGTAATGAACTGTCAATAGCCCAATTTGTTGATTTTCGTCTTCGTAGTCTGTCCATCCTGCATTGCCTTAATCCGTTGGTGTAGTCGTTGGGTTCCCATGCTGGTTACCTCTTCTGCCTATTCTGCCACTGGGATCTTAATGGAGCTCTGTAAGCATGTCTGCCTGATGCTTGGCTCCACTGCAGATTTTTTGTTCAGGGGTTACTCCCGTAGCCTTATACCAACCAAGGTTAATCCGCAAGGGAGCGGGGCAGTGGTTGGTAGGAGCCAGGACGTGTCCACATGCCAGTGGGACTAAGCGCCGTCCCTCTGGGGCCCATTGCTGCTCCGAGATCCCCTGCTGGTCTAGCTTGGACCCACGAGGCACCCAGTTACCATGTGTTGCCACTTGGAGGCACAGCAGGAGAGTTGACGGCGAAGAGTGTGAAGAGGCTGCGTACTGGCAGGAGAAGACTTATGGTAGGTTACTTCCTTGTTCACCACGAGGGCTAGCCAGCGGCGATAGCTGAAAGCGAGAGGAAGCAAGCAGTGCCTGCACCTTAACACTAACATTAATGCTGCCCCACTAGACGCAATACTCCACCCTGTGCACACACACACACACACACACCCATACACACACAGCCTGCAGTAGTATCTCAACCTTTCACACCTGTATTCGTTCAGTAATACCTTCCTTCAGTATCGTTGTTTCATTTCTTACTCTAATAAACACTTTGCCTTAGGCGCCTCATTCTGTATAATGTATTGTACAATTTGAGCCAGAACAATTGCCGTTTCTTTTACTATTTGATGCTATCTATTTTTTTGTATTAATAAATTTTGTTATAGATATGACTGACTTGCTGCTTACAGTATATTAGAGTTTACTATGTAATGCGCATTGGTGTAAATTTTAATTAAAAACTCTTAGAAATGTTAGTGAAATGGAGGAGTTAGTTACATTTTTTCTTCAAAATTTATGTTAAAAATAGTAGCAGGCAGCTATTAAACAGGGAGGTACTACCAACTTGAAAGTTGTTGGAAGCATAATGTGTTGTCTAATGGTAGACCCTGCTGCCATATGGCATCACAAAAAGTGTGACCAAGTCCCAAGGTTGATAATCTGACTTTCTGCATCATTTACACACAATTGCAGGGTCTCAATTCTTTCTCTTACTTTTACAACACAGCCTGCATGTATCGCTTCTCACTTTTGATCTTTATTTATTTATTTATTTTGTTATTAGATTGATTTATTAATTTATTAATTTATTTATTATTATTATTATTATTATTATTATTATTATTATTATTATTATTATTATTATTATTATTATTATTATTATTAGTAGTAGTAGTAGTAGTAGTAGTAGTAGTAGTAGTAGTGGCAGTAGTAGTGGCTTCTCTGCCATTGCCGTCCTTGTAAGAAAGTTGGCATCCTCGTGCTACCAACACCTCCATGCTCTGGCGGCGTGCCGCCTCATTCCCCTGGATAAGAATCCAGGATGTAGGCCTATAGAGGTGGGGGAAGTGCTGAGGCGGATCATCGGAAAATGCATAATGGAGGTGGTAAAGGATGATGTCAGGGAAGCAGCAGGGAACCTGCAAGTTTGTGCTGGCCACCAGGCTGGTGGGGAAGCTGCCATACACGCCATGAGAACGATATTTGAGCAGAGTGATTGTGAGGCCGTTCTCCTGGTGGACGCTTCAAACGCATTCAACATACTTAACCACAAGGCCGCACTGCACAACATCTAGATCAAGTGTCCAAACTTTGCAATGTATATTGAAAACTCCTATAGGAATCCATCAGACCTCTATATGGTAAACAACAAGGCACTAAGTCAACCGAGGGAACAACGCACGGGGACCCTGTTGCAATGGCAATGTACGCAATAGGCCTATCCGTGCTGCAAAACACAATAAAATTTGAAACAACTGAGGTCAAGCAAGTGGTGTATGCTGATGACCTTACAGGAGCAGGAAAAGTGGAGGACATCAAAAAGTGGTAGGACCTGGTAACATTACAAGGCCCACAAATAGGATACCACCCAAACGCCAGCAAGTCGTTCCTCATTGTGAAGCCAGAACATTAAGAACGGGCAATGGAGGAGGTGTTCGGTGGAAGTGAGGTAAAAATAACAAAGGATGGCCAAAGACACCTAGGCGCAGTAATCGGCACGACAGACTTCAAGACCGAGTACGTAACGGGAAAGTTGAATGAGTGGGTTAGGGAAATCCAAGCTGTCTGAGATTGCTACTACAGAGCCACATGCGGCTTTTGCCCATGGAGTCAAGCATCGCTGGACTTACCTGATCCGCACTCTCCCTGATATCGGACCCCTCCTCCACCCTCTGGAAGAAGCTATTAGCGTCAATTTCATTCCCAAATTAGTGAAACACCCTCACTTAACCCCAGCAGAAAGATCGCTCCTTGCACTACCACCGAGACTGGGAGGAATGGGATTGACCAATACAGAGGAGATTGCTGCCACCCAACATCAAAACTCAGTTTAGCTCATGCCAGCCCTCACGGACCACAACAGGGGAGGTGGATACCATTGAAGTAAACAAGATTAGAAGGTCCATTACGACAGAACTACAGCACGGCCAAAGTGATAAGTTGCAGAAACTGTTGCTGCAAGTACCAGAGAATTTGAAAAATAAAGTAGCTATAGCACAGGAGGTGGGCACCTCGAACTGGTTAACAACGTTATCGACAAGGGCAAATATTTTCAGTCTCAATAAACAAGAATTTACAGATGCCAATGCTCTAAGGTACTTTTGGCCAGTAGAAGGTTTGCCCTCCCAATGCATGTGTGTCTCTTCCTATGACGTCGATCACGCCATGGTGTGCATGAAAAGGGGCTTCATATGCATGAGGCATGACGAAGTAAGGGATCTCACAGTAAATATGTTGAAGGAAATCTGCCGTGATGTTAGGGTAGAACCAACCCTCCTTCCATTGGACAGGGGGGATTCTCCAACATAGGACTTCAAACACATCCAACGAAGCCCGTGTTGACGTCAGTGCTTGAGGATTCTGGACGCGGGGACAGTGAGCCTTCTTCGACATCAGGATTTTTTATCCCATTGCCGCATGTCACCGTAACTTAGCACTCGATGCTGCACACAGGAGGAACGAGAACGACAAGATAAGGGCATACAGTGAGAGAATTCAGAACGTTGATCAAGGCAGCTTCACTCCTCAGGTGTTCACAACCTCTGGTGGGATGGGACCAAGTGCAAGATGCTTCTACGCCAGACTCGCAGAGGAAATATCCGAAAAGAAGCAGCAGCCCAGAAGTTATGTTACAGCCTGGATGAGATGTCGACTGTCCTTCTCTCTCCTTCGGTCGGCTTTGCTCTGCCTCGGGGGAACGAGAGCATCGGCCCTAAAGCCGACAACAGTTGCAGATAATGACTATGAGGCTACAGTCACTGAATGCCGCATAGCTCTGCGGCTCAACTAACTCAACACAGCTAGGATAGCTACTTATGTATTAGGATATTTAATATTAAGGTAATAAAATTGTGGCGAAGGTATGGCTATTGGGGGAGGTTGGAGGCCATTATGAAAAAAAAGTAGTAGTAGTAGTAGTTGTAAACGCCTTGGTTAAGGACGTTCAGGTGACGGGCCAGTCGAAGGGAATGATTGAAACTCGCCTTTTGACGCATTCATTATTTATTGATGTGGTCAAAACCTGCAGAGAACAAGGCGTTCATTAGTATTACATGGTTATCTATCTGATACATAATTAGTTAGTCTCAGACGATTTCATCTTAATTACAATTGATTATTCAGCATAGTGATATGATAGAAAGTTCATAACTCTATTAATCTTAGTTACATTTCATTTCGCATTGTCTTATTTCTCCAGATAAGGCAGAAACGAGTAGGCGTAATTAGTCCACAATATTTCAGTACTGAGGGGTATGTCATCACTTTGGCTGTACATACAAGTGCGGGTCAATGCGAACCAGTATGGTGTTCCAAGGGATAATAGTACTGTGTAAATTGTTCCAGCACAAAACTCGGCCAGGATTGGGAGTCTGTGTTTACCACAGAGGACTGGTGGCTGCATGGTCCTCACAGCAGCACTTAAGAAGGCAATCTGCATCATGGAGGCCAGGCGGCCACGCCACCCTTTAAACCATACACTCAACAGAATCAGGGCCTCTTGTTTGTGCAGGTCGCGTGGGGGGGGGGGGTGTCGGCGCACGTGGTCGCAAGCTGATAGAGTTAATGTTTGTTAGTGTAAAGCAACGCCAACACTGTAGTTGAAGCCAGCGGCGATAACAGAAGTAGTTGTAGTAGTAGTAATAGTAATATCGCCCTCCAGGCCTCAATGTGGGTCAGTGAACTGTGCCTGGGTAGGCTAATGCCCGTAAAAAAAAAAAAAAAAGTCGGACCTCCGCTGGGGCAGGTTAGACAGAGGGCATTAAACAGTTCTATAATATGTAGATGCAGTCCTTATAGATATTTATTGCCACGTCTTCTAAATTATATTTTTATTAGTCACTGGAATAATGTTAATGAATCATGATAATTTATTCTTTTAAAAAATGGGGGCAACAAATGAAGAGAGTTACCACTTGGTAGTTATGTAAAGTTTGTTATATTATTACTTTTAACTTGTGTTATGTTAATAATATATATCCTGCAACTATAATGAAGCAAATTTACCAGACTTGTTAATTACTGTAAGCCATCTGATGGTGTCACGCCTCAGGTCCAGCTCTCCAATCTTGTTTTGGACAGATATTTTCTAAATAAGTTTGTTGTCAAAACGTTGTGATATGTTTGTAAAGTTTTTATTTGTCTTGTGGGAAGCACCAACAATAATAATAATAAAAACATTGCTAGTTAATAGATCAACAAATATCTATAATAACGATTATTGTGTTTCAGTTATTAAGTGCTGTCTTTAAGGCCATCGTCACTCACGCCACAACATTTTTCCACTTAACAAATGCAGACAAAACTTACAACCATTTCGTCATTTTCCTCGGCCTATTTCAAGTTCATCACCACAGAATTTCAAAGAGATCTCGTCATGTCTCCCTTATCATAGGTCCACTTTCTTTAAAAAAAAAAATGAACCTGATACTATTTTTTTCTTCCACAAATTGATTTTGGTTCCTCATGATTGGAGTAGCAATATCTTCCTCCGTTTCTTACCTTTATATTTTTAAACAGTAACTTAGCGTGCCAATAATTGTTATATTGAATTCAGTCCTTACTATATTTTTATCAAACAAATCTAAATTAACTCCCAAATCAAGTCGGCATTAATGTAACTGAATTTCTTGAGTTTAGCGAAAACGTAAATCTTATTTACATGCTTGTAATACATTCTCTCATGAACACTTCCTTCTCACCATAATGTGGTGTTAACACAAGTGGAAGAGACAAGATGTCACAGAGAGGTTATGAGGGAGGGGGGGGGGGGAACTGAAGTGGTCGTGTGGAAGACAGGACACACTCTTCTGGGAGGGAAGCTACTGGTGAAGTGTCTTAAACGGTGGTCTTTTGATGATGAAACCGCATTCTCTCTCTCTCTGTCTGTCTCTCTCTCCTTTATTTTTATGGTGGGCACTAGGGGATGTGCAAATGACAATAGCGACACATAAAATTCTTTGTTGACTAAAGAGCATTTGTTTTGTATTCTGTTGGAGGCAAGAATATTAATTTAAGGATTTTAAGAGGTGCCAGTTCACCTGTTTCTCAAAAGCTGCAGCCTACATGTATAACAAAAGATGTGTGAGGAAGTGTTCCATTGTGGTGAAGTGCTTAGAATAAAAGAACAGAGTAGAGGAATGTTAACTTGAGCTTCATCAAATCTTTAACTTTAGCGTGATTACTGAGAGAAAAACATAAAGAATTCATAGAATGAAATTAAGAGCTGGATCCCTAATAAAGCTTAAAGTGATATGACAGGATTTTTCTTAAGGTTGAAAGTACCTGGATTCAAGGTCCCTGCAGTTTACAGAGATAGATAGATAAGGAGTCTGAACTCCAGGGGACATATTGGTGCTTTTATGAACACTGAATTGACTAAAGTCAGGACCTGGGTAATATGGAATAAACTCACATTAAACCACGAAAAAACCCAATATACAATCTTTCACAGAAGGAAAAACTTACCTGATTTGGACCCCCTGTAACTTGGTAATACAGTCCTCAAACGCGAACAAAATACTAAATTCCTTGGCGCTATTGTTGATGAGAAACTTAGCTGGAGAAACCATATACAAGTCATTCACAGTAAAGTCAATAAACTGTGTTGTATCATGTATCACACTCTACAGTCACTCACTCTTGCAACAATGAAAGAAATCCATTATGATCTTGTTTACCAACACCTGATACACTGTTACACACTATGTGGGGCCTCTGGCTCTTCAAAAACACAACCCTTGATTACTGCACAAAAGAGAGTTGTGCGGACATTGACCTACTTTAAAAAACTGATCACACTAACGAACAATTTGCAAAATTGCAAATAAAATTCGAGGATATTAACACTTACTGCTGTGCCCTTTTTGTTTACAAATCTGTCAATCAATTGCTTGACAATAATTATTTCCAGAGATACAACTTAAGGCACCCAGAGCTACTAAGACCACCTCCCCCCCCCCCCCCCCCCATGCTCTCCTCTCAGTCCCAGACCTCCATAAAATATCACGGTGTGAAGGTGTGGAACAACGTACCCCCATCCATCTGAGCAAAGACTATGCTCCCTTCCTTTAAAAATGATCTCTTAAAGAATATCTATTGTGTAAAAATTAATATTTTTTGTAATACCTACTTTTTATTCCTGCTTTTATTGCACCACCAAAACCGTTTTATCAGAAATTATCATGTCCTCTTGTTCCACTTTAATACAACCCATGTTGTACTGCTTACCGTCCTTATCATATTTATTTATATAAACTCCACTGTACAGTATATGTATATATTTATAATACAAAAAAATCGAAGTGATAGCCGTGCTAACATCCCTTTTTGTTCTTTTTACCACCATGCTCTGCGTACTATTACAGATGATACGAAATGTTACATAGTACTTCCTTGGGATAAATGTACAGTATATATCAGGTGCCTTTAAGAGAGCTCAGGCTCTCAACTGTCTCAGCCATGTTAATATTATGATTTTTATCGACTCTGTATCTGTGTTCTTCCGGCTAAATAAACTTTTTCAAAATGAATATCAATATCAAAGATGTGTGAATTAGAGTCAGTACTGTTGTAATAAAAGTATTTATTATTCCTTTCTTTGATTTCTTCTTAATTCTTATTTCTCTATTTATTTACTTACTTTTATCCTTTATTTTTATTACTAAATTTGTTTTCTTATTTTTAATCTTTCTTTCTTTGTCCTCGCGAGACAGAGAGGGAAGGTGAGGTGGGAGAGTGAGAGAGGGGGGGGGGGAGGAGATGGGCCTGTGGTTGAAGGGGGAGGAGCGGCCGGTTTGTGGTCAGCAGCCACCCTCACACCTATTAGTTAGTTAACAAATTTATTGACAAAGCTTGGAGTAGAGTTTGCCTATTCTGAGTAATTCAGTCATGTCTTGACACTGAGGGTGCTATCACTTCTCACTGTTCCATAGGACAGAGGTTTATACACAAAGAAATACATCATATTCATTAACAGTATATATAAGTCAGAATCATATGGGTGATATAAATAAATGTTCACTGCCAAGCAGGACAGAGGTTCATACACATAAAAATACATTATATTCATTAACAGTACATATAGTCATGTGGGTGATACACTGTTTACTGCCACGCAGGACAGTGGTTCATATACAATTGGAGTCATATTCTAATTGAGGACTAATCAGTGTGGGCAAGCAAATTTTGGAGAAACAGCAAGAAGGTCCTCAAGCACTCCTGATTCAATATAATAGTTACTAAGTTCATGATACAATAAGCCTCACACCAAAGGGGGGAGAGGAGAGGGAGGGAGAAGGGGGAATAGAAGAGAATAAATTGGGGGAATAGGTCAATATACAATAACTGAGACACTAGGGGACACTGGGGATGGTTATGTTATCACTGCATAACATTCTACTCAATACAAGGAGGGGGAATTTATGAAAATTTTTAACTGTTCTTCATTTATTAACAGTGTTAAAAATGGTCAATTACACTTCGAAACAACCTACACTCGCAGCTAATCAAACAGGGACCACATACCTCACAACAAATGGGAATTTAAGGATTTACCAAATAGAGTACTGTGCACCCAAATACCTGCCATGTCGCCACCCACAGACGTTCCACACCTCTCAACACAATATACCAACACAGACTCTGCATTTGAAAACCGAGCATACTCTGTTCCGGGCACGAACTCCAGCCAATCAGCACAGTTATGCCTATGAAGTCACACTCACAGGTCACTGTGATTGGATCATGCCTCAGGCCCCTCAGGCACTCCTGGCTTTAGCGGGAACACTGTCATGTTAGGCGTTATGGCGGATGATCATTGTCCAAGCTGAATTTTCATACATATTTCCTCTAAAACATGACATAATTACGCTGTAGTAGCCTGGTATGACCTCAAGAAAGTGTAGGTCAGAGCAGGTCCTTTGGTGTGCTGCATGGCGCGAAGCCGCGCCTGACTACGCTGAAGTGTGGGTACTACGTCAAGTATTTAGACCTTGACAATGTCAAGTTCTTGTGGCCATGAAGGAAGACACCTAATTGCTCATCATGATATTTGTTATCCTTGTCATAGTAAATCACTGTAGGTGCGCCTGATCCAGGTATATGCTGATAACCACAGGGAAAGAAGAAAACACGAAGTTCCCAAGCGCTTTCGTGTAATTCACATCTTCAGGGGTGAGTACAGACTGAGGAGAAGTACAAAACAAGGTCAGGTATTAGGTAATGACCATACTAATTTCCAAAAAGCACAGCAGCAGTCGGTAGTCAGGTCAGAGGGTAAGCTGACCCAACCTTCTCACCTGGATAATTTCGTAATTAAGAAGATTTGTAACCAGGTGAAAAAGTTGGGTGCTTTTTGAAGATTAGTAGGGTCATTATCTAATACCTGACCATTGTGGACTTGATCTCACCCTCCTCTGTATATATATATATATATATATATATATATATATATATATATATATATATATATATATATATATATATATATATATATATATATATACCTTGTTTTGTACTTCTCCTTAGTCTGTACTCACCCCTGAAGATGTGAATTACACGAAAGCGCTTGGGAACTTCGTGTTTTCTTCTTTCCTTGTGGTTATCAGCATATATATATATATATTATATATATATATATATATATATATATATATATATATATATATATATATATATATTATATATATATATATATATATATATATATATGCAATTAAATCACTAAACTTGTATTCCCTAGAACACATAAGAACATAAGAACATAAGGATGAAGGAAACTGCAGCGGGTCTATTGGCCCATACTCGGCAGTCCCGTTTACACCCAACCCCGATTGCTCATATAAGCATCCAACCTATGTTTGAAGCTATTCAGCTTATTCGAGTTAATGATGGTATTTGGTAACTTGTTCCATTCATCCACTACTCTGTTTCCAAACCAGTGTTTACCTATTTCACGCCTAAATCTAAATTTGTCTAATTTAAAACCATTGTTACGAGTTCGCTCCTGGTTGAATAGTTTGAGTACCTTTGTAATGTCCCCTTTGTTTAGCCCTGATTTCCACTTATACACCTCTATCAGGTCTCCCCTCGCTCTACGTCTCTCGAGGGAGTGCAAATTAAGATGCTTAAACCTGTCTCTATACTCAAAGTTCCTAATGCCCGGGATTAGTCTTGTCATTCTCCTCTGAATTCTTTCCAAGAATTCTATATCCATTCTGCAATACGGTGACCAGAACTGAACTGCGTAATCCAGGTGTGGTCTCACAAGCCCAAGATACAGTTTTAGGATGACCTCGCTAGTCTTGTAACTAACACTCCTTTGTATGAACCCAAGTACTTTATTAGCCTTGTTACGAGCAAAAACACATTGTTTACTTGGCTTAAGGTTCCTACTTATCATTACTCCTAAATCTCTCTTGCAGTCGGATTTCTCTATGGCATCGTTGTTCATCTGGTATCTGGTTTCCCTGTTTACATCTCCTATACTGAGTACTTTACATTTGTCCACGTTGAATTTTATCTGCCATTTTTCAGACCATTCGAAAAATTTGTTTAGATCTTCCTGTAGTTTTGCTGAGTCCTCGTCAGATTTAATAACACGTCCTATTTTCGTGTCATCAGCAAATTTATTTATGTTGCTGTCTATGCGGATATCTATGTCGTTTATGTATATAAAAAATAATAATGGTCCAAGTACTGAGCCTTGGGGAACTCCACTTGTGACGTTGCTCCAATGGGACTTAGTGCCGTTAATGCTCACTGGCTGTTTCCTGTCCTGTAACCACACCCTAATCCATTTAAGGATGTTACCTTTCTAATTAGTCTTTCGTGGGGGACTCTGTCGAAGGCTTTGCTAAAGTCGAGATAGACCACACCATAATTGTGCCCCTCGTCCACCGATTCGAAAACTGATGAAAAGAATGTTAATAGATTAGTTAGACAAGAACGTCCGCTTGTGAAGCCATGCTGGGAATCATTGATCAATGGGTGCTTCTCCAGGTGATTTCGAATAGAGTTTGAAATGATTGCTTCCAGTAATTTGCCTACTATTGATGTTAGACTGATTGGGCCGTTGTTAGAGGATAGTGATCTATCGCCCTTCTTGAAAATCGGTATTACATTCGCTATCCTCCAGGATTCTGGTACTACACCTGTTTTTAAGCACATGTTAAACAACTTTGCTAAGGGCATACTAAGCTCTTCCTTACATTCCTTTAATACTCTGGCAAATATCTAATCGGGACCAGGTGACTTATTAGGCTTTAGTTTGTTTATTTTCTTACTAACATCGTAACTAGTCACTACTATCTCGCTTAATTTGTTTTCTTCACTATCTCTGAATAGAGCCGATGCCTCGGGTATCATGTTTAAATTTTCGGTGGTGAAAACTGTTGGAAAATATTTAATCAAATTATTGCTCATTTCTCCGTCCTTATCAGTGAGCACGCCGGTATCTGACAGTATTGGTCCAATCTTTTCTCGTGTTTTAGTTTGATACATTTGGTAGAATCCTTTGGGGTTTGTCTTCGCCTCCCTTGCTATCCTTACCTCATTATTCCTCTTGGCTTTCCTAATCTCGGTTTTAACCCTACTCGCCAATATCTTATAATAATCCTTGTGGTAAATTTCGCCACGCTTTATACTTCTACCTATAACCTTCCTTTGGCCAATGATGTTCTTTAAATAATTATATATCCATTTAGGGTCATTGTTGTCTGATCTGAGTTTTTTGTATGGTATGTTCTGCCTTTGTGCATTAAGTAACTCATTATTTAAATTGTCGTGGAACTCGGCAATCTCAGATCTCGTTATCAGGTGGGAGTCATCTGTCAGGTTCACGGCCAAGTGCGACACCCCCTCTCTCAGCTGCCTCTTTAAACTGTCAAAGTTTGCCCTTCTGAAAGCTGCTACATTAGTGGAATTTTCCTTACGTCTGCCCTGAAAATCTAACTGGAATCTAATTTCTTTGTGAACGCTGTTTGCAAGTTCGTTCCCTACCTCGACATTGCTAATGAGGTTTTTCTGTTCGACAGAACTAAATCGAGTATATTACTACCCAGGGTGGGTTCGGTTATATGTTGACTTAGGAAACAGTCCTGGATCGTCTCGAGAAAATCCTCTGATTCTGAGTTACCCGTAAGGTCAGTCCAATCTATTGGGCCAAGGTTAAAGTCGCCTACTATACAGACTTGTTGTGTATGGAAGCCATGCGCATTTCATCCCAGATAAATCACTCATTAATTCTATCAAGATTGGGAGGTCTATATATTACTCCTGTGAATAATTTTTCCCTACCGTCGATTAATTCTATGCAAATTGTTTCTGTATTCCGCTCAGTTTTTATTTCCTTATTTATTTCACACTTCAGATTATCCCTAACATAGATTGCCACTCCGCCTCCTTTCCTTGTCTACCTATCGGTATGGAACAATTTGTAACCCGCAGTTTGGTATTCGATCGGCAACTCACGTGAGTCTAGGTTGATCCATGTTTCAGTGAGTGCTATTATATCGATTTTTTCGGTACAAACCAAGGCTCTAATATCATCCATTTTGTTTCTCATACTTCTACTGTTCGCGTAGTATACATTTAAGTTAGTCGTGTTCTGAGTCCTCCCTTTACCGCGTTTATTTTTAAACTCTCTATTTAATTTAGCTTTGTCATCATTCCTAACACTTTTTCCCTGTAATCTCTTACTTTGTTTACCAGCTACCACTGCAGTTCCCCCACCCCCGTGCCCATATGTTCCCCTAGCAGTTTAAAGACTTCGATATCCTTTGAACTGCCCCCTCTAGAGACCCAGCCAGGGTTACCACCCCATCCCGAGACAGGTGCACCCCATCCCTAGCATAAAGTTCCCTTCTGCCATAGAAGTTGCCCCAGTTGTCAATGAATGGGACTGATATTGACTTGCAATATCTGTCAAGACGGTCGTTGACACCAACTGCCCTTGACAACCATTCACTGCCAACTCTCCTTCTAGGCAGGACACAGCATATGATAGGGATGCATCCTTATACCTAATATGATCTATAGCTGCCTTGAACTTATCAAGAAGCTCCTCGCTCCTACACCGGCCAATATCATTGCCTCCTGCACTGAGGCAGATAATGGGTTTGTTCCCATTACCAGACAAGATATTGTCCATCCTGTCAATTATATCCCCCACCCCAGCTCCTGGCAAACACACCCTCATCCTATTTTTGTTTTTACCACAAAAGGCCCTGTCCAAGTGCCTTACCTGTGAGTCACCAACAATTAAAGTTTTTATACCTTTCTTGTCAGTCCTGTCCCTGACTGTACTAACGTCCAATTCGTCTATCAAGGGACTGAACGAGTTGGTACACTTAGCTGTTGTTGTCGTATCCTTGGTGTATTTCTTCACCACCAGCTTGGTCTTCCCTCTCCTCACAACCTTCCACTCGCTTGAGTTTTCGAAAGACGAAGAGTGCGGGGTGATATGATAGAAGTATTTAAGTGGGTGAAAGGAATCAATAAAGGGAATATAGATAAAGTTCTTATAATATCCGAGCAGGACAGGACTCATAGCAACGTATTTAAGTTGGATAACCTTATGCTTAGGAGGGAGATAGGAAGGAACTGGTTCACAAATAGGGTGGTGGACGGGTGGAACAAGCTTAGCAACTTTGTAGTAGGTGCTGGAACGCTGGACAGTTTCAAAAGGAGGCTAGATAGATTCATGGATGATAGAGAGTGGTAGTAACTCTCGACAGGAGCTGTCATGCACAGGCCAACCGGCCTATTGCAGACTCCTTATTTTCTTATGTTCTTATGTACCCTATGACCTGACCACAGACAGGTGCTCTTCTTAGAGATGGCATGGTCATTTTTTTTATTAAGAAGATTAGTAAGGATTGGGTCACTGCCTTATGACCGGAACATTGTACCTGCTGTCCCCTAAAAACTTGATCTAGTTCTCCTCTACTGTATATATTAGCCTTGTCAAGTATTACTCCTGAGTCTGTACTCACCCCTGAAGATGTGAATTACACGAAAGCACTTGGGAGCTTCGTGTTTTCTTGTTTCCTTGTGGTTATCAGCATATATATATATATATATATATATATATATATATATATATATATATATATATATATACACTTCATTTTTAATCCTTATAACACTCAGACTTTGAACATATAATCAACGACCTCACCAGTCAGGAATCGAACCCTGGACATACTTGGTGGGACTAGGGAATGCTACCGTCCAACCCACAAGGACCCTAAAAGCAGTTCTAGACTCTGTTATATTTCACACAAAGCCTGTTCATCGAGCTGATGGCGCCGTGAACCTCATTGGGAACTGCCCGTGCCTCGTGAGGTCGTTGGTGATGTCTTTGATTATATGTTCAAACTCCGCGTATTGTACTCACTAAAAATGAAGTATATATATGGTACCTCGTGTTTCATACCAGCTGGATTCGGTAAAATGCTACTGACACCACATACGAGGCACAGGCAGTTCCCAATGAGGTTCACGGCGCCATCAGCTCGATGAACAGGCTTTGTGTGAAATATATCAGAGTCTAGGACTGCTTTTAGTGTCCTTGTGGGTTGGTTGGTAGCGTTCCCTAGTCCCACCCAGTAGGTAGAGGGTTCGATTCCTGGCTGGTGAGGTCGTTGATTATATATATATAATATATATATATATATATATATATATATATATATATATATATATATATATATATATATATATAATCAACGACCTCACCAGCATGGAATCGAACCCTCGACCTACTGGGTGGGACTAGGGAACGCTTACCGGCTAAGCCACAAGGACACTAAAAGCAGTTCAAGACTCTGTTATATTTCACACAAAGCCTGTTCATCGAGCTGATGGCGCCGTGAACCTCATTGGGAAACTGCCCGTGCCTCTTTTGTGGTGTCAGTAGCATTTTACCGAATCCAGCTGGTATGAAACGCGAGGTACATATGTATACTTCATTTTTAGTCCATATAACACGCGGACTTTGAACATATAATCAACGACCTCACCAGTATGGAATCGAACCCTCGACCTACTGGGTGGGACTAGGGAACGCTTACCGGCTAGGCCACAAGGACACTAAAAGCAGTTCTAGACTCTGTTATATTTCACACAAAGCCTGTTCATCGAGCTGATGGCGCCGTGAACCTCATTGGGAAACTGCCCGTGCCTCTTATGTGGTGTCAGTAGCATTTTACCAAATCCAGCTGGTATGAAGCGCGAGGTACATATGTATACTTCATTTTTAGTCCATATAACATGCGGACTTTGAACATATAATCAACGACCTCACCAGCATGGAATCGAACCCTTGACTTACTGGGCGGGACTAGGGAACGCTTACCGGCTAGGCCACAAGGACACTAAAAGCAGTTCTAGACTCTGTTATATTTCACACAAAGCCTGTTCATCGAGCTGATGGCGCCGTGAACCTCATTGGGAAACTGCCCGTGCCTCTTATGTGGTGTCAGTAGCATTTTACCGAATCCAGCTGTTATATGGACTAAAAATGAAGTATACATATGTACCTCGCGTTTCATACCAGCTGGATTCGGTAAAATGCTACTGACACCACATAAGAGGCACGGGCAATTTCCCAATGAGGTTCACGGCGCCATCAGCTCGATGAACAGGCTTTGTGTGAAATATAACAGAGTCTAGAACTGCTTTTAGTGTCCTTGTGGCCTAGCCGGTAAGCGTTCCCTAGTCCCACCCAGTAGGTCGAGGGTTCGATTCCATGCTGGTGAGGTCGTTGATTATATGTTCAAAGTCCGCGTGTTATATGGACTAAAAATGAAGTATATATATATATATATATATATATATAAAACTTGACAAAGTTGGGTTTCTTTAATCACTAACGTTTCGGAAAAATCATTTTCCATCATCAGTGCCAAGAAAACAAAAAGTTTTGATTTTTTTTAAATACAGATGATATACAATAGAAACATATTACACGAAAATTTACCTTCAATAAAATTTAAAGAAAGAGCAACCCAATTTAAAACTGACAAAAATGACGAGAGACCTACGTACAAAGCTAAAGTGAGGAATAAAAAGTGTGAAATTAAAATATACAGGGAGTATTACCTTAATTTAGAAGAGCCTTAGTGCGAAAAACACAACAATTCACAGGAAACCATATCACAAATGGATGGCTTTACTTTATACTGATGCAAGGCTTCAATAATGAGGAGGTCCGGCTCACAGTTGCTGCTGCCGAGAAATGAGAAATCAGACGGCGAAAACGGGTGGTCATGCTGGTGGGCGTGGTTACGGATAGCTGAATGTGGCGGTTGCGTGATTAACTGGCCTGTTTGGACGGAACGGCCCAAGTGTTCATTGATGCGAGTTATCAAATTATCTTTTTGTTTTACATATATATGCTGCCCTACAGCTAGCACACGTAAATTGATAAACAACTGAGGATTGCAGGTGTGTGGGTATGGTGTGTTTAATTTTAAAGAATTTTTAATTGAACTCTGGTTTTTGAAGACTAGTCTAAGATAAATTTGTTGATAGAATTCATTGAAAAGCTTCTTAAGCTTGTTTCTAAGGATGAAACTGAGTGCGCCTGTGTACGGGATGGCGAGAATAGAAAGAATATTTAGGGACGATGTGGATTTGAGGCTGTGTGGGACTAAAAAAACCTATTAAGGATTTTGCCAATATAAGTGTCTGTAAATCTCTTAGGGAAACCATTGTTAAAGATTAGTTTCTTTATGTATTTTAGTTCAGTGTCCAAGTGGAAAAAGCTTGAACATATATTTAAGGCTCTGTTGGTAAGAGTACGTACCAGATTACGTTTGTAATTAAGAAGAATAAAAGATGAAAATTTTGAACTCAAACCAGTGAAAGTTGGTTTTCTGTATAATGCTGTCTCGAAACTATTATGAAGACGGTGGATATTAACATCAAGGAGTGGAAGAATATTGTCCTTTTCCAATTCACAAGTAAATTTGATGTTACCATGTTTCGAATTTAAATATCACCTGTATTTTTATAACTGTTTCAAAACTTTTTGTTTTCTTGGCTCTGATGATGGAAAATGATTTTTCCGAAACGTTAGTGATTAAAGAAACTCATCTTAGTCAAGATGTTTGTGTTTTCCCTGGTTCTCCTCTTCGTTATATATATATATATATATATATATATATATATATATATATATATATATATATATATAATGCAAGATTTCTCTCTTTACAACCTCACTAAATAATTAACCATACTACTGTTCCCAAAGTTGCGGTGACCCTCGTGTCTTTTAAGGGTTTAGTTTTTTACTGAGTGTGTGTGTGGATCACCAAGTTGTTGATTGCTATTAACAGTGTGGTACTGTTAACAGTATGATACTGTAAAGTGTGGTACTGTTAACAGTGTGGTGCTGTTAACAGTATGGTACTGTTAACAGTATGGTACTGTTAGCAGTATGAGATTGTAACAGTGTGGTGGTGTTAATAGTGCGGTACTATTAACAGTGTGATGCTGTTAACAGGGTGACACTTTTAAGAGTGCAAATCTTGGTTATCATGGGTGGTCTAAACGAATCCAGGAAAAAAAGTCACAAGAAAAAAAAGTCACAGATAAAAAAGACACGGAAAACCTAACCTAACCTAACCTAACTTACGTGCAATGCCATCATATATATAATGTGCTGTCAATGTGTACAAGTCATGTGACTTTTTTCCTGTGGACTTTATTTCCGTCCACCGTCTAAACACCTCGTATGAAGTGATAAGTGTAACTTAAGAATATAATAGTCCCACCAGAGTATAGGTATTATTACTTTTTTTTTATTTCTTGGTAGTCATTTGTGTCACTTACTGCTGTAAAGATCGTCATCTCACATTGTCATTTATGTCACCTGACATTTACATTCTTGTCATACCATTGTAAAAGGACGTATACCATTCTAAAGGTATACATACCATTAGAAAGATACACAAACCATTGTAAAGATACACATATCACTGTAAAGGAACACATACCATTGTAAAGAACATAAGAACATAAAAAACATAAGAATGGAGGAACTGCAGGGGGCCTATTGACCCATACTGGGCAGTCCCGTTTATACCCAACCCCTATTGCTCATATAAGCATCCAACCTATGTTTGAAGCTACCCAGCTTATTCGAGATAATGTTGATATTTGGTAACTTGTTCCATTCATCCACTACTCTGTTTCCAAACCAGTGTTTACCTCTTTCACGCCGAAATCTAAATTTGTCTAATTTAAAACCATTGTTATGAGTTCGCTCCTGGTTGGATAGTTTGAGTACCTTTGTAATGTCCCCTTTGTTTAGCCCTGACTTCCACTTATACACCTCTTTCATGTCGCCCCTCACTCTACGTCTCTCGAGGGAGTGCAAATTAAGATGCTTTAACCTGTCTCTGTATTCAAGGTTCCTAATGCCCGGGATTAGTCTTGTCATTCTCCTCTGGATTCTTTCCAAGGATTCTATATCCATTCTGTAATACGGTGACCAGAACTGAACTGCGTAATCCAGGTGAGGTCTCACAAGCGCTAGATATAATTTTAAGATGACCTCACTAGTCTTGTAACTAACACTCCTTTGTATGAACCAAAGTACTTTATTAGCCTTGTTACGAGCAAAAACACATTGTTTACTTGGCTTAAGATTCCTACTTATCATTACTCCTAAATCTCTCTCGCAGTCGGATTCCACAATGGCATCGTTGTTCATCTGGTAACTGGTTTCCCTGTTTACATCTCCTATACTGAGTACTTTATATTTGTCCACATTGAATTCATATGGCATTTTTCCGACCATTCGAAAAATTTGTTTAGATGTTCCTGTAGTTTTGCAGAGTCCTCGTCAGAATTAATTACATGTCCTATTAAAGTGTCATCAGTAAATTTACTTATGTTGCTGTCTATGCCGATATCTATCCAGGATTCTGGTACTACACCTGTTTTTAATGACATGTTAAACAACTTTGCTAAGGGCATACTAAGCTCTTCCTTACATTCCTTTAATACTCTGGCAAAAATCTCAGCGGGACCAGGTGACTTATTAGGCTTCAGTTTGTCTATTTGCTGATTAACATCGTTACTACTATCTCACTTAATTTGTTTTCTTCACTATCTCTGAATAGAGTCGGTGCCTCGGGTATTGTATGATATGGACACGAAGTAGTACCTTAAGCTGTGTATTATTATATTACTCTTATATTACTCTTATTAATTATGTATAGTAAAGTATTACAGAACATGTATTAATTCTATGTAATATCTCCATTTATTATGCACCATGTTATGTATATAAATTATCATATTTATACTTTATGTATTCAGCTTGTGAATGCTGGCATCTGTACATGCAAGCGCGCAGTAATACATAGAGTAAAGACAGCCAGTCCTTGTGCTGCGGAAGTGAGCTTCTTGGTCCCTTGTATATATATCTCCCGTACGAGAATAGAGCCTACTTTTAAGAGAACAAGTGTTTGTGTATACCTTCAGTAGTATAGAACATTTTGGAGGTACCAAGACGAACACAGATGGCGCAGTGATTATTTCTCAGTGAGATACAGTGGACCAAGCCTTCCCACCCAGACTGTGTTAATGGCGTCTCGTCTTCAGCTTCAGCTTCACGGGTTTACAGCAAGACTTCTACAAGCCTCTAGACTTACAGTATTGTGAAGTGCTATGCTGTGTACAGTGCTGTGCTGTGAAGTGCTGTGTTGTGTATTTTAATTATAATTGTCTGTGCAAAGTGCAGTCAGATGACTAAGGGAGCGGCCCGACAGTACGTGCTCTCCCGTTTCTGGTCTGAGGGTAACTGAGGAACCAGTGCTCGACGCTGCCCAGTTGCTCCTACGTCTGGCAGCGCGCCAAGTCTCTCCCTGCCTCCCGCCAGACACACACACACACACTCCCATTCACAGAATCACCTTATATTAAATTATTGTGACTTACTGTAGACTTCTGTAATTCTGTGCATAGATTACGAGGGGCTGACCCGGTCTTTTGCACAGATAGAGTACAGAAGTTGTCGGCATGTCTCACAGGGATCAAAACGATACCCTGGACGATGGGATTATGAGTTTTAGTGTGGGAGACCTCTCCCCACCCACGCTCAGGCCCCACTCTCCCCACAGTGACAACGCCAAGTCACCCACAGAATCTCCTCGTTCGTCGCGAGCAAGCTCTCCTGCGATGCATGCGTCCACAGATCTCCTTCAACTGATTAAGTGGATGGAAACTTCTCGACGCCAGGACGATAGTGCAAGGAGAAATGAGGTAGAAATTCGGTACAAAGAGTCTGAAAGACGGCGCCACAAAGAGGAACAAACACGCAGAGAACTCGAAGACATACGTAGAAGTGAGGATGACCTGAGAAGAAGGGAGGATCAAGCCAGATTTGAAGTCTTGATTTCTCTGTTAGCCTCCTCACAACGATCTACTGTGCAAGATTCGTCTGCTACTACCACTGTTGATACGACTAGAGGTACTGGTACCTCATTTCCCAGAGTCGATTCAACAGCCCCTCAAAAGGCTGCAGTACACACGCCTCCCTCTCTGAAGTCTGACGCTTCTTATCAGATGTTTCGGGAATGGCGTCGACGTTGGCAAGACTATGCAACAATGGTTGACTTATCAAGTTTACCACAGCCTAAACAAATGATACAGCTTCGTATGTGCTTGTCCTTAGAGACACAACGTACTCTCGAGCACACACTTCAA
Organism: Homarus gammarus; assembly: GCA_958450375.1. Taxonomy (NCBI): domain Eukaryota; kingdom Metazoa; phylum Arthropoda; class Malacostraca; order Decapoda; family Nephropidae; genus Homarus; species Homarus gammarus. Next base: position 106,647 of record CAUDMG010003466.1, read on the forward strand.
GTGCCTCCTACGACAATTCTGACGGTAGAGGCCGTGCTCGACAAGTTACAGGAACATGTTAAGGGACAGTGCAACGAAGCACTCAGAAGAAGAGAACTCCTCCAATGTTAGCAGCTTGATGGAGAATCTTTTGACGCATTTTTTGTAAGACTCAAAAGATGTTCAGAGGAAGTTGATGTTTGTCCTGGACATTCTCAAGTCTGTGAAGAGACACAACTCAAGACAATCATTTTAACGGGTGTTCGAGATGAAGAGCTAGTTCAGCATCTCATATCACTTGACCCCACTTCCTCCCTTCAAGATGTTGTTACAAAATGTCGAGCGTACGAGGCCGCCAGGTGTGCGACTTCAGCTTTACGTTCACAACCTGACCAGGTGAGGGCGGTGTCTTCCTACAGAAAGGGTAAGAAGCAGCAAGGCAACCCCACCCCTCACCCTCCAGCTACACCTTCAGCAGCAGCTTTGTGTAACAGCTGTGCGAGACAGCATGATGCCTCCCAGTGCCCAGCTGCTCAAAGCGTGTGCAGAAGTTGCGACCGCCAGGGTCACTGGGCTTACACAGTCAAGTGCCCTGCTAGCAAAGTTCAGTGCAGACTTTGTGGTCGTGTGGGCCATTATGACAAATGTTGTCGTAAGAAGACACAGAAAAGACACCACCTAGGATCCAAGAAGTCATCCTCAGGTAGTGCTGGCGCGCCCCCTCCTTCTGGCAAGCATCAAGACGCTGTGTCCAGTCGTTCCTGCCGTCGTGTACATTGTTCAACAGACACGACGCCCCAGCACATTAATGTCGTCATTTCTTACGGTAACTTGTCATCCAGTCTTCAGATGTTACCTGACACCGGTGTTGACGTCTCAGTAATTGGTCCACAGCACTTAGCAAGTTTGGGAATACCCGGGAGCAACTTACAGCCCCCTCCTCAGACAACGAAACTGACAGCTGATGGTTCCAAGATGGCTCCTGCTTTGGGATCTTTCTGGGCTACTCTTACCTTTGGTAAGCAGTCTTGCTCAGCCCGGATTGATGTTCATGATGGGATCCCGACTCCGCTTTTATCATATGGCCATTGTCAAGAGTTGGCCATTATTTCCAAGGAATTCCCCAAACCTATTTTAAAGATCACCCATGTCAACAGGTTGAAAGAACTCCCTATCTCTACTAACACGTCCCCTTCTGATGCAAGAGCTTACCTTCTCAAGGAGTTTGCTGACGTGTTGGTTACGAAGAAATCTTTGGGATCCACACCACTCAAGCCGATGGTGGGTCCACCTATGAAGATTCATCTTAAGGATGGTGCCATACCTTTTGCCATCCACACCCCTCGTTTGATTCCTCACGCCTACAAGGAGCTAGTTAGACAAGATCTTGACTCCATGGTTGCTCAGGGAATCATCAAACCGGCCGGAGACGAACCTTCACCTTGGTGCCACCCTCTCGTCCCCGTCGCCAAACCTCGTGGTGGAGTACGGATCACCACCGATCTATCAAAACTTAACCAGCAAGTTTCCCGTCCAGCCCACCCTTCACCCACACCCTTCGCAGCTGTTCGAAATGTGGACCCGAAGGCAAAGTTTTTTACAACAATGGACGCCTTATGTGGTTATTGGCAGATCGAGTTGGCCGAAGAAGACCAACATTTGACGACATTCATCACACCACATGGGAGATATCAGTATTGCAGAGGCCCCATGGGATTTGCCGCTACGGGCGATGCATTCTGTCAACTTGGTGACGCGGCCCTTCAAGGAGTCACGAATTGTGTCAAAGTGGTTGATGATATCTTACTCCATGACGAAGACTACTGTGCCCACCTCTCCCGAATATATGAAGTTCTCACCAGATGTCGAAAGTACAGGATTACCCTCAACGCTGACAAGTTTGTAGTCGCCGCTGCATCAATGAACTTCTGTGGGTACACTCTCTCAGCATCAGGTATCGCAGCTGACCTGGAGAAGTTAAGTGGAATCAGGGATTTTCCAACCCCTGCCAACCTGACAGACCTCCGTTCTTTTTTGGGTCTGGTCAATCAGCTGGCTGAATTTACGCCTGACATCTCCGCAGCAGCCCAGCCGTTACGCCCCCTGCTGAGCCCCAGGAGGACATTCCTGTGGACCCCAGATCATCAAGAGGCCTTCCAGCGAGTCAAGCAAGCCCTCGTAAGTCCACCTGTCCTCGCCTGTTACGACCCAGCCCTACCCACCGTCCTCCAGACTGATGCCTCCAGACTCTACGGCGTTGGTTACGCCCTTCTGCAGGACCATGGCGGTGGACAACTCCGCTTAATTCAGTGTGGATCCCGGTTCCTGACGGACGCCGAGACCCGATATGCCACGATTGAGCTGGAGATGTTGGCTGTTGTCTGGGCGATGGCGAAGTGCCGCTTCTACCTGATAGGACTTCAGCACTTCACCCTCTTCACGGATCATCGCCCTCTTATACCTATTATTAATCACTCCTCTTTAGATGCAGTAGAGAATCCTCGCCTTCAACGTCTGAAAGAGAAGCTCTCGCCTTATCTCTTCACGGCTGTGTGGCGTGCGGGTAAGCTGTTGTGCATCCCGGATGCCCTGTCCCGCGCCCCTGTCAGTCGCCCCACCCCAGAGGACGAGATGTTGTGTTCTACAGCTGCTGCATCCCTTAAGTCAGTAGTTTCATTGAAGGCCGTCTTCACATCAGAAGAGTCTACAGCACCGGATGCAGACAAGACCCTTGAAGATCGCCGCACCACAGCCCGGGCCGACCCTTCCTATATCCGGCTCGTCGACTGTGTGTCTCAGGGATTTCCATCTAACCGATACGACCTTCACGAATCGCTACTCCCATACTGGAAGATACGCGAGGACCTCTATTGTGACGGAGACCTCGTCTTGTATGGTCCACGAGTAGTCATTCCTGCTGCCCTACACCGCCGTACCTTGACCAGCCTTCACGACAGCCATCGAGGAGTGGAGGCCACCAACCGACGGGTGAAGCAGACTGTATTTTGGCCCGGAATCGACGCGGACATTGCAAGTACCGCCGTGCCTGTGAGCAGTGCCAGATTCTGCAACCAAGCCAGCAACAGGAACCTTTAATGTGCGACGATAACCCTTCAAGACCCTTCGAGTCTGTGTCGGCCGATTTCTTTGCAGTGGCAGGGAAGTCCTTCCTCGTCATTGCCGACCGATTGTCTGGATGGCCTGTTGTCGTCCCCTGTGGTAGTGATGCAACGGCTACTGCTACCATCCGGAATTTCAGGCATTACTTCAGAGAAGTTGGTGTTCCCCTCAGCCTCAGGACTGATGGAGGACCCCAGTTCACCAGCCACGAGTTCCGGGACTTCATGGACCGTTGGGGAGTCCGTCATGTCGTGGCCTCGCCCCACTACCCACAGGCGGATGGACACGCTGAAGCCGCAGTCAAGACTATGAAACACCTGATCCTTAAGGTGTCACCCTCAGGAAATATCGACTGTGAGGACTTCGATCGAGGTTTGTTGGAGTTACGCAACACCCCAAACTTCACCGGACGCTCCCCAGCCCAGGTTCTATACGGACATCATCTCAGGTCTTGTGTTCCTGCCCACCCGAAGTCTTTTTCTCAAGAATGGCAGGCCAAGACTGAGGAATGTGACCGCCGTGCAGCAGAACGAGCCGCAGATGTCGCTGCTCAGTACGACTGTCATGCCCGCCCCCTTCCCAGGTTGAGTATCGGCCAGCAGGTCAGGATTCAAGATCCGGTATCTCACCGCTGGGACAAGGTTGGGGTTGTCATGGGTATTGGCCGGTCCAGGGACTACCAAGTGCGTCTTCCTAGTGGTAGAGTATGGCGGAGGAACCGTCGTTTCCTCCGACCTGTGGAGCTGCCTAGTGTTGACCCTTCCCCACCTTGTGTTTCTGCCCCAGTACTCCGCAGGTCCGAGCTACTCAGAAACAAAAGGTCCGCTCAAGATGAAACTATGAGCGTATAGGGGGGAGGGAGGTGTATGATATGGACACGAAGTAGTACCTTAAGCTGTGTATTATTATATTACTCTTATATTACTCTTATTAATTATGTATAGTAAAGTATTACAGAACATGTATTAATTCTATATAATATCTCCATTTATTATGCACCATGTTATGTATATAAAGTATCATATTTATACTTTATGTATTCAGCTTGTGAGTGCTGGCATCTGTACATGCAAGCGCGCAGTAATACATAGAGTGAAGACAGCCAGTCCTTGTGGTGCGGAAGTGAGCTTCTTGGTCCCTTGTATATATATCTCCCGTATGAGAATAGAACCTACTTTTAAGAGAACAGGTGTTTGTGTATACCTTCAGTAGTATAGAACATTTTGGAGGTACCAAGACGAACACAGAGGTATCATGTTTAAATTTTCGGTGGTGAAAACTGTTGAAAAATATTTATTCAGATTATTGCTCATTTCTCCGTCTTTATCAGTTAGCTCGCCGGTATCTGAACGTATTGGTCCAATTTTATCTCGTGTTTTATTTTGATACATTTGGTAGAATCCTTTGGGGTTTGTTTTTGCCTCCCCTGCTATCTTCAGTTCATACTTTCTCTTCACTTTTCTTATCTCGGTCTTAACCCTACCGGCCAATACCTTATAATACTCCCGGAGGTAAATTTCGCCACGATTTATCCTCTTACCTATAGCCTTCCTTTGGCCAAAAATGTTCTTTAAATAATTATTTATCCATTTAGGGTCATTGTTGTCTGATCTGAGTTTTTTGTATGGTATGTTCTGCCTTTGTGCATTAAGTAACTCATTATTTAAATTGTCGTGGAACTCGGCAATCTCAGCTCTCGTTATCAGGTCGGTGTCATCTGTCAGGTTCACACCCAAGCGCTACACCCCCTCTCTCAGCTGCCTCTTTAAACTATCAAAGTCTGCCCTTCTGAAATCTAGGACTTTAATGGAATTCCCTTTACGTCTGACCTGAAAATCTAACTGGAATCTAATTTCTTTGTGATCACTGTTTGCAAGTTCGTTCCCTACCTCGACATTGCTAATGAGGTTTTCTCTGTTCGACAGAACTAAATCGAGTATATTATTTCCCCGGATGGGTTCGTTAAGATGTTGACTTAGGAAACAGTCTTGGATCGTTTCGAGGAAATCCTCTGATACTGAGTTACCCGTAAGGTCAGTCCAATCTATTTGGCCAAGGTTAAAATCGCCTACTATACAGACTTTGTTGTGGAGGCAGCCCTGCGCATTTAATCCCAGATAAGTCGCTCATTAACTGTATCAAGAATGGGAGGGGTATATATTACTCCTTTGATTAATTTTCCCTACCGTCGATTAATTCTATCCAAATTGTTTCTGTATTCCGCTCAGTTTTTATTTCCTTATTTATTTCACACTTCAGATTATCCCTAACATAGATGGCTACTCCGCCTCCTTTCCTGGTCTGCCTATCGATATGGAACAATTTGTAACCTGCAATTTGGCATTCGATCGGCAACTCACTTAAGTCTAGGTTGATCCATGTTTCAGTGTATGCTATTATATCGATTTTTTCGGTACATACCAAGCCACTAATATCATCCATTTTGTTTCTCATACTTCTACTGTTTGCATAGTAGACATTTAAGTTAGTCTTGTTCTGAGTCCTCCCTTTACAGCAAATATGTTTAAACTCCCTTTTTAATTTAGTTTTGTCATCATTCCTAACACTTTTTCCCTGTAATCTTTTACTTTGTTTACCCGCTACCACTACAGTTCACCCACCTCCGTGCCCATATGTTCCCCTAACAGTTTAAAGACTTCGATATCCTTTGAACTGCCCCCTCTAGAGACCCAGCCAGGGTTACCACCCCATCCCGAGACAGGTGCACCCCATCCCTAGCATAAAGGTCCCTTCTGCCGTAGAAGTTGTCCCAGTTGTCAATGAATGGGACTAATATTGACTTGCAATATCTGTCAAGACGGTCGTTGACACCAACTTCCCTTGACAACCATTCACTGCCAACTCTCCTTCTAGGCAGGACACCGCATATGATAGGGATCCCTCCCTTAGACCTAATGCGATCTATAGCTGCCTTGAACTTATCAAGAAGCTCCTCGCTCCTACACCGGCCAATATCATTGCCTCCGGCACTGAGGCAGATAATGGGTTTGTTTCCATTACCAGACAAGATATTGTCCATCCTGTCAATTATATCCACCACCCCAGCTCCTGGCAAACACACCCTCATCCTATTTTTGTTTTTGCCACAAAAGGCCCTGTCCAAGTACCTTACCTGTGAGTCACCAACAATTAAAGTTGTTATACCTTCCTTGTCAGCCCTGTCCCTGACTGTACTAACGTCCAATTCGTCTATCAAGGGACTGAACGAGTTGGTACACTTAGCTGTTGTTGTCGTATCCTTGGTGTGTTTCTTCACCACCAGTTTGGTCGTCCCTCTCCTCACAACCTTCCATTCCCCAGAGTTATCGCCATTCACCAGCTTTCCTTGTCTCGTTTCTTCCTTCATCCTTGCTATCTCTTCCCTTAATTTCAAGTTTTCTTCCTCTATTTTGAGGGTTTTTTTCCTTGGTACTCTCTAACTCGGCCCACAGAAGGGCGTAACCCCATTCACCAGTAGCACTAGCCATATCTGATAATTATCCCCGGGAGCAGAGCTAAGCAGCTATAACCTTTCCTCTAGATAACAAACCATTATAAAAGTACACATACGATTGTAAAGGTACATATACCAATGTAAAGCTACACATACCAATGCAAAGATACACATACCGTTGTAATAATACACATAACATTGTAAAGGAACACATACTATTGTAAAGATAACCAACCAATATAAAAGTACACATACTATTGTAAAGGTATACATGTCAATGTAAAGCTACACATACCACTGTAAAGATAAGATAAACATAACATTGTAAAGGTACACATATCAATGTAAAGATACACATAACATTGTAAAGGTACACAATGTAAATGTACACATAACATTGTAATGATTTTTTATCAGACCACAGCTTACAGCCCAGAGAAATACAACACATATAACAGTAAGTAGATGCCCAAGTGGTAACCCACATAGGTTGACACACCTTACAGTGACAGTAAGACCTGATCCAGGAGAGGTCACGGACAAGGTACCTGAGTTAACCCGGCGTTATGACCGTGTTACTCAAGAAACTACACCTGGGCAAACACCCTTTGTCCAGTCCTGACCCAAGGAGAGGTCACGGTCTCATTGACTCAGAATTCTCACCGCCACGTCATTAGCTTAACCCAGCGACATGACTGTATTACTCAAGAAGCTACCCTTCAGTCAGTACACCTGTCAGCTGACCAGACACACCCAGATTTGTGACGAGACCTTCAGGCCGGAGATGGTCAATATATAGGCCCTGCAGCTCCCTCCAAGGACAATAGCATTTGGATCATCATTGTAACAGGGAGGGGTTCTCCCCAGAGGGAGACTTTCTTCTCAGAGACAGTCGCATTCGGAGTATTATTGTAATAGGGAGGGAGTCGACAGCTCCTCCCCAGAGGGTCACTTACCTCCTCAGCACCGCAGAAGACATAGTCCAGCACTCCCTTCAACAGTACCTGCTGGGCCTCCCTCAGGTCACACGTGAGTCTTTTGTCAGAGCGATCCAGGGATGAGTTACTTACCGTGGGAAGTGCATCCATTTCATGTTTGTGTCCGAGTCAGTGTCTAGTAGCTTCGATATATTTAACAATTAATATGTAACTGTGTCATTGAGTAAATAATAAATAGCTGTACCATTGTAAAGGTACACATAACATTGTAAAGGTACATATACCACTAGGAAGATGAGCTTTGAAGAGACTCAAATAAAACAGAAGATTCCCTGGAAAGACATAAATGCTCCTGAGAGAGAGGACGCTCCTACCATTGATAAACTTTCCATGCTGGCGAGAAGCCTCACAATTCATCGAAAAAGATGTACATATTTTTAAAGGGTTCAACAAATGCGTCTGTGGTTTGGTGCTGCGTTGCACATTGTAAGATGTATTTACACATCTTGGTACATGGCAGTAATTGGTTGGTGTATGAACATATGTTTGTGTACTCACCCCGTGGACATATGTGTGTGTGTGTGTGTGTGCGTGGTACCGTTAGCTTAGTGAAGGCATTGAGCCCTTGAAGCTGTGATGACACCGACAATATTATGTTAGTCAAAGTTAAGATGTCTCGGCATTTTCAATTAGTTTCAATTTCATTTTGTGATTACTGTGACGGTCTGCAAATAGCAGTTGCATTTAAAAAAAAAAATAAAGATGCAGGACTCACACAGCAGTTGTCATCGTCGCCTGCAGAAATATAGTCAGTGTTTCAGGGGTTTCATGGATGCAGTTACTTATTCTCCATGTAAGTCTTCCACTTTCAGTAGATAAAATGAACAATCGATCCTGATGCCTTTCTACAAAACTCACTGGGCTACACCAACCCAAACTGTAACTATTACTTTCCTGACTCTCCCGAGTTTAGTTCTAGTCTCCTACTACCTCATTCCTTCTCCTTGATTAGCCATAACATCAACAGTATTCCCCCTCATCTGGATACCATTTTAGATCAGTGTTTATCTTCTATTGCCCACAAATTTGATGTACTTGGGTTCTGTGCGACCAAACTCACTAACGATATTGACCATTTGTATAACATTCCTAATTATAATAGACACTGCGTCAACACGTCACGACACAGTGGTGGTGTCGTCCTATATGTTGATATCACGTATAACACTTCTGTAAGAGATGATTTAAAGGTTCAGGAGGAGTACATGGAGAGTGTTTTCATTGAATTACATAACGACACACGAAATATCCTAGCAGGAGTAATCTACAGAAGACCCCACACTAATGTAAGGAATTTTCTTGATAAATTTTCGGAGCTTTTCACTATCATAAGTTCAGAGAGGAAACATTACTACGTTACAGGAGATTTCAACCTTGATTTATTTAAATCAGAAACCGACACCTCAGTATTACACCTTCTTACTACCTGCCATTCTAAACTCTTCTTCAACACTATAACCAAACCCACTAGAGTAACTGCCACCTCTGCCACTGTAATAGATCATATCTGGACTACCAACACTCCTAACAATCGTGCAAGTGGAATTATTTATAACAATATCTCAGATCACTTCCCAGTTTTTGCCATGTATAAAACAGCCACAAGACCTGAAAGGCCTAGTAGAGCCTCAATACAATACAGAGACTACTGCACTGACAACATGCTCCTTTTATAAAACAACCTAGTGAATGCTAACTGGGATCTTGTCTATGCCTCTGACAACCCCAACGTGAACAGCTGGAACTTCTCTTGCATCTTCAGTGCTTGCTTTGATAAATGCTTCCCGCTCAAGACAAAGTCAGTGAAAACTGTATCCATTTCCAAACCCTGTATCACAAGCTAAAATAAGATAATGATAAAAGACAAACACAAACTTCAAAAGAAATTTGCAAAAACACCCATAACTTTCGGTAATGCTTACCGAAGTATCAGAAATAGAGTAACTCAAGCAGTTAGAAATCCCAGACGTAACTATTAAACAAATAAGCTCCAGTCAGCATCAGGCGACAGTAAGAAAACCTGGAATGTCATAAAGTCTATTCAGAACAGGAACACTCAACGTTCGGACCCCCACTCAGCTTTTATGATAAATGATTCGGTTGTAACAGAACCCTCCCCCATTGCCAACCACTTCAATGAATATTTTTATTAATGTTGGCAAAAATCTTGCAGAGAGCATCCTTGATCGCCAAGAGGAATTTAGAGCCTACCTCCAAAACAGACAGGAAAATGAGCTGTTCTTATCCCCTGTCACAGCAGATAATTACTGGCCATCATAAAAATGTCCAAAGGTGCAGTAGCAGACGAAGGCAATATACCAATGAGCATCATTAAAAAAGTAGCCCACTTATTACTACCTGTTCTCCTACACATTTGTAACTCCTCCTTCACTAGTGGTGTCTTTCCGGATAAACTGAAAATTGTTAAAGTTCACCCAGCATATAAAAAATCTGGGGACAAAGGTCTCTTCAAGAATTACCGTCCCATATCAGTCCTCCCAGCCTTGAGTAAGATACTGGAAAAGCTAGCATGTAGTAGACTAAATTCCTTCTGCAATGCCAATAACATCTTCACAGACTCCCAGTTTAGATTTAGAGCTAGAAGGTTGACTGAGAGTGCTTTGCTATCCTTTACTAATGACATCTTAAATTCCTTTGATGACAGTCGGTATATTCTTGGACCTCTTTAAAGCCTTCGATACTGTCGGCCATACCATCCTCCTTTCAAAGCTTGAACATTGGTTTACCTCATATCTGTCCAACAGGATGCAGTATGTCTGCTATAATAACCACCAATCTGACTCCTCGCCAATCTTGTATGGAGTCCCCCAAGGTTCCTTTCTCGGTCCAGTACTGTTTTTGTTGTACATAAACGACATAGTCCACGCCAGCACACTCATAAAATGCAACTTATTTGCAGACGATAGTAATCTCTATGCCAGCAACTCAGACCTCCATTCCTTGATGAGAACTATGAACACTGAATTGACTAAAGTCAGGACCTGGGTAATACGTAATAAACTGACCTTAAACTTGAGAATACCCACTACACGATCTTTCACAGAAGGAAAAACTTACTCCTAAACTTGGACCCCCTGTACCTTGGTAATACAGTCCTCAAACGCGAACAAAATACTAAATTCCTCGGAGTTATTGTTGATGTGAAACTTAACTGGAGAAACAACATACAAGCCATTCACAGTAAAGTCAATAAACAATGCAGTATCATGTATCACACTCGACAGTCACTCACTCTCACAGCAATGAAAGAAATCTATCACGATCTTGTTTACCAACACCTGATACACTGTCACACACTATGGGGGGCCTCTGGCTCTTGAAAACCACAATCTCTGGTTACTGCATAAAAGTGAGTTGTGCGGACAATGACCTACTTGAAAAAACAGATCACACAAACAAAAAATTTGCTATATTGAAAATGTTAAAATTCGAAGATATTAACACCTACTGCTGTGCCCTCTTTTTTTACAAATCTATCAATCACTTTCTTGGCAATAGTTAATTCCAGTTTCTGAATAATCAGAGATACAACTTAAGGTACCCAGAGCTACTAAGACCACCCCCCATGTGCTCCTCTCAGTCCCAGACCTTCATGAAATATCACCGTGTGAAGGTATGGAACAACTTACCCCCACCCATCTGAGCAAAGACTACGCTCCCTTCCTTTAAATCATCTCTTAAAAAATATCTATTGTCTAAGTATTCATATTTCTTGTAACACCTACTTTATTTACAGTACCTGCTTTTATTGGACCATCAAAACCGTTTTATCCGAAGTTATCATATAAATAGATAAGTAATTACCATTGCAATAAATTGCCAACTAGACATAATCCTGACAGCTCTGTCCTCTTCTTCAACCTTATTACTGTACAACCCACGTACTGCTCTCCATTATACTTATGTTTCTCAATTCCTCTGTAATTTATGTATATATAAAAAAATATACTAAAAAAAATAATAATAATAAATAAATAGAATAAATATATATTGAAGTGATAACCGTGGTAACATTATGAGATGTCCTTATTACCACCATGCTATTGTACTATTCCAGATGATACTAAATGTTACACAATACTTCCTTGAGATAAATGTATAGTATATATCAGGTGCCTAAAAGAGAGCTCAGGTTCTCAACTGGCTCAGCCATGTTAATATTGCTATTATTATCCACTCTGTATCTGTGTTTTTCTGGCTAAATAAACTGTTTCAATTCAATTCAATACAATAAAGAACGACTCATTTTGTGGTGTCAGGGTGTGATCACTGTTCAGGTATGATATTACTTGAATAGCGCAAATGGATGACTATACACGTACATTAAGTTAAAAGAAAAACAAATGTATACATACACAAAAAAAAGAGTTTCCAAATTAGTATATTTGTGTGTTGGTCGTAAGGGTGGTGCAACACCGAATAAGGCGGGCAACGTAATGTGCTGTGCCCAGACAACAGCGTCATAAACACGAGGATGTGGGGCTGCTTAAGGTAGTCACAGCCTGTGTTGCTGCAGCGGAGGGAGTTACGAGGTAGTGAGAGAAGCGTCTGGGAGGTGTGGCGCGCCTGTTGCTCCTTCCTATACAGAGTTACGAGGTAGTGAGAGAAGCGCCTTGGAGGTGTGGCGCGCCTGTTGCTCCTTCCTGTACAGCAACTCTCAGCACGGAAGGAGATATGTCTAGTCTCTCGGAATCTCACTTCTGTTTGCAGTGTCTGATATTCACCTTTACTTTATATCCTCGTCCAAGTACACCTCGAAAAAGTATCTTCTTATGATTGCAAGTGTACGATTTCGAAGGTTTTCCTCGTTTCCAGTCTTTCATTTAGATGACACAACGTATATGTAAGACTTTGCTAAAAGTATGTAATAAATCAAAATCCTAGACAAAGAAAATTTGATCTACATATTCACCGATTCAGTGACTGCAAAATGAAGCTTTACATATGTCAGATGAGACTTCTTAATCTGACCTGGTGGATTACTGCAGCACTCTACACCCACTGCCTGGCAGCTTTTTAATGATTCCCAGTAGTTGTTGTAACCTGCTCTGAAATATATCTTATTTTTATGTGGTTATTCTTTAAAATATTCATCGCTTATTATTATTATTATTATTATTATTATTATTATTATTATTATTATTATTACAATTATTATTATTATTATTATTATTACTATTATTATTATTATTATTATTATTATTATTATTTTTATTATTATTATTATTATTATTATTATTATTATTATTATTATTATTATTATTATTATTATTATTATTATTATTATTATGGTATTTCATACATATATGTCAGCGTCTTTGTCTGCTACGTACTATTTTTCTTCCTCTATTAACTTTCTTTATATAACAGGGATGGTCAAACTGTTTATATAACAGAGATGGTCAAAGTGTATAAATAAGAGGGATGGTCAAAATGTGTTTGTAATAGGGATTGTTCATAATGTTAATATAATCGGGATGGTCAAAATATTTATAAAACTGGGTATGTAATAAAAAAGATAGTACTATAATGTACTTTACAATAGAGTCTCCCTCACCGGTATACCTTCACCACGACCTTTAAACTCACTATACCACATACCAGTATTACACAAAAATTTCGTAAACTCCCCAGTATCTCCCACAGCTCCTTAAACCACACCCCAGTATTCTCCTACTACTCCTTAAATCACGCCCAGTATTCTCCTACTACTCCTTAAACCACGCCCCAGAATTCTCCTACTACTCCTTAAACCACGCCCAGTATCTTCCCACAGCTCCTTAAACCACGCCCCAGTATCCTCTTACAACTCCTTAAACCACTCCCCAGTATCCTCCCACAGCCCCTTAAACCACGCCTCAGTATCCTCCATCAGCTTCTTAAGCCACGCCCAGTATCTTCCCACAGCTCCTTAAACCACGCCCCAGTATCCTCTTACAACTCCTTAAACCACTCCCCAGTATCCTACCACAGCCCCTTAAACCACGCCTCAGTATCCTTCATCACCTCTTTAAACCACACCCTACTATCCTCCCACAGCCCCTTAAACCACGCCTCAGTATCCCCCAGCAACTACTTAAACCACGCCTCAGTATCTTCCAACAGCTACTTAAACCACGCCTCAGTATCCTTAATCACCTACCTGAAACCACGCCTCAGTATCGTCCATCAGCTCCTTAAACCACGCCTCAGTATCCTCCCACAGCCCCTTAAACCACGCCGCAGTATCCTCCAACAGCTACTTAAACCACGCCTCAGTATCCTTAATCACCTACCTGAAACCACGCCTCAGTATCGTCCATCAGCTCCTTAAACCATGCCTCAGTATCCTCTCTCTGCTCCTTAAACCACACCACAATATCCTCTCTCAGCTCCTTAAACCACGCCTCGGTATCCTCTCTTAGCTCCTTAAACCACGCCTAATTGTCCTCCCTCAACTCCGAATCAGCCGTAAACAGCATCCTTAGATATGGTTGTTCGGGGACAGACTTGGGCAGTAGGTAGAGTGGCTGGGTTATTCAAAATCGTGTATGTGCGTCATGGGATTTGTGGATCGTAACACTGTCGTGGAGCAGCAACACTGTCGTGGAGCAGCAACACTGTCGTGGAGCAGCAACACTCCTCTAATCAGTATTCTCTGTTGTTTCTCCCCGATGACAATTATATTTACTACCAGCAGAATCTCTTTTGTCATCCGTGAATCTCGAGGTCATAATCTTGCTGGCAAAGGGTTGCATTTTGAATTTCTTTGGGTCGAAAAATCTGCGCTGCTTACATTAGATGGATACTATCTTCGACTTGGTACGACAATAATAAATCCAGGTCTTACCTCCTATTATAAGACAGGAAGGAAAGCTAGCTGGATCAACTTCATACAGTTGAAGGAGCTCACAACTTGAAGTTATCGTCTGGGGCTAATCCTGATCACAGAGATTTCAGGGAATCCATCTTACAGAAATCTTAGATATCCCCAAATGATCACAACACTCTTATCTGGAATGTCAACGCCAGTGTTTATTTCAACGACTTTAATGTGCAAGTCCACCAACTCAAGCATAACCTGGGTTACAGTTTCCGTGTCAGTGGTATCTGAAGACGACCTTGATCGGGGGTCATTCCCAAGGCTTTTGCTTTCATGCTTAAACTCCTTGTTAAACTTTGTTATGGTGATACATGAAGGGGCACCCAAGTCATACAATGTTGTCCTGTGTCAATGATTTTTATTTAATTTTTCTTGTAAAACATTTAGTTGATACTTTCATCATATTCCAATATCAAATTTTGTCTAATTTTGTTCATTTCTCCTTGACATCTTATTGTATCACCTTAGTTAAATGAAACAAATGCCCAAGCAAACAACAGCATGTTATAAAATAAATAGGAATTACCATGCATATTAAGATGAAAGTATTAGGTATTTAAGACACTTGGAATGTACTGAGAATGTGTTACCGAGTACTTACATTTCTCACACGAACTGCTGTAGGTGGGACCATGAAAGTTGAAACTTGTACAATATTATAATTAAAAAAATAAAAATAAACGAAAAGGCTAGAGAAAATATGAAGCTGTAGTACTTTATTGATAAACGAAAGAAACAATCCAAACATTCATTTACTAATAATAACATTTTATGGGCTACAAGTAGTTGTATAAACATAAAAATTATTAATATTCAATACAAATATGTAACCTTTACACCATAAAGAATCATCTTTAACTTCTCCCTAGTTTGGCTGTTAGAGTTAATCACACTGGTATACCAGCAAATTTAGGAAATCTTCCTTTACACTACCTAACGTCACTATTATTAATGCCACTAATAATATCAGGTTTATATTTCTTGGGAGGACCCTGTGTGTACACCTGCGAGACCCCACGTTGTACAGCTCTCCGCCAGGTCCCAACACCGGTCACCAGGACAGCCCGCATCTATGCTTCAGCACACTAGTCAACTAATAGGCAACGATGCTGAGCAAAATACAGCAGGAACACTCTTCCTCCACTCCTCCAGGCCTCTGCACTACACTAGCGAATGCAAAACCAATTGCTGCCTCACTGGCAGCTGCTGCATGACTCCTGCCACTGAGTTCACCAACACCCATACAATTCTAACCTAATCCGAAACATCGACTAAATCCGACTCAACCACCACCAAATCAACGAAGCCCCAAAGTTGCTACTCATCCTGACACGCACAAAAAAAAAGGAGTAAGCAGTACTGTGTTTCAATATTTATCGGTAATAATAACATTCGTCATCGCGTTGTGAACTTCCGTCTTCAGCGTCCTCTTGGGGCGTCTTAGAGAAATTTGGCAGATAAAGTCATTGTTATATACATCGAATGAACACAAATAGTTTCCTGAACTGTTCCCCGTGAGGGAAAAAGCAGTATACCCGCGAGTCATATTACAGGTGTTGTAATATCACTGCCCAATGATTGATAGTCATTAAGCCATTTGTCTCACATAAACCAGGGAGGCCATCACACCTGTAGGTCACTGTGTGGACCCTCTCCTCCCTGCGGCCCTCATCGACACCTACAAGTGCAGGTTGTCCTCTAAAACCGAAAGCTACAAAATCACTTTAGATCTACAAACAAGATGATGAATATCTAAATTTTGAGTAACGTGTTATTAGGCACTATAAATGGAATGGCTTGTTGTTGGATGTCCTAAAGTCTGTTTATCCTTTAAAGCATTATCTTGAGGCATGATAAATGAACACTAGACACCAACGGATGTCATTAATTTCAAGTAGATTTAACGTGAGGAAGGATAGTAATGAGGTAACTTACGCTATATATTTCATGTCTTCCGTATGGCATTGTGTAAAGTATTCTTCTTGATGACACTAATACTGTACTTTTTTACTTGCAGTACTCTGTTTTTGATGATGATGTGATTTGTTTTTCATTTGTTGATATTAACCACAGCTCTGTTATTAATCTGAGATTAATTTTGACTTTTTAGATTGTTTTTTCTAGTTCTTATTCTGTTTGTCGAACCTTCGTCGAGTCAAATTCACATATTTTTGTGAAATGTTGATCCTGAGATGTGAACTTGACTCTCTCCATCTATAATCCTACCTTCGTCAAAATTAAATGTTTCATATTTGTTTTTGTTTTGGTTTGGTTTTTAATTAGCGATCGTTTAAGTTTCACACCTTTAAAACAAATAAATCGAAATGCATATTTTGAAAAATAGCTCAAAATTGTTCTAGTCCAAAACTCAGTTCATTTGGCAAGTTAAATTATAATCGTCTCTCTCTCTCTCTCTCTCTCTCTCTCTCTCTCTCTCTCTCTCTCTCTCTCTCTCTCTTGCGCGCGCGCGCGCTCGCACAGATATTTCGTCAATGTTTATACAAAACAAATCAAATGACACTACACTGCAAGTCAATGTATCATCCAGTGTGAACTCTTGAAGAATGTATTGTACAGTCACCCGAAAAAAATTATCGTTAGATTTTCAGTCGCTACAATTTGAAACGCTAGACGAAATGCTATGACCCTCAGTGTACCATATCAGCAACAGCAAGAGATGAGGTTAGGGTTGGGGGAAGGAGTCGTCCATGTATGGCATAGCTACTAGATACTTCAATATAACAAGACATTCATTATGCTATATTATTGTATCTTGCTGGGTAGAAACAAAGTATAGTAAACAAGCCACTGAGTGATGATTACATAACACTCAAATATACATATAATGAAAGTGTTTCGGAACATCATAACTGAGACAGACCTCAAAATGAACGTTTCACTATTACGTCGTTGTAGTAACGGAGTTTCATTCATCTGAATTTCATAATACGCTAACTCATGTTGTTCATGATATATCTCATTTATGAAGAGCGACTAAGCAAATAGTAACTGATATTAGAGTGAACAGCTACAATAAACAATATATCAGTTTACATGGGATCTGCCATGTTACTGATAAATAAATTGCAGCGGTTTACTACCGAAATAAGGTTTTAAATCAAGGGAATTGCAGCCAACAGAATCCGTCCCCTCGTCCACCTATAGTAGGTGTAAGTTTCATTGTGTCAGCAGTTGTTTCATGGCACCTAACCCATCGTGATACTGTGGGTTAGCTCACCCAAGTTTGGGGTGCTATCTCTGCGTTACTTAATATATCCTCGTTGTGAAGGACAATAATAGCACCTCTCACATCTTACGATGTCCCCCGATAATTTCTCGCTCCATTTGATAGAAGCTCCCGTTATTGACTGGCATGGCGTTGGCATCCATTTACGATTTCCACTCCGAGTCATGTAATATATGATCTGAAGCCTCGGAGGATTCACATCATTCGAAAACGTATACACTCATTCACGTTTCAAAGGTGGCAGATGTAGAACTATAGAACTACCAACCGTTCAGAAACAGGTCGAATAACATTGCTCGGAAAGCCTCCAATAACATCGACCCCATGGCTAACGATACTTTT
Organism: Homarus gammarus; assembly: GCA_958450375.1. Classification (NCBI taxonomy): domain Eukaryota; kingdom Metazoa; phylum Arthropoda; class Malacostraca; order Decapoda; family Nephropidae; genus Homarus; species Homarus gammarus. The sequence continues at coordinate 124,670 of CAUDMG010003466.1, forward strand.
TGGGGGACTACATCTCCATGGCGGTACACAAACTACACATGCACCATCTGATATGTGCGTAAGTTTGGCATCCATCAGTCTCGGATAGTTTATACAATGTTGTACTTGTTACACGTAACCTCAAAATTTCACGTTTATTTTTGTTGATTTATTGTTATAGAATAGTCCCCGGCCTAAGCAAATTGCTCTATTGGATATAAGTATAGGATGCCTTTGTTGGCTGTCCTCGGTCGAATCTATTAACTGTTAATTGGTTGTATATATTTGTAAAATTGCGAAGTTCATGTACTAGCCAGTCATTTTGCCCAGTTCGTGAAATGGGCTTCTAAGCTAACTTAAACCAATGCAGCCTAACTAAACCTATCCTAACTGAACACGATTCAACCCCATCTAAACTAACTTAACCCAACCTAATCTAATCTAGACTATTTAATGAACTAAGTCAAATGACATAACCTAACTCAAACAAACCTAACCTAACCTTGATTAGGTTGGGTTAGGTTAGTTCAGGAACCCATTTCACGACCTGTAAAATGACTGGCAAGTTCATGAACTGGGCACTGTCTATGTACACTACTTCTGCGTTGTTTTTATACATACTGAATCACAGTGTGTAAGTGTGTGGCACAAACAGGGTGGTGCAATACGTCTAGACCCTTTATACCTCCATGGTGCTAACCTCTATCCCCAGAGAAGATAAGGTTGTGCTCCTTGATGATTTTAATGCCAGAGTTGGCAGAGATGCTTACATTTTGCAGAGAACCATAGTGAGAAATAGACTAGGCAAGTGTAATCCCAACTGCCTACTCGTCCTCAGCAAGTGTGCTGCACACAACCTCACTATCTCCAATACCTTGTTTGGGCGAGCCGACAAGTTCAAGGGTTCGTGGCAACACCCACAATCCAAACACTGGCATCTCATTAACTATACAATTGTCAAAGAAAGAGATCGTCGAAATGTCCTCATCATCCAAGCCATGCATGGCTCAGACCACTGCGACACTGATCATGGCTCATCAAAGGTAAGCTTTCACTTCACGTTGCCTCAAAACGGCGAAGGCAAAAAGCCTCCAGAAGAGGTTTTAACACTAAGCGTCTGGAGGATCCAGCATTAGCTCATGCCTTCAGAGAGCAGCTCGAACATGACCTGATAAACACCCCCCCCCAAAAAAAAAACTCAAATCCCAGTGCCGAATGGAATATTTTCGGAACTGTCATCACAAAAACCGGCATGGAGACCCTCGGCCAGATCGGAAGAATACACCAGGACTGGTTTGATGAAAATGACCCTGCAATCAACGTACTCATCGATGATAAACGTGCTGCTTTAAATGACTAGCAGAATAACCTTCAGTCTCGGACAAAAGCTGATTCCTTCCACAAAAAGAAATCGGTGGCCCAGTGCGAACTTAGCAGATTAAGGAACGACTTGTTTAAAGATAAAGCATGTGAAAAACAAAAACTTGCAGATCAGCACAAGATGCACGATATTTTTAATTCCTCTAAAACATTTTATGGCCCCATCACTCATGGCACAGTCCCCTTCCGCTCATCAGATGGTAACTCCCTAATTAAAGACAAATAAGGCATCCGTCAGGGCTGCTTAATCGAAACACCTATGGGGATGTCTTGGCTACCCAGTAGGTCCCTCATCATCCAGAGCTGACCCACTTCAGCTTTCCTCCAGCCATGGATGCGGTAGCTACTGCCATCAAACAGATGAAAAATGACAAAGCCTCAGGGCCTGATGGAATCCCAGCCGAGGTGGATAAAGCAGGAGGACCGCTGTTTACCAGCCGTCTCCACTCTCTCCTGGAGAATATATAGGAAAAGGAGGAAATCCCCCAATAGGGTGTGTCATAGGAGGGATGATCAGCTAAAACTAATGGCCCATCACTTTTTTGGTAGATTTTAGTGTGTATAAACAGAAAATAATTTCAGTTTCACTATTTTGCAACCTTTTGCTAGGTAAATTTTAGCGTGAAATTTATCGAAAATCTAACGTACAGCTGCATTAGTGCATTACAATTAAATAGTGAACATTGCTTTCTGACTTCATTCTTTAACAACCCAACTAACAATATTTTTTTCTGTTTCAGATTCTGATGCATTTATAAGTTGATAATATTTGCGATGGCTACTTGTGTCAGGACGAGGAACCAAAAATCCAGCCATCTCAGTCACTATCTTGGGTCTGGGAGAGAGCTCCTGAAGTCGGAGTTGCCTACATTGAGAGATGCTTTGAGATACGGTGTTTTAATCAGGCAAATCAGTGAAAAGAACCAAAGAACTTACACAAACAAAGACATTGCCAGTGATATGACCAAAGCTGTCTTGGCACAGTACACTCTGGCTAACGCTCAGTTCAAGCCTCCAGTCATAACAAGTCAGAAGAAGATTAGTGAGAGACTGCTAGCCAGTTGGGAAAAGGCAAGAGATATCTCTCTTGGGAGAGGAAAACTTGCAGTTAAGGACAGCTTTGCCAAGCAACTGGACCAGTTATTTGACATAATTACTTGCAAGTGCCCAATTGTTCTCTGTCCTGAGTTTGGATGCGATCGTGACTGTAAATCCGAGGCCCACATCTCCTGTATTTGCAAGCGTGAACTGAAGATTCCTGTGATCGAACTGGCATTTGTCAAAGCACAGAGAGAGAAGACTGGCAGTATAGGGGCTCTCATGATTTCTAGCCAAGATATTCCGGAGTCCAAGAGACAGGAGGCTGCCACAGAGAGACAGAAGAGGAGAAGAGTTGCCGCGGAAAAGAGACTTGAGAAGGCCCAGGGTGAGGTAAAAAAGGCCGATGATTGGAGTCAAGCTGATTCAGAGTTTAATGACTTCCCCATGGCTGATCCGAGTGCTGACCAGGAGAATGGTGACTTTGTCCCTAACCCAGAAAATAATGATCCCAAACCTTCCAGGCATAACATTCGAAATAGGAAAGATATCCCGAGCATAGCTCTGGCCAGCATGCGACACCACACTGGTCTCAGAGAAACTGCAGAGATAGCAACAGCTGCCTGGATTGACGGTGGTTTGATAACACCTGATGATGTTCACCTGGTGATAGATCATAACAAAGTAAGGAGAGCTCAGGAGAAACTTGTCAGTAACCTTGAAGAGGAGTTTGATAAGGGGATAAGAGAAAATGGAATCAATTGTTTGTTCTTTGATGGGAGAAGGGATGACACTAAAGTGTTCATGAAAGTTGGAGATTCTGACAAGTTGTTCCCTGCCATGGTGAAGGAGGAACACTACTCCTGCTGCAGTGAACCAGGAGGGAAGTATTTGTGGCATTTCGCTCCAGAGAAAGATGACATCAGGAAACCAGCTGAGATAGTGGCAGATAACATTGTGAACTGGCTCAGAGAGAGGAACGTAGACCAGACCCTGCAGGCCATTGGAGGGGACAGCACCAACACGAACACAGGGTGGCAAGGGGGGATCATAAAGTGGGTAGAGCGGAAGATTGGGAGGAAGCTGGTCTGGATTGTTTGTGACCTCCACACCAACGAGTTGCCACTCAGACATCTGATCCAGGAGCTGGATGGCAAGACTCTTTCAAACAACAGATGGTCTGGTCCTCTTGGCAAGATGCTGGACTCTGCCACTGAGTTAGAAATAAATCCGAGCTTTGAAAAAATCACAGTTGGCCCTCCACTCGTTGAGCTTGCACATACTGTCATTGACGACCTGAGTACTGACCAGTACTATGGTTACATGATTTGCAGTGCCATCAAAACTGGGGTCATGCCTGATAGACTTGCTTACCTGCAGATAGGTCCAGTCTCACATTCTAGGTGGCTCACAACGGCTCTCAGGTTCTGCAGAATTTGGGTCGCTCATCATAAACTGAAAGGGAACCAGCTTCACAACCTGAGACTTATTGTCCAATTCATCGTGAGTGTCTACTTGCCAAATTGGTTCAACACCAAGTTCAAGTCCTCGTTCTCCGAAGGTCCGAGGCATGTTCTCTTCCAGCTTGAGCTCCTGAGGAGTCAGCCAAGGAAGGTTGTTCAGATTGTGGAGCAGACTGTGAGGAGATCTTCCTGGTATGCTCATCCCGAGGCAGTTCTGCAGACAATGCTCTGCAGTAAGGATGAGGAGGAGAGAAGAGTGGCAGTCAAAAAGATCTTGGATATGAGACTTATGAGAGGATCTGGGCATGACGAATCAGTTGGTGACGATTCCTTCAGGGTCAGGAAGACTCCTGAAGTCAATCTAGGTGCCAAGACCCTCACTGATCTCATAGATCTGGATAACATCCAGGCTGGCAGTGAGCCCCCTCTTACCTGCAGCCTCACCAATGTTCAAGTCAGAGCTTTCCTGGACAACCCCATGCATGTCCCTGCCTGGCCCTCGCACACCCAGAGTATAGAGCGTTGTGTACAGCAAGTGAGCGGGGCAGCAATCACGTGTACAGCCAGGAGAGGAGGGAAGGCTACATCCGAGCTCAGGTGGTCAGCAGGGAGGTGATGAGTAGAAACAGAAGCAAGAAAGACATGTTCTCTATGGTGTGCAGCAACACTGGGTCGTAGTAGTAAAACCGGTTTTTGTATTTGATGATTTTGTTTTCTAAAGGAATATTAAATTTAATAAATGTGTCAAGATCATTCGTTTCACTATTCTGGATCATTTTCATCCTAATAAATTAACCTGATACATTTACTTTACTTTAAATAAGCTATTTAGTGGTGTTGGTAAAAGGGTGGGAATACTGAATTTTCATAAGATTTCAAGTTAAAATTTACCTAGCAAAAAATGAAAACTTTTCAAATCTGAAGATATCACATGATTCTGTACATAGAACTACATCATTAATACCATGGGCCGATTTATCAAACTAAAAAAAAAAATAATTCGCCTCCGTATGACACACCCTAATAAGTATGTCTGTGTGTGTGTGTGTGTGTGTGTGTCCACACGAGAATCTCGGAAGCTACTTTACCGATCTGTAGTGATGATAGATGGTGTTATATGTAGTGATGATGGATGGTGTTATATGTAGTGATGATGGATGGTGTTATATGTAGTATTGATGGATGATGTTATATGTAGTGATGATTAGACAATAAAATAATAACAGTTTAATGCTAAAAATATACTTGGCTGTACCGTTGTAGTGGAACTTACATACACCGTTAATGAACTATTGATGGAAGAAGAAGTTTTGGGGACTGAACAGTAGTAGCAAACAGGGAGTTGCTCCAAGAGACTGACTTCTCAGTTAAAGTTCTGGTGAATTTTCTTAAAGAAAATGAGTCTCACCTGGTGCCTAATCAAGCAAATGCTTATGAATAGATCTTACAAGCAATACAAGCGGAGCAGGGAGGTATGATCTTTCTCGATGCACCTGGCGGGACAGGAAAAACATTCCTGATCAACCTTCTGTTGGCCAAATTACGTCATCAGGGGAAAATTGCTCTTGCTGTGGCATCCTCAGGCATTGCTGCAACACTACTAGAAGGAGGACGTACTGCACACTCAACTTTTAAACTGCTTCTCAACCTCGCTCACAATGAGAATCTAGTGTGCAACATCAAAAAAAGATCGGCAAAGGCAAAACTCTTAGAAAAATGCAGCCTTATAGTCTGGGATGAATGCACTATGTCTCACAAGTTAGCGTTTGAAGCATTGGGCAGGACCTTGCAAGACATACGAGAAAATGACCAGCTCAAGGTTGGCATTACAATGGTCATTGCTGGAGACTTTCGCCAGATCCTACCTGTCATTCCTCGAAGCACTCCAGCTGATGAACTGAATGCGTGCCTCAAGGCATCATACCTTTGGAGAAGTGTTCAGACACTCACCCTATCCAAAAACACGAGAGTACATCTACAAGGAGATCAGGATGCTGGACGGTTTGCAAACCTTCTACTACAGATTGGGAACGGATCTTTCCCTCTTGATTCAGAAGGCTAAATAATCATTCCTCAAGGATGTGGAAATGTTGTAAAGTCCTCAACTGAGCTCACTAACATGTTCTACCCAAACATTATCCACCACTACAAGGATCACAAGTGGCTGCGTGAACGCGCAATTCTGGCACCAAAGAATGAAACAGTGGCTGAAATCAACATGACTCTACTCAGACAGCTTCAGGCAGTGAGATCTCATTCAAATCTGTTGATACAGTAATCGACCAGGACCAATCCAGTACCCTTCAGAATTCCTTAATTCTTTGGAGCCCGCTGGAATGCCTCCTCACCACCTCACTCTCAATATTGGAACTCCTATAAAGCTCTTAAGAAATCTTGAACCACCAATCCTATGCAATGGCACAAGACTGGTGGTGAAGAACATGATGCCACATGTACTGGAAGCTAAAATACTTACAGGAAAACCTAAAGGAGATGACGTTTTCATACCAAGGATACCTCTCATCACCACTGACCTGCCATTTGAGTTCAAGCGACTTCAGTTCCCGGTTAAAGTGAGCTTTGCCATGACCATCTACAAAAGCCAGGGACAGTCCCAAAAGATGGTTGGCCTAAACCTGGTGTTTCCTTGCTTCTCTCAAGGACAGTTCTATGTTGGATGCTCCAGAGTGGGAACTGGCAAAAATCTGTACATATTTGCTGCTAATGGCAAAATAAAAAATGTGGTCTACCTTAATGCACTACAGTGACACAATGTGGAGCCTCCCGGGGGGGGGGGGGGTGGCGTCCTACCTTGGCCTAGCGAAAGAACCGCCCGGAGGGCGGCGATTTCGCTAGTAAGAACATAAGAATGGATGAAACCGCAGTACGTCCATTGGTCCATACTGGGCAGTCCCATTTACACCCAACCCCTATTGCTCATATATCTATCCATCCAACCTATGTTTGAAGCTATCCAGAGTATTCGACTTAATGATGATGTTTGGTGACTTGTTCCATTCATCCACTACTCTCTTTCCATACTAGTGTTTATCTATTTCGCGCCTAAATCTTAATTGGTCTAATTTAAAACCAATGTTACGAGTTCGCTCCTGTTTGGATAGTTTGAGTACCTTTGTTATATCCCCTTTGTTTAGCCCTGAATTCCATTTATAAATCTCTATCATATCGCCCCTCTCTCTACGTCTCTCGAGGGAGCGAAAATTAAGATGCTTTAACCTGTCTCTGTACTCGAGGTTCCTAATGCCCGGGATTAGTCTTGTCATTTTCCTCTGAATTCTTTCTAGGGATTCTATATCCATTCTGTAATACGGTGACCAGAATTGAACTGCGTAATCCAAGTGAGGTCTCACATGAGCAAGATATAGTTTTAGGATGACCTCTCTAGTCTTGTAACTAACACTCCTTTGTATGAACCCAAGTACTTTATTAGCCTTGTTTCGAGCAAATACACAGTGTTTACTTAGCTTAAGATTCTTAGTTATCATTACTCCTAAATCTTTCTCACATTCGGATTTCTCTATAACATGGTTGGGTGTAAATGGAACTGCCCAGTATGAGCCAATAGGCCCGCTGCAGTTTCCTCCATAATTATGTTCGTATGTTCTAAATCATGATACCACTTCTCTCAGATGCATTTTCAGCCTATCTCAGTTTGCCATTCTGAAATCTGGGAGTTTAATGGAATTTTCCTTGAGTCTGCCATTAACTTCTAATTGAAATCTTATTTCTTTGTGATCGCTGTTGGCAAGTTCGTTCCCTACATCGACATTACTAATAACGTTTTCTCTATTTGACAGAACTAAATCGAGTATGTTATTACCCCGGGTGGGTTCGGTTATATGTTGACTTAGGAAACCGTCCTGAACTGTTTCAAGAAAATCCTTTGATTCTGAGTTACCTGTAAGGTCGATCCAATCTATTTGGCTTAAGTTAAAGTTGCCTACTAAACAGACTTTGCTATATCTGGAAGCCCTGTGCATTTCATCCCAAATAAGTCGTTCATTAACTCTATCAAGGTTAGGAGGTCTATATATTACTCCAGCGATTAATTTTTCTCTACCATCGATTAATTCTATCCTAATTGTTTCTGTATTCAGTTCAGTTTTTATTTCCTTATTCATTTCACACTTCAGACTATCCCTGACATAGATTGCTACTCCGCCTCCTTTCCTAACCTGCCTATCGGTACGGAATAATTTGTAACCTGCAATTTGGTATTCGGCAGGTATCTCTCTGAGTCTAAGTTTCTCCGTGTTTCGGCGAATGATATTATATTGATTTTTCGGTACATACCAACGCCCTGATTTCATCTATTTTGCTTCTCATACTCCTATGTTTGCGTAGTAGACATTAAATTTAGTCGTGTTCTGAGTCCTCTCTTTCACGCGTTTTGGTTTTAACTCCCTGCCTAATTTAGTTTTGTCATCATTCCTAGCACTATTTTCCTGTAACCTTTCACTTTGTTTCCCGCTCCCACTGCAGTCTCCTCCACCTCCGTGCCCAAATGTTCCCCTAGCAGTCTAAAGACTTCGACATCTTTTGAACTGCCCTCTCGAGAGAGCCAGCTAGGGTTGCCCCCCTATCCCCAGACAGATGCTAGCATAAATGTCCCTTCTGCCGTAAAATTTGTCCCAGTTGTCAATGAAAGGGACTGATATTGACTTGCAATATCTGTCAAGTCGGCCGTTGACAGCAACTGCCCATGATAACCATTCATTGCCAACTCTCCTTCTAGGCAGGACACCACATATAATAAGGACCCCTCCCTTCACCCTAATACTGTTTATAGCTGTCTTGAACTTATCAAGAAGCTCCTCGCTCCTACACCGACCAATATCATTGTCTCCTGCACTAAGGCAGATAATGGGTTTGTTCCTGTTACCAGGCAAGATATTGTCCATCCTGTGAACTACATCCCCCACCCTAGCTCCTGGTAACACACCCTCATCCTTTTTTTATTTCTACCAAAAAAAGCTCTATCCAGGTACCGTACCTGGGAATCGCCAACAAGTAAGGTTTTCGTACCTTCCCTCTCAGCCCTGTCCCTGATAATGCTAACGTCCAATTCGTCTATCAAAGGATTAAAAGAGTTTTTATACTTAGCTGTTGTCATTTACTTGGTGTCTTTTCTCATTACCATTTTTGTCGTTCTTCTCCACACAACCTTGCATTAGCCTGAGTTTTCGTCAGACAGGGGCTTTCCTTGTCTCTCCATCCTCGCTATCACTTCCTTTAATTTAAACTTTTCTTCTTTGACCTTCTCTAACTCGGCCCTCAGATGGGCACAGCCCTGTTCACAAGTAGCTCTCACCATTACCAGCAATTTATCCTCGGGAGCTAAGTCTGCCGTGACCTTTCCTCTAGCGAGGTCAGGACATATTTTACAGTGGGGTTGATATTCATAAATATGTTAAGGGAGGGAAGCAGTACGACATGGGTTGTATTAAGGTGGAACAAGAAGACAGAGCTGTCAGTATCATGTCTAGTCGGCAACTATAATTATTGCAATGGTAGTTTCTATCTATTTACTTGAAAATCTATGATATAATGGTTTTGGTGGTACAATATAAGCAGGAATATAAATTAGGTCTTACAGTAATATTAATACTTGGAAAATAGATATTTTTAAAAGGTGATTTAATGGATGATTTTGCGTCAGATCCAAGCACACTGTAATGGCAAGATAGCTGACAAATTAAGATTGTATCCAGTTTTTATGCACTCTGTTGCTATATAATTTCCCATGTATAAAATCAAACACAAAATGTGCTTAAATACCTCTCACGTAAATGTGAATGAACAAGTGTACGGTCAGACATGTTGCCTCACGCAGTTGCAAATGTCACCCTCTATGTACAGAACTGAAATAGTCTGTAACATTCAATGCCATTCTATTCTGACTACTGTGGTCCGCCATACACATCCTTTGTGACCTCTACTTTGTAATCATTTTGTGCTACCGCTCACCGGATGATTATGGGTACACAATAAACTAGCCGTTGAGCGTTTGCAAAATATATATATATATATATATATATATTTATATGCCCCGCCCCTGCCTTACTCTCACTGACTTACATGCAAGTTATTCTCAGGAATCATACACAACACTGCTCATCACAACCATATACAGTACTGTACGTGCATGTTATCAGCCTCTTTCCTGAATCCCAGCCACGTGCAGGTTAAGGCTAAATGAGCCAAAACTCCTTTTATAAGTGGAGAAACGTCTTTCAACGGCTCACTGGGGTATTAAGTTTACTCTATTCTATCCTGTGTCAGAGTACCATCAAGCGGAAATGCCACAGCACAACACAGGATTCTACCAAGCATAGACCTAGGAGGGCGTCTAATGGAGGTATTCTATAGAGTTTTATTTACATATCAAACCGAGCATCTCCGTATACTGGTCGTTAGGTGTTTGCCACGACTAGGAAGACGAGCAGTGTGGAGAGGCTTTACGATTTTGGAACCTGTTTTATAAGATCACTTTTCAAAGTTTAACGACGGCTCAAGTTACACCTGCATTCTTGTCAAAATAATCTCTCGTTATGCACATCAGGGTACATCAGCATGAAGTAGATGAAACAATAAGGTATAGTGTATTAAAAAAATAAAGCATCGAACCAAAGACAAAGTTGGACACATATTGGATTTCTCACCTTTCGTCTTATTTTTTTCTAGCGCAAGCAGTGAATTTTGGCGCGTGGTGGAATCCCCACACATATGTATGCAGATGGCTCAATAAGAAATTCAATGACACCGTGAATCAGGCATGAGATCCAATCTGTATGGAATCCGACACGTATTGTTGCTGCAATGACAGTGGTAAATCTTCTTGTATTTTCGGGATTTGTTAATACCTTTCTTCGTGAATTTGTTTGTAAAATATTCGTGTTTCACTTCATTGATCAGTGTACAGTATGAAGGTAGTCTTGGTTTCGCTGAAAAGTTGAAGATCAATATTATATATATTTACATAAAAAACAAACACATACGAGAATCTATTTGTCCATTTTATATCAGTTGCGTTTGTTGTGTTGACATATGTCCTCATCAGAGCGCACCCAACCTTCATGGCCAGCAGACGTGCGTGTTGGCGCGTCGCTCCCTGCTCAGTTCAAATTGCTGACCGTTTCGACTGTCGGCCTTGTTTTTCACGCTAGGTTCGCTCTGGCTGTTTTAACTTGTAGTTGTACATGGATATTATTTTTTTTGTACACTGTGCTTCTTCCCTATCCAATCCTTTCTCCTAGAGTCCCTGCTGTTTGGTAACGACGCGAACCCTGGGGTAGAGCCACAAGGGGGGCCCTCAGAGAGCTGCTGAGTCGAGACAGTAAGGGTGGCAACATTTTCTGTTAGGGATTCGGCAGTGCTTCATAACCTGTCACTGTTAGGTTTTAGGGCTTGGCTAGGCCCCCGTCAGGGGATTGTCTCTTCACCCTACCCCTAGACCAGTCTTTACTCGCCCAGCAAGCGGACAGAAGGAGAGGTATCCATGTGGTATAGCTGAGGTGGACAGATTAGGTAGGATTTTCATGTATGTTACTGACCATGGCCAAAGTGAGAGTGACCTCCGGAACCCCGACCCAGGGGTCTCGGATAGGGCTAAAAAGGCTATTGAGCGACCTAAGGCTGAGAATAAATAGACTTGTGGATCTGAGAGATGGTTACATCATCCTCACAGAAACAGATGAAGATGCTGATAAACTACTTAAGTCTAGTGCCATGGACAAAATGAAAATTAGCGGTTACGAGGTCATTGTCCCACGGGAATACGGCGTCAAGCTCGCCCTTGTATGTAAGAAGTTAGACAAAGATGACAAAATGAATGAAGGAGAAGGGGCTCTATGCATATGGCACTTCCATTTCATCACACCAAATAGAATATGAAAAGTATACGCCCATCCAACAATGCATGAAGTGCAATAAATACAATGCCCACATGACCAAGAACTGCCCCCTACAAGGGGTTATATGCTCTGAGTGTTCATCTGATCAGCACTTCTACAAAGACTGCCGTAGCACCATAAAAAAGTTTGTCGTCTGCGAGGGTGGCCACAGGACCTTCTCCGCCACCTACCTGGTCAGGAAACAGGTAAGTCAAGAAACAGAGAAGAGACTGAACGAAATAACCAAACAAAAAGAAACCAAGGAAATTTCTAGCACCATAGAAAGGACCACTCAGTCGACGATCATGGCTTACAGCCAAACCCTAAAAGACGCTCTGAAAGAAACTCAAGCAGACTCCCAAAAACTCAACAATGTCAGCAAGACCATGGAAGTCCTGCAATCGGAGATAAGAACCATCAAGGACTCAATCAAACAGGCAGTTACTGAGTCACTGGGCGCCATGAGGGACGCAGTGGCGGAGAGCATCAGGAGCGTCTCCTCTCCACAGCTGGACGAGTCAAAAGCCACCACTATATACTTGTCTTACCTGCATGCCCATCACATGAACATGGTTCATTCTCGAAACACCTCAACGAGACACTAACCAGGAACAACGTTGCACCTGTTGAAATAAGCGACAAAGTCCCTTCAAAAGAAATCCTGAAGGCAGTAACCCACTCAACTACTTATTGACGACCTCAACCCACGCCAGAAATAGACCATGACCTCCCTGACGTTGGCAAAAGTCAGTATAACCGTAGCCCCGACGTGGCCAGTCAGTCCCCCTGGGATCACAGCGACAACGACACCGTAAATCTCCGTGACCCAAATACATGTACTCCCAGCAACGACAGCGACCATCGGACTGCAACCACAGTCAATGGTTGCAATCAGATGATAGTGACTTACTCCACAGAGGAACAAGACCCTCGAGCTGCAGCATCAGCAGATTCCTTCGACAGGCAGGCCCAGAACCTGAACATCTTCCTGTACACGGGTAACGAGAAGTTCGAGGGCCCGCCATTAACTGACAAACAGATGTCCGAAGGTTTTGCTAAGAAGTTCCGTCCCCCTAGAAATGGCAGAAGCCGAGCAAACACTTCAAGCGACGCCCCAAGCTACAGTCTCCGAAATGGCAGTCGTTAGCAGGATGAAAATTGTCCAAAATAATGTCCTACACTGGTCCCTTAATAGACGTAACAAACTGTCTAACTTATACTATCAATTAGAACCAGACGTTATTCTGTTAAACAGTACTGGCATAAAGGACGAAAGTAAGCTGAAAATTTTTGGCTACACTGTATACCAGAGGAACATAACGGGTGAGCTGAACGATGGTGTCGCTGTGGCCATCAGGTCACGGCTGAGTCACAGAGTGTTGCCAGACTTCGAGGATTCAGTTCTGAGAGTGCAGGTAGAGACAACTAGGGGACCTGTTATCATATGCACAATGTACCTACCTCCCAGACGTCCTTACTTACCCGAACAAGACCTCAACCAGTTGCTACGCCACAGAAAACCAACATACATCATAGGAGACTTAAATGCGCGCCACGCCATACTCGGACACGGAAATGAGAACAACGTCGGTGTGGCGCTGTATGACAACATCAGAAGGGGAAAACTGCAACACCTCGGGCCAGATTTCCCGACATTGATCAGACGTGCCAGTGCCACAACACCCGATATAATCCTCTCTAACAACGAGGCCGTCCTGAACAGGCACGTTACCGCCGGACCCATTAGTACCAGCGATCACCTGCCAGTCGTCGTGACGCTCTCATCCAATCCCATCATGATCCCCGTCAACATCAGGTCAAACCTCAAACGGGCAGGCTGGGACTCCTTCAAGGAGTCTCTCAGTCTCAAGTGGGGGAGAAACCTGGAAGAAGCCAGCCCCAATGACATCGACGACGCGGTCGAACAATGGTATAAGGATGTGAAGACGGAGATGGACAACAACATCCCGACCACCACTCACAGGACCATTCCCCGTCCTCACACTAGTCACCAGCTGAGGCAGCTCAGTGTCCAGTACGATCACGTGAGACAGCTAGCCAGTATCCGCGGGTGGACGCAAGAGCTGAGAGACCGGTACCGAGAGCTACAGACGGACATCCAGCACGAGAGCAAACGTTTACATGAACAAAAGTGGGCCGCCTTGGTGTGGGAGGCAGCCATCTATTACCACGATTCTACTGCATTCTGGAAAGGGATCAAGTGACTGATGGGTTCCACCTTTAGCACGGTCCCTTACCTGCTCGACCAAAACAACGTGAAAATATTCGAGGCGGAAAACCAAGAACAACTACATCGGCGATAATTACGGAAGATCTTTACCATTAGTGAACAGGAGAACGAGGGCTTCGACAGGAAGTTTGAGGATGACATTTTAGGTCAGTTGCAGGACCATCAGCACCTGCTCCAGCCGCTCCCACGGACTGACTTCACTAGACTGGTGGATGGAAGCTCCCTGACGGAGCGCATAGTTCTTGCAGATGTGTCAGCCGTCATAAAAGGGTTTATAAACAAATCACCTGGGCAAAGCCACATTAACAAGAAGATCCTGGCTCAACTCCCCGACAACATGATAGAGAGGCTTGCCCATATATGCAACGCCTGCCCCGCCTCTGGATACTTTCCTAAGATGTTCAAAATCGCCGTTATTCGCCTCATACCAAAAGCAGGGAAGCCTCCAAACAAAGTTGAAAACTTTCGACCAATATCGCTGCTAGAGGTACCTGCCAAAATCTTCGAAACAATAGTAAACAAGCGGTTGCGGATGTATCTGGAGGACCAAGACGTGCATAATCCCCGCCAGTTCGGCTTCCTCCAGTACCGAGGCACATCCACCGCCATAGCCCAGACCTACGAGCAGATCGCCAATGCCTTGACTGGCCGCCTGCAGTGCAACATAGTACTGAGGGACGTCAGCATGGCGTTTGACAAAGATTGGCACGCAGCGCTGCAGCATAAGATCATATAACTGGGGCTACCCGAAAACCTGACGCGCTTGCTGTGCAACTTCCTGACGGACCGCAGAGCTAAAATCAAGATGCAAGATCATTGTGGAGAAGAATTCTCACTCTCGAGCGGCGTGCCTCAGGACTCTTGTCTCTCACCAACCCTTTACACACTCTACACCGCTGCCCAGGAAGGTCCACGGCAAGGATGGGGCGACTCCCTGCTCGGGCAATAGAGGATATCTCGGAGTATGGAAATATATGGAAAATAAAAACAAACAAAACGAAATTCGAGGTCATACCCATCGCCAAATCCAAGCCGGCGCCATTGATGATCGACGACGAAGAGATTGAGTACTCTAAACAAGGCAGGTTGCTCGGCCTCATCATCTCTCGGGCGGGCATCATTTCCCATGTGAAGGACAGACTAAATAAAGCCAAAGTCGCCGCAGCCAAATTAACACGTATAAAACTGATGCCTGAGAAGATACAAGTTCACCTGTACAAGGCGCTGGTGAGGCCTGTGTTGGAGTACCCACATATACCACTCGTCACACTCGGGAAGACTAGACTACAACAACTACAGAGCTTCCAAAACAAGTGTTTGAGGTCAGCCAGTGGCCAAGCGCCACCCTACCAGGAGACAGTGGAAACCATCCACCTAAGAAATAAAACAGAAGCCCTCAACTTCAGGTTCCATCGCCTAGGGAAGAAGGTTTGGGACAAGCTCCTGGACGACCCTCACAGCCCAGACCACCTACGCGGGGAAGTTATCAACGGAAGGCGACCCCACTCCTGGTGGCCCCGGAATCTGCCCGCACTACAACAACCCAACCCGCGACCCATCTATGTCCGTCACAGTGATCCACCTTAGATTAAAACTTAGATGATACAAGTTCACATTTAACAAGTCCATAACGTAATACAGTATAAGATTTTAATAAACTTGTAATTGTAAAATCAATCAAGTCATTGTCTACCAAAGTAACCATTGTGCAACCTCATCCTAAATCCTAGGTTAGCTTAGTTAGCCAACAAACTCTGTAATATGTAAAACAAGGGGTGTCGTCCCCCTCTGTTTAACTCATTAAACTTCTTTTCCAACCTTTCCCCCCACGACTATATGTTGTGACTTCTCTATCCCTCATGTCTGGCTGTGCCTTGAGCCCAAGCATGCCTTTCATCCATTCCCCACCTTAAAAAAAAAAAAAAAAAAAAAAAAAAAAAAAACATGTCATCGTCTGGTGTGTCTTTCCTGAGGGCGGTGGAGGACGTTCCTCACTGGCGCTACCACTATAATGGCAAGGTCGGGGAGCAAAGGCACAACCTCACGACTCTCATTAACATGAGGTCAGTGTCTAAAACAGTGTGGGGTGTGGCACTCTCTCTGGCACTATTCGTTTGAAGTAACAGGGAGTGGTACTATGTGAGACATCATTCTTTCAAAGTAGTTCGGAGGGGATTGAAGTACTCTGTAAGGCATTACTCTTATAACCTGTACAAACACCAGGATAGTCGTCTAATAAAGCTCAGTGCTATAAGTTTCGCTTTATTTATCACAGATAATGGCAAAACACGACAACCTCGAATTTAAAAAAGAAGTATATACTGTACCGAAACTATTTGTATGGTGACAGGGTGATGACTACCGTCTATGTGTGTGTGTGTGTGTGTGTGTGGGTGTGGGTGTGTGGTGACAGGGTGATGACTACCGTCTATGTGTGTGTGTGTGTATGTGTGTTTGTGTGGTTACAGTGTGGTGATTACCATCTATGTGTGTGCATGTGTGTGGTGAGAGGGTGGTGATTACCATCTATGTGTGTGTGTGTGTGTGTGTGTGTGTGTGTGTGGGTGTTGGTGTGTGTGTCACAGGATGGTGACTACCATCTATGTGTGTGTGTGTGGTGGCAGTGATGACTACCATCTACAATAATAATAATAATAATAATAATAATAATAATAATAATAATAATAATAATAATAATAATAATATTAATAATATTGGGGAATGGATCACTTGATTGAACAATAATATATAAGTAACATAAGTGATACACATATGACATATAATAATTAGATGGGGAGAAGGTTATACTACAGGGCATTTCAACAGTGACAGTGAAAAAAGGTAAGATTGGCTGAGAGTGAACACAATGGTTGATTATGAGTTGTTGATAATTTTTTTCAATGGTTGAGACTGAGTTGTTCTTATAGCGATCAGTACGTGCTCGTAAGGGCTGGATGAGGTTGTGGTGTCGAACAACAATTCGCGAAAAGTGATCTCGGGTGGAAGTAGGAACCGGTAGGATGGTACAGAAGCTTCTCACCAAATTTGCAGATGAGGTCGTGGTGTGTGTGTGTGTGTGGTGGCAGGGTGGTGACTACCATCTATGTGTGTGTGTGTGTGTGTGTGTGTGTGTGTGTGGCAGGGTGGTGACTATCATCTATTGTGTGTAGTGGCGACTACCATCTATTTGTGTGTGTGTTTGTGTGTGTGGCAGGGTGGTGACTATCATCTATTGTGTGTGTAGTGGCGACTACCATCTTTGTGTGTGTGTGTGTGTGTGTGTGTGTGTGTGTGTGTGTGTGTATGTGTGTGTATGTGTTCTCACACAGGGTGGTGAAATGCGTCTAGGGGACAGCATTATATTAGTGTTAAGGTACAAGCACTGTTTGCTCAGTCTCGCTTTCAGCTTCCACTATTGGCTCGCCCTCGTGGCGAACAGGGAAGCAACTTGCATAAGTCATTCCCTGTCAGTACACAGCCACTTCATCATCAAGACTCCTGCTGGGCCTCCTCGTGGTAACACACGGTAACTGGGTGCCTCGTGGGCCCAGGCTAGACCAGCAGGGGATCTCGGAGTAGCAATGGGCCCCAGAGGGACGACCCACAGGCCCACTGGGATGTGCACACGTCCTGACGCATGCCACCCATTGCCCCGCTGACTTACGGATTATCCTTGGCAGGTATAAGGCTACGGGAGTAAACCCTAACAAAAAATCTGAGGTGGAGCCCTGCATCAGGCAGACATGCTTACAGAGCTCCAATAAGACCCCAACGGCGGTATAGGTAGAAGAGGTGACTACCATGGGAACCCAACGACTACACCGGCAGATGGAGGCAATGCATGATTGACAGGCTATTAAGGTGAAACCAAGCAAACTGGGCTATCGGCAGTCTATTGCAACTTTCCCTCTCCCCAGTCGTTGCAACACTTGCACCACTGGATCAGGAAAAGGGAGAGCCAAGATTTGTGATTGCAGCCTGCGCTCCTTCCTCACCATCATCATCAAAATCCCTATACCCCCAAATTTCCTATGGCGATGGACGAATGCCGATGTGGACAGGCAGATATGACTGCCGGGAGTCTCTAGTCACAACTTTGCACATGGGCGGCACAGATAAGATGATTGTTTATGCTCTGTGTTCTAGGCAGCAGTGCAATCAGGTCCTGTCTGTGCGATTGAGCAGCCCTTTCGAGGAGCCACTCTGCTCCCCCACATGTCGAGGGGGCTAGAAAAGGGGCTCTAATCATACTGTAGCCTGCCTAAAAAATCAACCTCACTGGGTAACCGCACCCAGTAAGGTCAACCTTATGCGGTCGAAAACACAATCAAAATCACAGATACAAAAAAACAAAAAACAATACAACCTCTTATGGTCGCTGCGGGGAATGTCAGGCCTAACAGCTACATAGCAGCCATCAGTGAGTCCCGGGTCCCAGGCGAGGATCAACTCACGGAACGGGGGTCTGGCTATACCTTCTTCTGGAAGGGTAAGCCTGCTGTGGAGAGAAACCACATTTATGGAGTTGGCTTTGCCATCCGCTAACGCATCCAACACAGTCTATCTAAAATGCCTATTGGGAAAAACGAGCGCCTCATGGTGCTCCAAGTCCCACTGAATCACTCACGTCATGCCTTATTCATCAGTCCATACGCCCCAACACTGGATGATGAGGATGACATTAAGGAGGCCTTTTATGCCAACCTCGACAGAGAGCTAACCTCTATCCCCAGAGATAATACGGTTGTGTCCCTTGGCGACTTCAATGCCAGAGTTGGTAGAGATGCTGACATTTGGCAGATAATCATAGGGAGAAATGGACTAAGCAAGTGAAATCCCAACGGCCTACTCCTCCTAAGCAAGAGTGCTGCACACAACCTCACTATCACCAATACCTTGTTTAAGCAGACCGACAAGTTCAAGGGTTGGTAGCGACACTGGCATCTCATTGAGGATTTGGAAAATTATTGTATGAAATACAACAATATCTATCCCTGAAAACAAGCTTATTTCTCTTGGAATTCACACAGAACCCATCACAGGAATAGCCGAATATGTTTTACGGCTCCGCAGGGTAAGTCGCTATGAGGTTTTATTTATAATTTAATACTATTACGTGAAATTCTACAAAATATCTTCCACACTCACCATCACAACATTATTATAACACCATCATCACAACATTATTATAACACCACCATCACAACAGTATTATAACACCACCATCACACATTATTATAACACCATCATCACAACATTATTATAACACCATCATCACAACATTATTATAACACCATCATCACAACATTACTATAACACCATCATCACAACAGTATTATAACACCACCATCACACATTATTATAACACCATCATCACAACATTATTATAACACCATCATCACAACATTATTATAACACCATCATCACAACATTACTATAACACCATCATCACAACATTATTATAACACCATCATCACAACATTATTATAACACCATCATTACAACATTATTATAACACCATCATCACAACATTACTATAACACCATCATCACAACATTATTATAGCACCACCATCACACATTATTTTAACACCATCATCACAACATTATTATAACACCATCATCACACATTATTATAACACCATCATCACAACATTATTTTAACACCATCATCACAACATTATTATAACACCATCATTACAACATTATTATAACACCATCATCACAACATTACTATAACACCATCATCACAACATTATTATAACACCACCATCACAACATTATTATAACACCATCATCACAACAGTATTATAACACCATCATCACAACATTATTATAACACCATCATCACAACATTATTATAACACCATCATCACAACAGTATTATAACACCACCATCACACATTATTTTAACACCATCATCACAACATTATTATAACACCATCATCACACATTATTATAACACCATCATCACAACATTATTTTAACACCATCATCACAACATTATTATAACACCACCATCACAACGACCCTCCCTCACCACCATCACAACGGCCCTCCCTCACCTCCATCAGAACGACCCTCCCTCACCACCATCACAACGGCCCTCCCTCACCATCATCATAACGGCCCTCCCTCACCTTCATCATAAAGACCTTCCCTAACAACCATCATAACGGCCCTCCCTCACCTCCATCAGAACGACCCTCCCTCACCACCATCACAACGGCCCTCCCTCACCACCATCATAACGGCCCTCCCTCACCATCATCATAAAGGCCCTCCCTCACCTTCATCATAACGGCCTTCCCTCACCATCATCAAAACGGCCCTCCCTCACCTTCATCATAACGGCCCTCCCTCACCATCATCATAACGGCCCTCCTTCACCTTCATCATAACGACCCTCCCTCACCACCATCATAACGTCCCTTCCTCACCACCATCATAATGATCTTCCCTCACCACCATCATAACGGCCCTCCCTCACCTTCATCATAACGGCCTTCCCTCACCATCATCATAACGGCCCTCCCTCACTTTCATCATAACGGCCCTCCCTCACCTTCATCATAACAACCTTCCCTCACCACCATCATAATGTCCCTCCCTCACCACCATCATAATGACCCTCCCTCACCACCATCATAATGATCTTCCCTCACCACCATCATAACGGCCCTCCCTCACCTTCATCATAACGGCCTTCCCTCACCACCATCAAACGACCCTCCCTCACCTCCATCATAACGACCCTCCCTCACCTTCATCATAACAACCTTCCCTCAACACCATCATACGACCCTCCCTCACCTTCATCATAACGGCCCTCCCTCACCTTCATCATAACAACCTTCCCTCACAACCATCAAACGACCCTCCCTCACCTCCATCATAACGGCCCTCCCTCACCTTCATCATAACAACCTTCCCTCACCACCATCAAACGACCCTCCCTCACCTCCATCATAACGGCCCTCCCTCACCTTCATCATAACGGCCCTCCCTCACCACCATCATAACGACCCTCCCTCACCACCATCATAACGACCCTCCCTCACCTCCATCATAACGGCCCTCCCTCACCTTCATCATAACGGCCCTCCCTCACCTTCATCATAACGACCCTCCCTCACCACCATCATAACGGCCCTCCCTCACCTACATCATAACGACCCTCCCTCCCTCGTCCATCACATATAAGAATAATGAGACGACGTGTGGGGGAAGAAAAAGCTATGAAAACAAATTAACGAGGCTATTATCCATATATATATATATATATATATATATATATATATATATATATATATATATATATATATATATATATATATATATATTGATTTATAAGATGGTCGCCTCTGTACAGTATGTGGATAATTGTGGGGAGTGAAATATGTGGAGAGTCAACGACAGGCAGAAAAACGAGAGAGAGAGAGAGAGAGAGAGAGAGAGAGAGATTTATGGCATCAAATTACAACGTAGAACTGGAATAAAATATCACTGGTCATCATTTAAGGTACTACGTAATAGGCACCTACCAAACAGGGAGGTACTACCGCCTGGGAAGATATTGGAAGCATAATGTGTTGTCTAATGGTAGACCCTGCTGCCATATGGCATCACGAACATTGTGACCAAGTCCCAGGTTGCTGATCTGATTTTCTGCTTCATTTACACACAATTGCAGGGTCTCAATTGTTTCTCTTTCTTTTGCCAACACAACATACATATATTGTTTCTCACTTCCGATCTTTTTTTTATGTTTTTTATGGTTCTTTATTATTATTATTATTATTATTATTATTATTATTATTATTATTATTATTATTATTTTTATTATTATTATTATTATTATAATTATAATTTATATTATATTTTATTAATTTTATTATTATTATTATTTTATTACATCTTCGCTCCCCAGGTAAAACAACATTGACAACGCATCACATTCCACACGATCTACATACCAGTATATCGGCTATCCCACAGCCAAAGGGCTGTAGTCGAACAAATGGTACAAGAAATGGTGGCGCGAAGGATTATTCCAACCTTCCTCGTCACCATGTAACACACCTCTATTCTTAGTTCCCAAGAAAGATGGAGGATGGAGACCGGTCATATATTTTTAACGAGTCAACGAAGCAACTGTACCAGACAGGTTCCCAATGCCTGTCCTAACTGACTTACTACAGTCCCTAAGAAAAGACAAGGCCGCCTTCAGTAACCTAGATTTGCTAAGCAGGTGCTGGAAAATACTCTTACATAAGAAATCCCGCGAAGAACTGCGTTCATTACACCAAAGGGACATTTCGAATTCTTACGAATGCCATTTGGCTTGAGGAATGCGCCGCTAACATTCCAAAGAATGATAAATACTTTGTCGGAATAACACAGTCTATGCCATTTAAAAAAACTTTGAGACGTTTTCACAAAGTTACAAATAACTGGATTGAGAGTAAAACTTTCCAAATGTGAATTTCTTAAATCCAGAATCCAATTTCTCGGACACTTAGTGGATGGCAACGGTATACACAAAGTAGATTGGGAGGTAAAGGCGGTGAAGCAGTTTCATTGTCCCAAGAATGCAGATTAACTACATAGTTTCCTGGGAGCATCAGGAAGCTACCTTTCTTTCATTGAAGGTTATGCCAAGTTAGCCTCACCACTGACTTGACTCCTCAAAAAGGACGTCGAGTATAAGTGGAACAAAGAACAAGAGGACAGTTTTGATGCCCTTAAGAGCGCCTTCACGAATGCTCTGGTGTTAGCCTTTCTGGACAACACCAAACCATTTATCACGTGCACCGATGCCTCCGGACTAGGGCTAGGGGCTGTGCTTATGCTGGGCACTTAACTCAAATTGTTATCTCAAAATATTATTCACAACACTTGAAGAGAATTCACAATATATTTACTCAGACTGTACCTGTGTATATACCTGCATCGGCAATAAAAGAGAAAAGCCAAAAAAAATTTACATCAAGCCCCTGACACTGAGTCATATAGCTCGTTATCTCATTGGGCAAATGGGCTTCATGTAGGGTGCATGTTTGGGTCATAGTCCAAATTTTTTTTGGACAAAATTATAATCCTCTAATACAACCTTCTTGTTAGGTTAGGTTAGGTTTGTATTTCTTATGATAAATTGTGATATATGGTATCAAGTACACTGTGGTAGTTCACATATATGATTATTATGTTGTTATTTACATTCATTTGACTCATGACCCCAAACATCTTAACCAGCGTGGCACAATCGTCTGGGGATCGTGGCCCATGGCCCAAACGTCTGAGGCCCAAATGTCCACTACCCAAGCGTCCCGTGGCCCAAGCATCCTACATTCATGTGGATATAGGGTTGGCCAACCTCGAACAAGTGGAGTAACCACTATTTTTAGTTTTTTAATTCATGAGAATATTGGTCAAACTATAGCAACATAAAAAAATAATTTAACAGTGAATTTGATGAGACACTACACAATCTTTTGCAGAAGGAAAAACTTACCTCCAGATTTGGCTAACTGTATTTTGGTAATACAGTCTTCAAACGTTAACAAAATACTAAAATTTTTAGTATTATTATTGATGATAAACAAAACTGGAGAAACCACATACAAGCCCTTCACAGTAAAGTCAATAAACAGCGCAGTATCCTTTATCACACTCATCACTCAATCACCCTTGCAGCAATAAAAGAAATCTTTTATGATCTTGTTTACTTGATACAATGTCACACTATGGGGGGCCTCTGGCTCCACAAAATCACAATCCCTGATCATTGCCCAGAAGAGAGTTGTGCGGACAAACTGATCACGCTAACAAACAATTTGACAAATTTTAAATTTCAAAATTCGACGATATTAACACTTACTGCTGTTCCCTATACGTTAATAATTTTTTTCCAGTTCTGAAATAATCTGATACAACTTAGACACCCACAGCTACTGAGACATCCCTCCCCCCCCCCCCCCCCCCCATGTGCTCCTTTCAGTTCCAGACCTCCATAAAATATCACGAGGTGAAGGTGTGGAACAACTTACCCCCACCCATCCAAGGAAAGACTATGTTTCCTTCCTTTAAATTATTTGTTAAAAAATAAATATTGCCTAAGCATTAATGTTTCGTAACACTCACTGTATACTCTTACTTTCATTGTACCACCAAAATTATTATATCATATATTTTCATGTAGCTAGATAGAAATTACCATTGTAAAATATGTATATACGTATTATATAAATGTAAAACAAAAAAAAAAAATAAATAACGAAGTGATCATCGTGGTAATATTCTCAAAGGTTCTTACTAACACCATGCTACGTGTACTATTCCAGATGATACAAAATGTTGTGTAACATTTCCTTCAGATAAATGTACAGTATATATCAGGTGCCACTAAGAGAGCTCAGGGTCTCAATTGGTTCAGCCATGTCAATATTGTTAATATTATCCATTCTGTATCTGTATTTTCTGACTAAATAAACTGATTCGATATTAATATAAATATCAATATTACTGTGGTGAGCACGGGTCAGGTCACCTCCACTCTGAACCTTAAGATTTATGTTGACAGATTTTGTATATAAATTTTAATCAGCAGCGTTAATCGTCATTCACCGCAGAACCACTACGCACGCCCCACCTCCACAAAAGGAGGGACATTCATTTCTACCTGCTGGTGTGGGGCATTGATCTCGCCTCTGAGTAGTGAGGTCAAGGGAACGTCACCTGTGGTTTGGTTTGCGTGTGGACAGAAAAGCTACACATTTAATGCTGCAGTTTTATGGTGTCGTGGTTAAGTGGTCTAGTGGAGCAGTGAACGACAAAAAAGAAGTGTTGGAAGTGGCCAATTTCTTCAATGATTGGTTTTACAAGTGTTTTGTGTTGATGCACTCTCATAAAACCAGATTAAGAGCAATAACTATTCCCCAAATTCTAATGTATATGGAAGACGTTACGAACAACAACAACAACAGCAATAATAATAATAATAATAACAACAATAATAATAATAATAATAATAATAATAATAATAATAATAATAATAACCGTTGCTTCGTAACCTTTTTTCTTGACTGTCTTGTTTGGTCTAGCATACTTTAGTAAACGTCTTACTTATACTGTACATGGTCGCTCTGAACTGAGGATCTTATAATAAAAACCTTTCTTCAATATTCACCTTGACTTTAATGAGGATCATTGTTGCCTCAAGGTCACCTAAGGCGGGTTGCTGGGGGATGGACTCAAAAACTCTGTCGTCAACGTTGGTGCCAAGATTCAGGTTCTTGAATTGTCGTTTCCATAGAGTGTTTATTAATTCATTATCCCTGGGTAGGCAACTACCTCAAGGAATTAGGTAGGTCCTTGGGTATTGAGCCCGTTGACAGTTTTGGCGGAACTGAAAGAACAGTGCAAGTCGTGTTGCAACAACTTTGTTTTGCTCTTCTACCACTTGGTCTTCATGCTACAGGTTCTCCTCTGGAGTTCTGCTCAGAGCTCCCAGGCGCAGAAAGCCTCGCGCTTACGATCGATGATGTCTTGGGATTTCTTGAATGTTCTCATCGAACCAGTCTAGATTTCCTGGTCACGAAGCCAATAATTTCCTCGCAAGTAGTGAATGGCTGATCTGAGTTCTCCCCGTTGTTTCCTGGGACCCGGTCTTTTAAGTTAATGTTCGTTGGTATACCATTGACGCATTAACGAAAGAGTATTTGAGGCTTCCGATAGTAACTGCGCGACAGACACACTTCTTTTGTCTCTTCCACTGGGGAACAAGTTCGCTGGACAGGATGGAACGGACAAGGTTATGGTCTGTCTTGGTGAGGACGTCTGTGAGGACCCTGGCGCGAACACTGATGCAATCAGCACCTTTACCATCTTAGACAGTACCATCCCCATTACCATCACCACCCTACCATCACTACCACCGTCTCAGATATTGCTATAACTCCCTCATCATCACCAACACAACCCGCATTATCATCACTACTATACCATTACCAACACCACCACTACTCCAGACAGTACCACCATCATCTCACCATCACCATTAACACATCGTCACCAGCAGCAAGGAGCAGCATGCACCAGGGTGTACCGTGTCTGCCACTTAATTTACTGTGGAGTTTTTAAGCGGTGTAAATTGGTGATGGTCGTCCAGGGGTGTTGTCTCGGGTGTATTTGTTTAGTTACGCACACCCCAGGTTTTGACTCGCATCACGCGCTAACCCTTACATATACATTACAGTATATGCACGCCAAAAGGCATTTATTTTGTACATTTCATACAAGTTCTAATTTCTTATATTTTTTACACAAAGAAACACACACACACACACGCAAAACTTAATAATTTCTTACGTAGCTGATAAGTAATTAAGTCCTAAGATTTTTCAGGAAGGAATGTGGTAAAATATCTTTATAGCACTATATAAAACACATTCATTTACAGTTTTTGTTTAACGATTAACACACATCTGTGTATCTTCACGGTGTGGAAAAAAACATACGAAAAACTCAGACGAATGTAGGAGGTTTGGGACACGACCTTCGGACGTTTGGGCCATTTATGATGGTGAACGGTAATAAAGTCACAGGAAAAAAGTCACATTTCCTTTAAACACCATAGATACTAATTAAAGTAATAAAACAAATATTATTTTAAGTCGCTTATTAACTGACACTACAAGGCATTGAAACAAAAACATTTATGTCTATGGGCTTTTTTCTTGGTCTAATACCTATTTAGATTTCTTTATGTTAGGTTAGGTTATGTGAGGTTACCTTAAGTTAGGTTAGGTTAGGTACCATTAGGCTAGGTACATTTAGGTTAGGTTAGGTACCTTTAGGTTAGTTGAATTTTAACTGGGTATTTCGATTTTCTTCATTCTGCTTGATACAACCTTAAAGTGGGCCCCTCAAATTGTAACCATCTCCATCCCTGGAGAGGCCACAGCCGGCGGGATTTAAATCTCAAATCTCTCTATCTATCTACCTATTAATCTATTTATCTATCAATCTAACTATCAATCTATCTATCGTTCTATTTATCTATCTATCTATGAGGGAGTAGTCTTCATTACTTTCCTATCCACATTATTGAATGATTTATGTAACTAATATAAAACAGTTATTAACGACCTCACTCCCATACCGGTGACGTTTGTATATTAAAAAAAAAAATATTAATAATACTTAAAAAAAATATCAATTTTATACAATGCAACACCATCGAATATGACTTCTCACTGTAACCGTCATCTTTAATTAGTATCTGCGAGGCTTCCGAGATATATGTTGATACAGCAGGTGTTGTAAATAAGGTGATTTAATTGTCTGTTGTTCGTTCGGATGAGCCATTCTCCTACTATTTTGCTTCCTTATATAGTTTTAGAAAAGGGGTTTGCTGATCATTGATAAAATCAGTAGGCAGTTTCATAAGTTACTGATATCACTAATATCAGATAGTGACACCAATGATATCAGTAATATCAATTTTCATATAAAACTGTGATCTCTTGTAAGAGGATTCAGATTCTCTTACAGTATCTATGGTGTTTAAAGGAAATGTGACTTCTTTTCTGTGACTTTTTTCCTGTGACCTTTTTCTGTGGCTTTTTTACCTTGATTCTTTGTGATTAGGATGTTGGGCCACGACCCTCGGACGTTTGGTCCAGGGGTCAAAGTAATATAAATGATAACTTAATAATCATATGTGAAATATTACAATTTATCTGAAATCATATATAAAAAATAAATATTAAAAACCAAAAACCCGAGACTTTATATTCAATTGGGCAAACCTAAACTAACCGTCATTAGGCGTAATAAAACCCCATGGCCCCATCGTCCACCTTCCATACAACTCGTGGCCCAAACATCCGAGGGCCTTGACCCATGGCCCAAACGTGCATGGCCTAAACGTCCCGTGGTACGAACGTCTGTCCACCAACCCAGCCACTCCAACGGGGAATACAATCAACTTGCTGGTAGATAGGTAGGTAGGTAGGTGGTAGGTAGGTTGGTAGATTAGGTAGGTAGGTAGGTAGGTAGGTTAGGTAGGTAGGTAGGTTAGGTAGGTAGGTAGGTTAGGTAGGTAGGTAGTTAGGTAGGTTAGTTAGGTAAGTAGATTTGGTAGGTAGGTCAGTAGGTTGGTAGGTAGGTAGGTAGGTTAGGTAGGCAAGGTAGGAAGGTTAGGTAGTTAGGGCTAGGGGTCTTAGTAAATGTTCTTCCTTAATTAAATGAGGAAGGAATAAAACAGCGCATCTGTTACGATATAGAGTTTGTATAATGTCGACCCAATCTGAGCTGTTACATTTATCCGTAGCCTCAAACTCATAAACTATTGTACGAGCTTATGATAATTCAAGTCAGGTGAAGTACCTGTGTCGACCTGATGGAGAGGGAGCTGGTGGAGACATCCTGCTGTACAACAATTTAGCCTTTATGTGAAGGTTAATATTTATGAGGAGACATGATCATTGCTGCCCCGGGAGGAAAGTGGGAAGTATAACATCTCCTTCCTTGTGTCCGTCTCTGCGTTGTATGCGCGAATGAATTTGTGCATGTTTAAGAATATGTGTGAAAAACTGTCTGCATGTATTAAATTAAAACTATATTGACTCGACATCTGGAGTTCTGTGACGTGTGATATGGCTGAGTTCCATTTAAGATTTTAAAACAGCCTGTCACGTGCAAGAGCCCTTATAAAAATTTATGGAAATCAAAATTTCATATCAGTTAACTCAAAAGGTTCATGTTTTCTCATTCTTCAAAAAGTAGTAACGTCTCCACAACTTATGTGAGAGTTGGGCTTAAGACACAATGGCTGAGGATTAATCTCACCCAGACTGTGATCCTGGCTGGCACTTTAGGGATGACCGTCATCATTAAGGATTATGGCGGTCATGGTAGGAGGGGGAGGGACGCGGGCAGTATACATGTTGTCCCTTGTTATGTTGCCCAGTTGCCTAGTACCAGTGAAGGTAACTACTTTTCATTAATTCGGTAATGTCGTCATAGAAATTCACAGTGATTCAGTACTACAACTACTTTGCTGTCACTCGGAATCGAATATGACGATCACTTGGCTTTGATACAATGATATGAGTTATTTAGGATATCACCTACGTTCGTGAGTTCTGAGGTGACTCAAAAGGCTGACACGGGACTGGCAGTGCCGGTCACAGATGTTGCACATGTGGAGGGCTACACCTAGTGCACGAGGGGCGGCGGCAGTGTCTTTCCAGCGTTGGCGTTTGTCTGCCTCGGTATGTAGTCGGGCTAACACAAAAGTATTGACACTTCCTTGTGTGGTACTCCTCCAAGCGTTACAGTGCCGAGTAATCGTCTCTCAGGTGAGGGGTCGATTTGGCACTTTTTCAAGTTTGTCTTAAGACTATCCTTGTACTTTTTCAGTTGCCCGCCAGCATTACGTCTACTATTCGTGAGGTGACTGTAAAGTAGCTGCTTTGGCAGTCTACTGTCGTCCATGCGGGTAACATGGCCAATCCATCGAAGTTGTTCATGGATAATGATAGCCTCGATTCTCCTACAATTGGTGTCAGCGAGAATACTGGCATTTGTTCTCTTATCTTCCCAGCGAATTCGGAGGATAAAACATGGAATATGTTGGTGAAAGTTTTCATGTGCCTTGAGGTGCCTCCTGTATGTGACCCATGTCTCACTGCCATATAGCAGGGTGGGTAGGACCACTGCTCGATATACGTGCAGCTTTATAGATAATTTAAGCTCCCTACAGCTGAAAACATGGGTAGGGAGTCTGCCAATGGCTTGAAATGCTCATCTGATCCGATGTTGAATATCTTCATCGATGTCTGCAGTGGTGGACAGGTTGGAGCCGTGATACCGAAAGTGGGTAACATTAGATAGGGTAGTACCGTTAAGCAGGTTAGATGGTGGAGGTGTGGCTGAACAAAGGGCAGGCTGAAAGAGAATCTGATTCTTACGTACATTCACTTTAAGGCCGGCATGTGCATACATATCTGCGTGCTTTTGTGAGAAGGGTTAGGTCGTCTGCATACTGAAGTTCAGAAATGGAAGCTGCCGACACCTTTGGTAGTGCATGGAGTCGTCATAAGTTGAAAAGACCCTTCATCTGGAACTCGATGTCCACCCCGCCGGCTAAATTGGCACTGGCACGAGTAAGGAAGGCAGACAAGAAAATGGAAAATAGAGTTGGTGCCAGTATACATCCTTGTTTTACCCCCATTTGGATGGGGAAGAACTCAGACTGGGTGTCATTGTGCAGGGTACTGCCGTTCAGGCCATCATGGAGTTGCGTCACAATGGCGATGAATTTTGGTAAGCACCCAAAACGACTGAGGGTCCGCCAGAGGGCTTACCATTTGACCAAGTCGAAGGCCTTGGTTAGGTTGAAAAAGACCATGTACAGGTCACGACACTGTCCTCTGCACTTTTCCTGTATCTGGCGGGCAGCAAAGATCATGTCAGTGGTGCCACATTGAGATTCTGGGAGGAAGTTTTCCGCCTCAGGAAGAAGTCTTTTTAGGAGGAATCGGGCGATAATCTTGCCAGCTACGGACAGCAGCAAGATCCCTCGGTAGGTGTCACAGTCTGACCGGTCTCCCTTGTTCTTATAAATATTGACGATGGAGGCGTCTTTAAGAGCTTGGGGGATTAGGGTGTGTCATACGGAGGCGAATTTTTTTTTTTGAGTTTGAAAAATCGGCCCATGGTATTAATGATGTAGTTCTATGTGCAGAATCATGTGATATCTTCAGATTTGAAAAGTTTTCATTTTTTGCTAGGTAAATGTTAACTTGAAATCTTATGAAAATTCAGTATTCCCACCCTTTTACCAACACCACTAAATAGCTTATTTAAAGTAAAGTAAATGTATCAGGTTAATTTATTAGGATGAAAATGATCCAGAATAGTGAAACGAATGATCTTGACACATTTATTAAATTTAATATTCCTTTAGAAAACAAAATCATCAAATACAAAAACCGGTTTTACTACTACGACCCGGTGTTGTTGCACACCATAGACAACATGTCTTTCTTGCTTCTGTTTCTACTCATCACCTCCCTGCTGACCACCTGAGCTCGGATGTAGCCTTCCCTCCTCTCCTGGCTGTACACGTGACTGCTGCCCCGCTCACTTGCTGTACACAACGCTCTATACTCTGGGTGTGCGAGGGCCAGGTAGGGACATGCATGGGGTTGTCCAGGAAAGCTCTGACTTGAACATTGGTGAGGCTGCAGGTAAGAGGGGCCTCACTGCCAGCCTGGATGTTATCCAGATCTATGAGATCAGTGAGGGTCTTGGCACCTAGATTGACTTCAGGAGTCTTCCTGACCCTGAAGGAATCGTCACCAACTGATTCGTCATGCCCAGATCCTCTCATAAGTCTCATATCCAAGATCTTTTTGACTGCCACTCTTCTCTCCTCCTCATCCTTACTGCAGAGCATTGTCTGCAGAACTGCCTCGGGATGAGCATACCAGGAAGATCTCCTCACAGTCTGCTCCACAATCTGAACAACCTTCCTTGGCTGACTCCTCAGGAGCTCAAGCTGGAAGAGAACATGCCTCGGACCTTCGGAGAACGATGACTTGACCTTGGTGTTGAACCAATTTGGCAAGTAGACACTCACGATGAATTGGACAATAAGTCTCAGGTTGTGAAGCTGGTTCCCTTTCAGTTTATGATGAGCGACCCAAATTCTGCAGAACCTGAGAGCCGTTGTGAGCCACCTAGAATGTGAGACTGGACCTATCTGCAGGTAAGCAAGTCTATCAGGCATGACCCCAGTTTTGATGGCACTGCAAATCATGTAACCATAGTACTGGTCAGTACTCAGGTCGTCAATGACAGTATGTGCAAGCTCAACGAGTGGAGGGCCAACTGTGATTTTTTCAAAGCTCGGATTTATTTAACTCAGTGGCAGAGTCCAGCATCTTGCCAAGAGGACCAGACCATCTGTTGTTTGAAAGAGTCTTGCCATCCAGCTCCTGGATCAGATGTCTGAGTGGCAACTCGTTGGTGTGGAGGTCACAAACAATCCAGACCAGCTTCCTCCCAATCTTCCGCTCTATCCACTGTATGACCCCCCCTTGCCACCCTGTGTTCGTGTTGGTGCTGTCCCCTCCAATGGCCTGCAGGGTCTGGTCTACGTTCCTCTCTCTGAGCCAGTTCACAATGTTATCTGTCACTATCTCAGCTGGTTTCCTGATGTCATCTTTCTCTGGAGTGAAATGCCACAAATACTTCCCTCCTGGTTCACTGCAGCAGGAGTAGTGTTCCTCCTTCACCATGGCAGGGAACAACTTGTCAGAATCTCCAACTTTCATGAGCACTTTAGTGTCATCCCTTCTCCCATCAAAGAACAAACAATTGATTCCATTTTCTCTTATCCCCTTATCAAACTCCTCTTCTAGGTTACTGACAAGTTTCTCCTGAGCTCTCCTTACTTTGTTATGATCTATCACCAGGTGAACATCATCAGGTGTTATCAAACCACCGTCAATCCAGGCAGCTGTTGCTATCTCTGCAGTTTCTCTGAGACCAGTGTGGAGTCGCATGCTGGCCAGAGCTATGCTCGGGATATCTTTCCTATTTCGAATGTTATGCCTGGAAGGTTTGGGATCATTATTTTCTGGGTTAGGGACAAAGTCACCATTCTCCTGGTCAGCACTCGGATCAGCCATGGGGAAGTCATTAAACTCTGAATCAGTTTGACTCCAATCATCGGCCTTTTTTACCTCACCCTGGGCCTTCTCAAGTCTCTTTTCCTCGGCAACTCTTCTCCTCTTCTGTCTCTCTGTGGCAGCCTCCTGTCTCTTGGACTCCGGAATATCTTGGCTAGAAATCATGAGAGCCCCTATACTGCCAGTCTTCTCTCTCTGTGCTTTGACAAATGCCAGTTCGATCACAGGAATCTTCAGTTCACGCTTGCAAATACAGGAGATGTGGGCCTCGGATTTACAGTCACGATCGCATCCAAACTCAGGACAGAGAACAATTGGGCACTTGCAAGTAATTATGTCAAATAACTGGTCCAGTTGCTTGGCAAAGCTGTCCTTAACTGCAAGTTTTCCTCTCCCAAGAGAGATATCTCTTGCCTTTTCCCAACTGGCTAGCAGTCTCTCACTAATCTTCTTCTGACTTCTTATGACTGGAGGCTTGAACTGAGCGTTAGCCAGAGTGTACTGTGCCAAGACAGCTTTGGTCATATTACTGGCAATGTCTTTGTTTGTGTAAGTTCTTTGGTTCTTTTCACTGATTTGCCTGATTAAAACACCGTATCTCAAAGCATCTCTCAATGTAGGCAACTCCGACTTCAGGAGCTCTCTCCCAGACCCAAGATAGTGAATGAGATGGCTGGATTTTTGGTTCCTCGTCCTGACACAAGCAGCCATCGCAAATATTCTCAACTAATAAATGCATCAGAATCTGAAACAGAAAAAAATATTGTTAGTTGGGTTGTTAAAGAATGAAGTCAGAAAGCAATGTTCACTATTTAATTGTAATGCACTAATGCAGCTGTACGTTAGATTTTCAATAAATTTCACGCTAAAATTTACCTAGCAAAAGGTTGCAAAATATTGAAACTGAAATTATTTTCTGTTTATATACACTAAAATCTACCAAAAAAGTGATGGGCCATTAGTTTTAGCTGATCTTCCCTCCTATGACACACCCTAATACTTATACTTCTTTGTTTTATATATATATATATATATATATATATATATATATATATATATATATATATATATATATATATATATAAATATATATATATATATATATATATATATATATATATATATATATATATATATATATATAATATAAATGTAAAAAATATATTAAATATATAAAATACATATATAACAAAGTGATAACCGTGCTAACATTCTGATATGTTCTTACTACCACCATGCTGTGTGTACTATTCCAGATGATATCAGGAGTCTTCAAGAGAGGTCAGGCTCTCTACTGGCTCAGCCATGTTAATATTGTTATTATTATCAACTCTGTATTTGTGTTTTTCAGGCTAAATAAACTTTTCCAATATCAATATCTTCACACAGTAAAGGACGTAGTGTTCGAGTGTGTGGCCATATGTCTGACCGCACACTTTACTTTTTGTTTTGCTCACATCTGCTTGAGGTATTTACTACCAGCGTTTATATCCTAATCTTAGTCTAGCGGTTACAACATCTTAAAATCTAGTGATTTTGATACATCTTATCATAGTAAACAATGAATTGACTATTTCATGTTTGCACTTGCCTGCTTGAGTCAAATTCAATAAGAAGTTCTTTCCTGATTACAGTCTTAAGGGTTCTTTTTGACAGAGCCAGATTGTATTCAACAGAGTCTTTGTTCGACGCGAGCTTGGCTAGGGCATGAGCGAGCATGGCATTGGGCGGGAGATGGGGCATGGTTCGGGGAGGGTGGCATGAAAGTGAGGGAGACACAGTGGGTGATGGATGAAGCGCGGCGGGCGTCTGGGCCACGACTCCACCCCCTCCCAGTATTGTGGTGATGTTAGGTTACCAGGGTAGATACTGTAGAGGCAACGTGGAGGCGAGGAGTAGGAAAAGAACCCATACAGGGCTGCAGAGAGATAAAGAAACAGTAAACCACCTGGCAAAGAGATACACCAATAAGCAAACAGACATAGTGACAGAGAGGTACATAAATATAACCAATGTATGACACTATCAATTACAGAGATAACAATAGACAAGACGAACTTAAGAAGGATAACGAGAAAGATAGGCAGCTTAAGGATAAAATAAGGTCAGAGATGGCGAAAAAGGTTGGTGACTGGCGAAAAGACCAGCATCACATTTCTGAGTATGACCCATCACTACTTCCACCCTCCTCTTATGGTCACAGCTCACCCTAACGCCACCAGAGCGTTCCTCTCCTCATTATCTCCTCCGCGCCCCCCCCCCCCCCCCATTCTTCTCCTGCCTGGCGCTACAGATAATTATAACCTATCCACTGTCTGCCTCAATGAAAATAGAAATGTTGAGATATTCTGTGATTCTAAAATTGCCTTTTATAAATTTTGAACCCAGACCATCAAAGTCAATGTCTAAAGTGGTATTGAATTGAATCGAATTGAAACAGTTTATTTAGCCAGAAAAACACAGATACAGAGTGGATAATAATAGCAATATTAACATGGCTGAGCCAGTTGAGAACCTGAGCTCTCTTTTAGGCACCTGATATATACTATACATTTATCTCAAAGAAGTATTATGTAACATTTAGTAACATCTGTAATAGTACAATAGCATGGTGGTAAAAAGAACATCTCATAATGTTACCACGGTTATCACTTCAATATTTATTTATTTTATTCATTTAATACTTGTTTGTTTTGTTTTGTTGTTGTTTTTTTATTTAAATCATAAGTATGGACATAAATTACAGTGGAATTGAAAAACATAAGTATGATAGGGGGGAGCAGTACAACAATATTAAGGTTGAACAAGAGGACAGAGCTGTCAGGATAATGTCTAGTTGGTAGATATATTTATTGCAATGGTAATTTCTTATCTCTTTATCTGATAATTTCCGATAAAACGGTTTTGATGTTACAATAAAAGCAGGTACTGTATATATAGTAGGTATTACAAGAAATATAAATACCTAGACAATAGATATTTTTTAAGAGGTGATTTAAAGGAAGGAAGCATAGTCTTTGCTCGGATAGGTGGGGGTAAGTTGTTCCACACCTTCACACCATGATATATTATGGATGTCTGAGACTGAAAGGAGCTCATGGGGGGTGGTCTTAGTAGCTCTGGGTGCCTTAAGCTGTATCTCTGATTGTTCCGGAACTGGAAATAATTATTGTCAAGCAAGTGATTGATAGATTTGTAAACAAAGAGGGCACAGCAGTAGGTGTTAATATCTTCGAATTTTAACATTTTCAATTTAGCAAATTTTTTGTTTGTGTGATCTGTTTTTTCAAGTAGGTGATTGTCCGTACAACTCTCTTTTGTGCAGTAACCAGGGATTGTGTTTTTGAAGAGCCAGAAGGCCTCCTAGTGTGTGACAGTGTATCATGGTTGGTAAACAAGATCATGGTAGATATCTTTCATTGCTGTGAGAGTGAGTGACTGTCGAGTAGGGTGTGTCAATTTTGGGGGTGAACTGGCGAAATTGAAAATCGAGTAATTTGGTAGCAATTTATTGTAGTCTTTAAGCATGCAAAACAATATTCTGGCATAAATTCTTTTTCATAATAAGTCCTACCTACATCAAATGGATTTTTAAATGTACATATTTGTGAATTTATAACATAACCAGCGTTTGCACACATGTTACTGTTTCAAGTTTCAAATTATTATATTTTATTATCCGTAGTCTATTTGAAAGTAACCAATGCCTTCATACTCTCTTTGCTTTGGTTTCTTGTCATCAGTAGTCTGCTTGCTATTTGTGCTTTGATGTAACCTTCTCGCCTCTCGTGGCTGTAAACATGGCCCGCTGCTTCTGTGACCATTTTCACACATCTCTCCACACTTTGAGTGTGGGAAGGCCACTTCGGCACCTGCATTGGAGTCTCTTTAAGGTTTCTCAATTCTTGGCTAGTTAGACTTGTTGTCAATGGTGGCTCTAAGACTTCCAAACTCAAGTCAACCAATTCTGACAATTTGGTGGCATTGACGTTTATTGGGGAAACTTTTCTTGAATGAAACGAACAGTCTCCCAACTGGTCGTCATCTATTAGCGTTCCTCTAATCTTTAGAATGACTTCTACAGCCTCGGTTCGGAGATTGGTACATTGACTGCAAAGCATTGCTTGCAAAACTGCTTCTGATCGAGCATACCAAGCGGACCTTCTTGCCACAGGTAACACGATGTCCCTCACTACCTTCCTCTGTGTTCTTACTAGCTGCAATTGCAAGAAAAGGTGATTGGGCCCATCCACCCACATAGGATTAAGTTTCACACTAAACCACTGGGGAAGATAAACACCAATAATAAATTAAACAATTAACCTCAAATTCTTCAGCACTTTGCCCTTCAATTCGTGTTTGGAAATCCAAATCCTGCAGAAACGAAGAGCTGTAGTTAACCAACGGCTGTGACTGACAGGTCCAATCTCCAAGAGAGCCAATGACTGAGGCACTTCTCCTGATCTTATTGCTTGGGCAATACGATAAGCATAGGATTGATCTGTGCTGAGATCTTTGATGACTCCTTCAGACAACGCCGGAAGGGGAGGGCCAACTTCGACCTTTGGAAAGGTTGTATTTATTTCTAGTTGTGTTGCTTCATCCAGCATGATGCCAAGGGGACCTGACCACTTGTTGTTGCTCTTTGTAGGACCATCAAGTTCCTGGATGAGATGACGAAGAGGTAGCTCGCCTGTATGTAAATCACATACAATCCAAACAAGTCTTCTTCCTAGTTTTTTCTCTAAATGCGTCATTACACCCCCCTGCCATCCGGTGTTCACTGCAGTTGAATCTCCACCAACAGCCTGCAGTGAACTGCCAAGTCCTCTCTCCTGAACCCAACATAAAATATGATCAGCAATGACCTCTGCATGTTTCTTCCCTTCTACTTCAGTTTCGGGAGCAAAGTGAAACAAAAACCGACCACCAGGCTCAGAACAGACAGAGTAGTGTTCTTCTTTGATGAGACCTGGAAACTTTCTGTTCACTCCCTCTACTTCTAGCAAAACTTTTGTGTCATCTATTCTTCCATCAAACAAAAGACAGGAGAGCCCTCCCTCGCTTAAATCTTTTTCATGCTGATCAGATATTTCCTTCATTATTTTTTCTTGTGCTCTTCTAATTTTATTATGATCTATCACCAAAGATACATCCTCTCGGCTGATGAGGCCTGCATCTATCCAAGCGGCAGTTGCAATTTCTGCAGCCTCACGAAGTCCAGCATGGTGGCGAATACTAGCTAAAGCAATGTTTGAAATATTTCTTGTGTTGTATTTCATTTTCTTTGGTAAAGGTTCAGATGGCTCTTTGGAACTATCATCTGATGTTGCTTCCTGTTCATCAGAAGAACTATCAAAGAAGTGATAAACATCTTGACACAGCTCTTCCTCTCTTTGGATGGCTTCTTCACTCTTCATTTTCTTCTTTTGTTCCCTCTCTCGGATTTGTTCTCTCTTCTTGGCATTAGCAATCTGCTTCTTTGTTTCTGAATAATCTATTGAACCCATTTGCATACTTACTTGGCCTTCTGCCTTTGTCCTCTGTGCCTTTATAAATTCAAGCTCTAAAACAGGGATCTTCTTTTCACGAGGACAACCACAATCAATGTGGGAATTATTTTCTCTCTTACCTGAGTGAGAACAGTTGGATTCAGAACATAATTGTATGGAGCACTTGCAGGTCAAAATGTCAAACAGAGTATCAAGTGTGTGCAGAAATTCATTTTTCCTGGCCAAGTTTCCTTTACCAAGTGATGTTTCAACTGCTTTGTGCCATAATTTCGTTAGTTTTAGCTCAATAGTTCGACACTGATTAATCACAGGTGGTTTGAATAGTGCATTAGCTTTTGTCCATTGATGCAGAAGAGGGACTATCATGTCATTTATGAGTTCTTTATCTGTATAGTTCCTTCTGTCCTTCGCATTTTTTTCTCGAAGGAGTAACCCTAATCTTAGCATGTCTCTCACTGTTGGAAGTTCTGATACAGGAAGCTCCTTCCCTTCACCAACTAGCAGGCTCAAGTGGGTTGACAACTGACTTCTTGTCTTCAATTTTGACATCTTCACACTATCTGACAAATAGAAAAATATTTCAATGTTTCATAATTCAATTGTTGTTTCAAAAAATATCAATTTGTTTATCAAAAATGCTGTAACAGAAATAACATAATAATTTCTTAGAACATAATGTTTTATACAATGATATAAGTAACTGCGACAATCATTATGCCCTACTTACAATAATTAAAATGTAGAATTCGTCTGGTAGAGTAGGTGCAAGTGCAATGAGAGCAAACCATCGTCTATGATATCTAGAAGGAGAGTGAGCCGGGCGCCTTATCCTCACGCTTGGTACAAGTCAAAACAAGAATTAAACTGTCCCACACGGAGAGCCTGTTCATGTTCATGTTCTAACATGCATATTGTACACAAGCTATAGAACCATAAAATACTCCATAATCCATATGCTTACGTGAGATTAGTTAATATCAAGTGAATAATTCTAATCAAGTCTCATTAATTTGTTGAAATACTGATATTTGAAACTTTAAGGTATAATTGATGTAGGTGAGGGTTATTTCAATTCATTTTTGTTTGCTAATCTCAAGTTTAGACATAAAGAGGCACAATATTTTGACTACCAAATTTGATTTTTAACATATTGACAAAATTGACACACCCTACTGTCGAGTGTGATACATGATACCACACCGTTTATTGACTTTACTGTGAATGGCTTGTATGCGGTTTTTCCAGTAAAGTTTCTCGTCAACAATAACTCCGAGGAATTTAGTATTTTGTTCGCGTTTGAGTACTGTATTACCAAGGTACAGGGGGTCCAAGTCTGGTGGTAAGTTTTTCCTTCTGGGAAAGAAGATCGTGTAGTTGGTTTTCTGAAGGTTTAAGGTCTGTTTTTACGTATTACCCAGGTCCTGACTTGACTCAATTCAGTG
This sequence comes from Homarus gammarus, assembly GCA_958450375.1. Lineage (NCBI taxonomy): Eukaryota > Metazoa > Arthropoda > Malacostraca > Decapoda > Nephropidae > Homarus > Homarus gammarus. Next base: position 164,352 of record CAUDMG010003466.1, read on the forward strand.
TTCATAGTTCTCACCAGGGAATGGAGGTCTGAGTTGCTGCCATAGAGATTACTATAGTCTGCAAATATGTTGTATTTTATGAGTGTGCTGGCGTGGACTATGTCATTTATGTACAACAAAAACAGTACTGGACTGAGAATGGAACCTTGGGGGACGCCATACAAGATTGGCGAGGAGTCAGATTGGAGATTATTATAGCAGACAAATTGCAACCTGTTGGACAGATATGAGGTAAACCAATTGTGGGACAGGCCCCTAATGCCGTAATGTTCAAGCTGAAAAGAGGATGGTATGGTCGACAGTATCGAAGGCCTAAGAGAGGTCCAAGAATATACCGACTGTGAACTGACTGTCATCAAAGGAATTTAAGATGTCATTAGTAAAGGATAGCAGAGCACTCTCAGTCAACCTTCTAGCTCTAAATCTAAACTGGGAGTCTGTGAAGATGTTATTGGCATTGCAGAAGGAATTTAGTCTACTACATGCTAGCTTTTCCAGTATCTTACTCAAGGCTGGGAGGACTGATATGGGGCGGTAATTCTTGAAGAGACCTTTGTCCCCAGATTTTTTATATGCCGGGTGAACTTTAGCAATTTTCAGTTTATCAGGAAAGACACCACTAGTGAAGGAGGAGTTACAAATGTGTAGGAGAACAGGTAGTAATAAGTGGGCCACTTTCTTAATGATGCTCATTGGTATGTTGTCTTTGCCTCCTGCTGCATCTTTGGACATTTTTATGATGGCCAGTAATTCATCTGCTGTGACAGGGAATAAGAACAGCTCATTTTCCTGTCTGTTTTGCAGGTAGGCTCTACATTCCTTATGGTGATCAGGGATGATCTCTACAAGATTTTTGCCAACATTAATAAAATATTCATTGAAGTGGTTGGCAATGAGGGAGGTTTCCGTTACAACTGAGTGGGGGGCCGAAGGTTGAATGTTCTTGTTCTGAATAGAATTTATGACATTCCAGGTTTTCTTACTGTCGCCTGATGCTGACTGGAGCTTATTTGTATAATAGTTACGCCTGCCATTTCTAACTGCTTGAGTTACTCTATTTCTGAAACTTCGGTAAGCATCACCGAAAGTTATGGGTCTTTTTGAAAATTTCCTTTGGAGTTTATGTTTTTCTTTTATCATTATCTTAATTTCGCTTGTGATACAGGGTTTAGAAATGGATACAGTTTTCACTGACTTAGTCTTGAGCGGGAAGCTTTTATCAAAGCAAGCATTGAAGATGCAAGAGAAGTTGCAGCTGTTCACGTTTGGGTTGTCGGAGGCATAGACGAGATCCCCGTTAGCATTCATTAAGTTGTTTTCAAAAAGGAACATGTTGTCGGTGCAGTAGTCTCTATATTGTATTGAGGCTCTACTAGACCTTTCAGGTCTTGTGGCTGTTTTATACATGGCAAAATCTAGGAAGTGAGATATTATTATAAATAATTCAACTTGCAAGATTGTTAGGAGTGTTGTTAGTCCAGATATGATCTAATACAGTGCCAGAGGTGGCAGTTACTCTAGTGGGTTTGGTTATAGTGTTGAAGAAGAGCTTAGAGTGACAGGTACGAAGAAGGTCTAATACTGAAGTGTCGGTTTCTGATTTTAATAAATCAAGGTTGAAATCTCCTGTAATGTAGCAATGTTTCCTCTCTGAACTTATGATAGAGATACGCTCCGAAAATTTATCAAGAAAATTGCTTACATTAGTGTGGGGTCTTCTGTAGATTACTCCTACTAGGATATTTCGTGTGTCGTTACGTAATTCAGTGAAAACACTCTCCATGTACTCCTCCTGAACCTTTAAATCATCTCTTACAGAAGTGATATCAACATATAGGGCGACACCACCACTGTGTCGTGACGTGTTGACGCAGTTTCTATTTTAATAAGGAATGTTCTACAAATGTTCAATATCGTTAGTGAGTTTGGTCTCACAGAACCCAAATACATCAAATTTGTGGGCAATAGAAGATAAACACTGATCTAAAATGGTATCCAGATGAATGGGAATACTGCTGATGTTATGGCTAATCAAGGAGAAGGAATGAGGTAGTAGGAGACTAGAACTAAACTCGGGAGAGTCAGGAAAGTAATAGTTACAGTTTGGGTTGGTGTAACCCAGTGAGTTTTGTAGAAAGGCATCAGGATCGATATGAGGGAGTATTGTGTCGACACCATGGGTAAATGGGGTGTATCACATACGATCCAGCACATCTAAGAGAATGACACTAGCATCATCATTGTGGGAACATTGATACTGATTAAGGAATATAAAAACTCAGGGTCACTGAGGTGTGAAAAAGGAAGATCTATGAAAATTATAATAGTGAGGGGGGTAACGTACTCACAAGTGCTACAACCAACAGCATTAGGATGACCCGTACTGTTGAGGGTGATTCACAGATAGAGTGGGAGGTGCGCCTGTCACCCGGTTTTGAGGGTTGCTGGTTTCCACCACAGATGGTAGATGTGTAGTACTCGAGTTGGCCGGCAGGGGGGGGGGGGGGAAACTCCTCATGTGATAGCGACAGTGGCTGGTTCCCCCTCAGGGAGGGGGTTCTCGAGGGGCTTTGGGGGGTTGGTACAGCGAGTGGGTGAGTGGGCGGGTGTCCTTTTGCCCGATCCCTCACAACAAGGGTTTTATGACTGAACCTCACGTGTTTCCCTTGTTTCCTGGCTTCTTTAAACTGGTCCATTTGCTGTAGACGGGCTATAGTCGTACCTGGGCAGAGATCTTCGTTGACGAAGACAGTGGTGCCTTTCAGTTTACTGCTTTGATAAAACACTGTCACGGTCAGAGGGGAATGAGAATTTTGTTATGATGTTGCGGGGGCGGGAGGAGTTGGGTTCGCGACTCGTTGAACACGATCAAACTTTACTTCAGGAAGTTTAAAATGGTCATTCAGCAAGCGTGAAATTTTGCGTTGGGATGACTCCCAGTTCTTGTGGATGTCTTTAGGGATACCGGCAATCCTGAGGTTGTTTCGCCGCCCTATGTTATCCACATAATCCACCCAGTCTGCTGTTGTCGTTAGTTCTGTTTTGAGCTTGGAATTCTCCTCACTAAACTGTTGAACTTGGGTCTTGAGTGTTCAGTTTTCTTTAGCTTCAACGTTCAACATTGCTTGTAAGTCACTTATTTCCCCTTGCGAGAATTCCAAGCTTCTTTTAATCTCACTTACCTGGTCAGTGAGACGCCGGTCATCTTCGTCTAGCTTCCTGATGATCTCCTTATTCATTTGTTGTATGATGTCCTGTATGAGAGTCTGTTGGACTTCCATTATCACACCAGTCTGTTGTTGTTTTGTGAAATTTAAATTTTTGACGCTAGCAGCCAACTTAGACATATTGGAGCTAGTGAGGGCTGAGAAGCTGGCAGTATGGAGACGGTCTAGGTGTGTGGCCTAGTGGGATGGTGGGGGAGGGTGGACGGTGGGGGTGGACAGGGCTCAGATCGCAAGCCGTGGCACTAAGGGGAGCATGGTGGGCCTACACCTCACTTGGTAGACAATCATTACACTGTAATACCTGAGTGCTCCCTACACCAGCTGAGGGCTCCGGTACTAGCTGAGGGACTTATAAACCAGCTGGGGGCTTTTGTAACAGCTGAGGGCCTCTCCACTAGCTGAGGGTTCCTGTATTACCTGAGGACCCCTACACCAGCTGAGGGCTCATGTACAAGCTGAGGGGTCACTACACCAGCTGAGAGCTTAGACACCAGTTGAGGGCTCCTGTATTACCCGAGGGCCCTTACACCAGCTGAGAGTTCCTGTACTAACTGAGGGTCCCTACAACAGCTGAGGGCTCCTACACTAGCTGAGGGTCCCTACGCCAGCTGAGGGTTCATGTAGTACTTGAGGGTCCCTAGACCAGGTAAGGGCCGTTTCACTGATAACACTATACATCTTCACACACAGTCGACCACGCCACGTGTCCCAGAACTCTTTGTTACTTGCTTTGGATTTCTTGGCCGTCAGTACCTGGGTTATTATGGCCGTAGCGAAGAACTCTCTCAGTTCTCTTGGCAGAACAGTGGTTCACGTGCAGTATCTAAATTCTCGGAGCTTTTGCAAACAGGAAATGTATTTTTTTTAATTACCTTTACATTAACAAGAAACATTTCATCAGTAAGTACTGTACATACACTTGCTTTATGTAACTTTAGTATTGAACTGATCTGGCTACTTTTTACCCACACCCACAATACGTGTTTAAATACATAAATCACATATCAACGGTCTATGCCCATTGATTCTTAAAGGTGTCATTGGGTGAGTGCTCAGGTGTTCTAATACAGTACATGTATAGGCCAACAATATACGACAGCGGAAGAAGTGTTGATTGTGACATAAATAACTTGATTATATAGTCAATGAAGACATCATTGAGGGTTTAGTAGGTATTGTTTTACTCGTAGTGGGACTTAATTCTTAATGTGAATCTCTTACTTACTAAAAAATTACCTTATTAATAGTTCCTCGACCTTACAACATTCACAGTTGACAACGTTTTGTTTTAAACCATTCTTACCTTTTCCGATATAAAACGCCCCGAGTCCACAAAAGTGTTATTTATGTAAAATAAGATTAATTTGAAAAAGGCAGTGGTTGAGACCCCACTCAAACTTGTGTTGACGAAGGTAAATTGGCGAAAAATTCTCTGAAGCTTATGTGCAAATGTTAGGCTTGAGGGAAAACTCGCGACGGTGTGGAAAAAGAAAAAAAAATAATATATACATATTTATATATATATATATATATATATATATATATATATATATATATATATATATATATATATATATATATATATATATAAAATAATGCAGTGCAACAATAACAATAACAATTATTCTTGTTTACACAAATCTAAGACAACTGAGGAATAATAAGGATAATAATAGCGTTTCGTGAGTGAACTCAGTATTCCCGCTAAAAATAGCATTAAACGAGCGTGTACGAGTGTTGTTGTCTGGTGTGAACACTGCTGTATGACAAGCTAAATCTCGGCGGACGCTTGTTAAGCCATTCACGAAATTCCATTATAACATGTAATTGTCGAGGCATTAAGTAATTTCACAGTTGTTTTGACAGGTTATAAGGCGGTCACGTATAGTTAGTTCATGCTGCAATCCAATGTCGTTTATGCCTAGGTGGGGCGCTCCAGCAGCCCGAGTACTGTGAGACTGTGGTGTGAATAACCCCGCAGTTGTTAACTTCTCGTGTCGTATGCTGTACAACAATGTCAGGATGTGTCCATTTCTTAAACCTATTCTTCTATAATAAGAAAACTCACTGATAATTTTTAAGCTTAACTGTAGATGTGGCTGAATGAGGTACATTTTATGAAATAAAACATTAAAGATTTGAATAACTATGGTACGTTAGGCAGAAAAATGTTCACGTAATCATATACGCCGGCGAGATTATTGAGGTAGAGTTTCATGGAGAGGCTTAAGTACCTTCCTCTGGTCCTCCCTACGGCGTATTGTATTGTTTTTTTATTTTTTTTTTCGGGGGATAGCCCACCCGAGCACATGTCATCGACCCACAACGACGCCTAGGGGGCGAAAAATAAGAGTAGATAGAAATTAAAAATAGAAAAGGAAAAGGTTATACTAATCTACACCACGAAGAAGCCGGAAAACCAGGTCTTTAAAGTGAAACAGATTGCATTCCACAGATTGGCTATATGAGGAAAGAAGGGTGTACTATAACGGGTTATTCTAGTCTAGTGTGACCAACATCCACAGAGAAACGGTGGGCACCACGGGCAAGACGTGTGTTACGAGCCCACGGCCTTGTCGGCGGTACACAGGATGCCAAATCCACCGAACATTGCCCGTTGAAGTACATGTAAAAGAGAGAGAGAGTGAAGCAACATTGCGGCGAAGAGAAAGGGAAGAAAGATTATCAAGTAAAGGGGGAGAGTTAATAAGACGAAATGCCTTTGCTTCCACCCTATCTAACAGTTGGACAGAAGAAGAGCCACCCCAGATATGAGAGCAGTAATCTAAGTTAGGACGAATGAATCCCTTATATACTTGAAGCAACTGCTGAGGAGTGAAGTAGCTACGGCATCTGAACATCATTCCCAGCTTTCGGGAGGCAGCTTTAGCAATGTTGAGGATGTGTGGCTTCCATGACATATTAGAGGAAATGGTGAGGCTTAGCATATTTATTTTAGAATTTGGCAGAATGATTGCGTCCTGAAATGTAATTGGTGGGAGATCATCGAATTTGGAAAGTGTAATTGGTAAATCCTGTGTTTTGTTACCATCGAATTTAACCAGGTTTCTACCTCCCCATTCGGAGATGCTGCACAGATCCGCATTGATAGATGTAATGATATCAGCTCTAGAAACAGATCTAGTTTGATAGTTAGGGGGAAGGGGAAAATGTGATGATGTAGAATCATCAGCGTAAGAATGGAAGGAATTAGTTGTAGTGCGAAGTAAAACATTGATAAAAAGAAGGAAGAGAGTAGATGAAAGAACAGAACCCTGCGGGACGCCTCTATTGGTAGAGATTAAGCGAGAGATCGATCCCTTGACAACAACTGCCATGGATCGGTTCTCAAGGGAGCTAGAGATTAGAGAACAAAGTGGGGGAGAGAAATCATAAGAGGGAAGTTTAGAAAGCAAAGACTCCACGAGGACATGCGAAGTTTGAGGCGGTGTACAGTACAGTACAGTACAGTAAAGGAAGGGAGGGTGGTCAGATGAGAGTAGTGTGTGTAGCAAAGCGTGCAGGCGGGGGTAATGCTGAATCGGCTCCCACAATACACAAGGATTCTATGTTTAGCGTACGGGTCTTATTTTCTGTTTGTAAGTAAATTTGTGTTGTAAAGTATATGATATCATGTTACCTGGTGTTTGCTAAGACATGTAATGTGTGTGTGTGAGAAGTATTTGATCTTTTAGCAGAATAAAGTATAATGCTGTAGCTTACCGTTTGTTGATACATACTTTCAGAGTGTGATTATTTTATTTGCAACTTTTTTAGCTCATTATAGCATACTGAGGCTAACGCAAGTGTGGTAAAATAATTTATAATTTAGCATAATAAATCTCGAAAAGGCTAACACATATGATGATGATGACAGCTGCTCAGGACTTAACAATAATGGTGTCTTACTTATGTAGCGGAATTGCATTCAGTTGGTGAAAAAATTAAAAAAGTTGTAAGCCTTCGAGTAAAGCAGAAGTTGGGTAGTTGCGAAGCTGGACATTTAGCAGTGTTAGATAGAGCTATATTAGTATAATGTATTGCTATACTCATGGTCTTGGTAGTATTTCAGGTTTATGAATGTGAGGGTGCTATTGAGTGTGCGACTTACTCACACACTAGACGGGACCATGGGACTTAAAAGAGGTGTAATACAATAAAAAGGCTGAAGATAAGGTGTGGTACCGTATGGATAAACAAAAATCAAATAAATTAAACATTAATTTATTATAAGACAATTACAACGCACATGTATACGTATAATAAAAAGAAATTGTACACAAACAAGTAAATTTTACCCGACAATGAGACCTCAACTACCGCTTGGTTCGTTCGTTAATTGAAGCTGTTCTATTTGCAGAAGTAGGAATCTAGTTCACAGACTGACGTATTGCATCCGCTCTTTTCTCTCTAGAACGTCATTAGTAACTGCCGGATTGATCTTAGAATGACGCTTGGTGTATACCGTCGACACAACACGACGAGAGACATCCCAGCCACGCCACAACACCGGTCTCCAAGACAGCTACCTCTACTCCAGCACACTAGTTAACTGTAAAACCCAGTCAAGCCAACTTACCTAGCAACAACCACCATGTGCTCTTCATTCGAAATAATATTATGTCCATAACTTAAAGACCACACTGGAGACAAACCTCTTAAGTAACGTTGCCAGACAAAATACAGCGGGAACACTCTACCTCCATACACGATTAGCGAGGGCGACCCATGCTGCCTTAACTGCAGCTGCTGCGTGACTTGTGCCAGCAACCCTCACACACCTCTCAACTAAACTCAGCGACCAACTCAAACCTAACCCGAAACACTAACTAAACCCAAATGAACCATCACCGAACCAACGAAGCCTCAAAGTTGCTCCTCGTTCTGACAATGAAGTTCGATTGAAACTTTTAATGCAAAGCAAGGAAAATGGAAAGACGCAAAAGCAGTAGAACCATATGGATCGAGAAAGTGAAATGAAAGGGGAGAAAGATGATTTTTATAAGGACTGTAAGATGACTAATACAAATTCATGGTTTCAGCATCACCCAAGTCACCTCTAACCATTGTTATCACTTCTGCAAAATAGAAATGTTAGTGTCAGAAAGCAAAGAGATTATTGTTTATTTCAATAAAAATTAATAACTCCAATTATAAAATTAGACTTAACAAGAATATTATGGGTCGGACCATGTCACAATAATGAGTTTCGTGAGGTTAAAACTTGAGAAATTAAAATAAGAAAAATGTCGATATTAAAATAGGACTTGTGGAAGCTGAAAACAGAGAGAAGAATAACATATAAAATTTAATTTCAAAACAGATCTTTGGCACTGCTAGGAAAATGGATGAAAGCAGAAAAAATAGAACCGCAATAGAATGAATTAGAACAAATAATATTAGAGAGTGGGGAAAATTTATACAGCATTAGGCACAAAATAAGTTAAAAATTATATGAGATGAAAGTTGGTTTAGGGAAGTGAGGCCTCCAGATAATTAAAAATGTTGTTGACAGAGTATATATAAGGTAAAAGAAAATTATGGCAAAAGACTTCTGCAAGGAAATGTACATTAAAATCTTTTACTTTTTTGAGTTGCCTTTTTTAATTAAAATTTTATTGCCTCAGTCTTTTCAAGATGTAGGGATAATTCTTTGTCTATCAACAATTGTTTTCATTACTCTAATTCAGATGATAACTTGACTTCTATATCACATGGATCTTTACCTGACACTAAAAGGGCACTGCCATCAGCATGCAACAAATGTTTGTAATTAACACCAAAGGGCATGATATTTAAGTTACATAGGAAGAGCAATGGTCCGAGGATACTGCCTAGTGGGACTCCACAGGTTTCGAATATGGTGTTTAATCGCCTTTATTTGCAACTACTTTTAATTTTTGGTTCCTTTATTCTCTTTGTCACTCGTCGACTTCTTAGCCATGAACCTGCAGGTTTTCACATACAGTAGTAAATCATGATCCACTGTGTCAAAGGCCTTTTGTAAGTTTAATGGTACCAGCCCTGTGTAATTTCCATGAGCTTTTTTGGGCACTGAATTCAATATGGAGGGTGGTATTGCAAGGTAATGTTTTGTCTCCACTGCTGTTTGGTGTATTTATTGACTTCGTAATGAAGGAAAAATTGATGATAAAGGAGAAGGAATCGAATGGGTAAAAAATAAATACATTGCAGATTTGTATTCTGCAGATTATGTGGTACTGATGAGTAGGAATATTAAAAATCTACAGACGGCTTGAGGAAAAAGGTAAAGGAGTTGGGTTGAGGATGAATGGACGCAAGACTGAGGTTATGAAGACGGAACAGATAGTGATAGGAAACATCCCGGTGGAAAGTCAGGCTGTTGATGAAGCTGTCATCTTTAAGTAACTGGACACAGTCATAAGAAATTGTGGATCAATTGACACTGAATTTACAGAAATAATAAGAAGAGGTCATCAAGTTATGGTTATGCCGGGCAAAGTTTGGAACTCCCATAGACTCCCAATTCACAGCAAAATTAAGTTATATCCATCATTGGTGAGATCTGTGTTGGTGTATGGTAGAGACTGAGGGTATGCCAACGAAATTATGTCTAGGCGATTTCGAGTTTTTGAGAATAAGGCCACGAAAAGAATATTGGGAATAAAGTGGTATGCTCGAGTTAGGAATGAGACCACACGAGAAATAGCAAACGTTCCGTATACTTGTGAGTGGCTGATGAAGAATAGATGGAGGTGGTTGGGGCACATACTATGGGTTCAGTTGGAAAGGATAGCAAAGGGAAGCTGTAGAGTGATTGCTAGGGGGAGAGGGACGAGAAGAGGAACACCGAGGCCTGATTGGGTACGAACCATGAAGAAAGAGGTGGAGAGAATAGCTGGGATGAAATCTTTGAAAGAGCTCAGGACCGCACGGGTTGCGTCGCAAGGCGTTGAAGACGGTAACGGTAACGGGTATTTGTGCCCTACTATGGTCAGTGAGATGGATCAAGCTGGTGTCAGTTGGGTGAAAGCCCTTGGAGAATAATTGGTATATGTAGAAAATATTATTATGACGGATATCTTTCCATATAAAAATACACAGTTCTCTCTAGAAATTTAGATACAATATACTTAATACTAACTGGACTGTATTTGCCTACATCAGACCTGCAGCCTTTCTTATACATAGGTATTACTTTGGTAAACTTATGTTCATTTGGAACAGTTTTCGATACAGTGGCACCATCCCATAAAAACCTGGCTGAGATGTTATCTCTCCCAGTGCTCTTGTAGGGGTCTAGTTTATTTAATTCTGTGAGAACAAAATACTGTCACCGTGTAGAGTTCAACACTGTCTGAAGTGATTTATTCTGTAGTGGGATACAGAAGCATCTTAACCAATACAGTAATTGCCTGAGGCAACCGGAAGTTTATTGACTAATGTCGAGGCAACTGTCGTTTAGAATTAAATTTATGATTTGCAACTATAGATGCATCGTGAAAGCGTTTAAGGTGTGTCCAAGGGTTCTTAGTTCATTCCAGAGCTTTTTTGGGATTATATTTATGTTCCTCAATCTTATTTTTTAATTATTCTGATTTCGCTCGCCTTATATCTCTCTGTACTTTGTTTATAATTCTACAAAATGCTTTGTGTAACTCTTTACCAGTATTAGTTTTTACAATTATCTGCTTTATCGGTAATTGTGCTACAGTACGTCAAGGATGTCAGTGAAGTAGTTTTGAACGTCCCCGCAGCCCCGTGCAGTTTGTCCCCATGATATTTATTAATAATTTTTAGTTTATTTTGGAACACTTTTCTATTGTAATTCTTCATTGACAGTTTTTTGATTACCTTTTGTGAACTATCTTTCCCTAAACTTATTTCCTGCTGCATTAGATGAAGAAGTAAACACTAAGACAAATAGGAATGACCCCTGCCAGACTGGTTTTGTCTTGGCTAGTAATCTAGCCAAGACAGCTAGTAATCTAGACCAAAGTCTCACGCCTCCCCCGAATTTTTTAAATCAATTAGATAAACGTTTAATCAACTTTACATCTTGTACTAGTATTAATATTAGTTTTAAGATCAACTAATTCTTAATTTCTTCATCCACATATCTCTGTATGCGGAAAAGATTGAAATATACTAAGATTTATTTTACACAGTTTTATTGAAAAATTCCTGATAAAGAAAAATGTCTATACTGTATGTGTTCCACTTGCCCCCCCCCCCCCCCCCAATGGAAACCTAAGGTACTCTACAGTAGACTCAGGAAACTCGTGTGATGGCTGAAGGAATTTTTATGAGGATTGATGAATTAATTAGCTGTTTATAACCATATATGTATCATATTTGCTTATATTTCTTATACAGACTATTTTCCTCTTGCCATAATATATGATAATATCCTAACAAAGTGTTCGACAAACTGACTATCGTTGGATGGGCGGCAGAGAGTGCCTACGTAGGATGAGTTTAGTTTTGGTTAACAATATTTCCAGCCATAGGCCCACCAAATGATAATCTTGTAAGTCTGATCTAAGGTTACAGGTCAGGTTATTTATTATATAAACATAAACACCACCCCAGATCTGTTCCTGTCGAGACTTGGTGCAGTGTAACCTACTCTTTTGATTTCCTCGTCCGTGACAGCGTCACTCGATTCTGATAGAAAGAATACGGTAGCCGACATTTTGGGTATTAATGACATTGATTTATGTGTACAAGACACTTTCGTCTGAACCACTCAAACTTGGTAATCTTATGGCCTACTGGTGTGTTTCCAATAGGCTGTTCAACTTTTAGACATTACACACAAAGTAGAGAATGCACCACTAGGCGCCTGACTGTCGTATTCCTTCTTGGTTAAAAAGCCAGCTCACCTTTCATGCGCCCATACTTCTTCATACAAATTTCACCTCATAACACGGCTTTGGCTATTCATTCCTTTTGTGGAACAACAGAGATGCCTAGGATGTCCTTGAGACTATTGTGTTTGTTACCTTTGAGGTGAAACCTTGTTGATATTTTGTACACAGTAGTTATTGAGTCATCTTAGTGCTCCCTCCTACCTTTCTCTCTCTCTCTCAAAGGATGAGTATATTACATGTAGTTTACGTTTATTCAAGTGTATAATAGTCTTTTTGTTATTTTTCAGGTGAGAAACACCAAGACCCCTCCATACACCATGAAGGGTAAGTTAGTAACAGCAGTTCATCACCAAGACATTATGTTAGGTGTTGTCAGGTCATGTTTTTAGGTGGCCTATTCGACACCCCCCCCCCCCCCCCCCTTCACACACACACACACACACACACACACAACACAACAGTTTTTGGAATGTAAATAATTTATAACTAAATATACTGAAGACGAGAGTGCATGATGCATCATTCAGTCTCGACTTCAATATATTCAGTACTACGAGTGTCGGAATAAGAACCAATGAATAGATTTCTGGTCGGCATATATACTTCGAATTGTGTAGACACTGAAGCAGTTAAAATTGATATATTATATGTTATACTTGAATGTAGTAACATTAGGTCCGATGTGTTTAGTGAAACAAAGTAATGTTTATTGTATTAGTTATGAATACTAATGAATGAGTGAGTGTTCGATATTTATTTGGGGATTCGCAACTTGAACGTCTTTTGTTTATGACACCATTTCCGCCCACCTCTGGTCGCTTAGTTTACCTCTCAGAGCTGGTTCACTTTACAAGTTTAGTATTGGGCTGGCAGTCATAAGGTACAGTAAGTATCGCCTCTCCTTTTGTATATTTCTAGTGGTATAACGTGTAAACCTTGCTCGACTTTTAAGAACACCAAGTGATTTATATGTGAGATTGTGGGTAGTCATATTTCAGAATTCCACGGTAAAATAACTTACTTGTTTATGAGTTACGTGTGTTGGATAACCGCGTTATCCACGGTCGTTAGTTAATTTAAAAAAGTGTTTAGTCATTACTTTTATGATTATTATTTTGTCACTCGGTCGAGTCACTTGTTTGATCAGATTTAATTTGGCCATGTTATATTTTTTGTACGTAACTGATATATTTATTTTTTGTTTGTTAATAAATGTAAATAAATTTACCTAATGATTTTCAATATAGCCCATAGTAATGAGGTGATGATTTTGGTGGGATCTATTGCTTGGAACTTCGATACAAGGATCACCATAATTATAAAGTTAACTCTACTTTAAGAATAATACTAAGAGAATTTGAATTTGAATTGCATTGTAGCAACCTAAGAGGCCAAGGTCGTAACATCAGTTATTCTGTATATTATTTTCAATCCATTATATATCAACATTGTTTCCTCTGAATCTTTGTTGCATTTTCATGCCGTTTGCTAGGTGTTCCTGGCTGGTGATAAAATGCAGGACCATAAGAGCATGAGAGTAAAGGAAATTGCAGTAGGCTTGTTGGTTCATGTCACAAACCTATATTTGTTGAAACTTCCCAACAAAATAATGATAATTATTTTATGTTATTACATGTTCCACTAATCTACGACTCGTGCCAGTGTCTTTGGTTTTCCTTCGTTAATCTAAATTTCTTTATTTCAGATTCGTTATTAAGATTGCTGTTTGCTGTTAATATTCGAAGTACCTTTACATACAGTATATATTTTATTTTTTTTTAAGTCTACATAACCTTGCCATCTGTTTTTGATCATGTTTAAGAGAATTTATGTACAGTCTTGTTCAAGATTCTTCGAACACTGCTGGAGACAGCTGGCAACTCAGGCCGTTTGTTTACTATACTACTAGTAAAAATTATGAATGGATGTAAAAGTGATCGGTGATTGGTTACTAAGTTCCCCGTTGCTTGATTAGTGGTTGGGCTTCGTTGTTTCCTATTATATTATACCTTTCTGCTGGTATATACTGTTAATTTGATTTTAAAATGGATAGACTTTATGTTTAGACAATGAAACATAAATAAAAATCGGGATGTTAAAAAACATCATGCATCGGGCACAGCTGTGTGCAGGCTGTTTATGAGGTTGCCTGTTTATCATTAATTTATACTAATATTGTCTTCAATGTTTAATCCATTTCGGATAATTAATCCAGTTGTATGTAACCGATACTAAACAAACTTCTTTCTAAAGACGCTGATTTCATGCAACACAAACTGCTGTTTTAATTCGCTGTGGGATTAAGCAGAATCATCGGTTCAGTGCTACCTGTAGTAAGTGTGTGTATGTGTGTGTGTGTGTGCCTTAGCCTGTGTGTGTCAATGCTTGTCTGTAAAGACAGTTGTATATATGAAACAGTATTATGAAGTTTATTTAATTAAATTATTTATTTTACATTCCCTGTGATTCATTGGAAATAGAAATCTATATATAATGTTTTATTTATTCATCTATTTATTTATGTTTTAATTATGTCATGAAATGGACACTACACAGTATCTACGAAATAAAAGACTTTCAAATGAGATCCTGTGATGAATCAGTTAAAAACATTTTTTTTTTGCGCGCAAACAATCAATAATCGAAAGAAATGTCATTTGAAATATATAATAAGCTAAGTCTATAACTTCAGTATAAGATGTCTCTAATTAATGTAATATTTTTTGTAATTAATAAAAACGGCAAGGGACCCCGTTGAAATCGACTTTCTGCACGAGCAAGTGCGTATGTTTCCATGCAAGTGTGCGTGAGTGTTCGAGCATTACTGTAAGTTATGAAATATTTGTGTGGTAACGTTGTAACATAGTTTGGTATTTTGGCAAGGATTTTTTCTCATTTCTTATAAATAAATGGAGAGAAAAATATATACAAATACAATTCTTACAGGAAACGTTTTCCAAGAATACATGAATATATTGTGAACGGCATGACATGAACTTATTAAATATGAGATTATGAGATTGAAATATGAAAGATCAATTTCCTCGTCACAAGTGCCTTGAAGAGCCTGATCGAACAGCTGTGATCGGACCATTACATACAGTTATTTCTTTGTCTCCGTCTCCCTCTCTGATTTTTTCCGTGGTAGATATGTTAGTTATTTCACATGCAATATATTTATCATATATGATACTATACTCTTTCATAATTATTATAAGTACAATGTTAGGATTTGTTTGACTTAAATCATCCTGAATACATACTGCATAAGTGAGGATATTAGAAGAGGATTGTTTCCTTTACATTTATTATACAATTTGACTTATATTCATGAAAATTAAATTTATTTCAGTTAACATGGAAAAGATAATAATATCGTTGTTCTTCAGTATGTGACGTTGATTACATAGGAAAATTATTTCTGACACATTAATATTTAGTCCAGCCACCTTCATTCTCGATTACTTGCTGCAGCCGTTGGGAACGGAGGCGACGGGATTGTGTATCAGTTGCGGTTTCCGCTTCAGGACCTCCCACTCACGGTGTGTATGCTCCTGTAGCTGCACCCTGGTTCATTCTTCATAGGCTCCCACACGTTCACAATTGGCCCAAACGTTCTCTATAGGGTTCATGTCACAACCTTTACTTGGCCAGTCTAACACTTGCAAATTTCTTTGTTTTGCAAACCACCGCGTTACAATCCGTGCGGTATGGATAGTACACCTATCGTGCATGAAAATGATGTTTTCAGGAAACGGGGAAGCATATGCACGCACCGAGGGAAGCATAACTTCGAGTATTTTCTAAATACTGTTCAGCTGTGAATCTTCCTTCAATGTCAGTCTTCAACTCTCAGCTCTCCAACTCCGTGCAAATATATCATCCTCAAACATTGCAAGTTACATGGCCACTCTTTGCTTCCTCATAAATATGCTGTCTAGCATATCGGGTGTTGTTCCTCCTCCAGCAGTGCAACCTTCCGTGAGAGGTAGATGAGAAAGTTTTCGTCAGTGAATATTATTCTTCCCCAGAAATCTAGGCCTTCTTCAGCATACCGTCGAGCAAACTGCAACCTGCCCTCGCGATGTCGCTCATTTTACTTCTCCTTAGTGGCGGGAGTTCTATGGTGAATGCCTCCGTCGTGAAGTCTTCGCCTGATTATTAAAGGGGAAATATTTAATTGGAGATTCACTCTTATTGAAAATGAAGTCTTGAAGGGGTTGGCCTTAGCGAAATTCCGGATGGCTTCAACTTGTGCAAGTGTTGTTCTGCGCGCCATTCCCGTCCTGTGGTGGTCCTTTAAACTTCCCTCCTCTTCCCATCCCTTAATCCAATAATATACAGTTGACAGACAAACCTCCAATTCTCGGGCAATTTCAGTGGGTGAAAACCCAGCCTCCTTCGTGCAGATTATTCTTCCACGTTCAGTGATTTTATACGTGTGGTATTCCATGTTGGCAGGGGCCTTCTACAATTGAGGGAGTGGAAGGTTAGTCAGCACTGACAACACCTCTGTCTTCCTCACCTTCCCGCCAATAACGTCAGCGGTATATTTATATTTTATTAGGCATTTATAAAAAAAAATAAATGAATAAATAAATAAATAAGATACAAATTTATAATACATCATTCTCATTTTTTTAAGATACCAGACTAAGGTGACGTAATCGACACAAGTCAGAAACAAGGATTTAGGGGGGGGGGGGTGCAAATAGTCACTCAATGAAAAAAGTACCATTTGCTGTTTACAATATTCATGGTCTTGGAATGACAATGATATTGCTAGATAAAGGCTTGTAAAAGTATTAGGCATATGCTACAGTACTAATTCACACCATCAGAAAGATGGTTCGTAAGATTAATTACCAGCACCTTCAATTGAACAACGTCATTATTAAATACAGATACAGACAGACACACACACACACTACACGCACACGCACGACACACGCACACACATACACACCCTCCACATGCACACACACACACAATCCACATGCGCACACACACACACACACACTCCACATGCGTACACACACACACACACACACATGCACACACACACACACACACACACACTTACTGCAGTTAACAGTGAACCGATGATTCTGCTTAATCCCACAGCGGATTAAAACAACAGTTTGTGTTGCTTGAAATCAGCGTCTTTAGAAAGAAATCTGCTTAGTATCGGTTACATACAACTGGATTAATCACTCGAAATGGATTAAACATTTGAAGATAATATTAGTATAAATTAATGATAAACAGGCAACCTCATAAACAGCCTGCACACAGCTGTCCCCGATGCATGATGTTCTTTAACATACCGATTTTTACTTATGTTTAATTATATAAACATGAATTCACATAGGTTGGCCCTTTGCTCTATCCATTTTAAATTCAAATTAACAGTATATACCAGCAGAAAAGTATAATACAATGCGAAACAACAAAGCCCAACCATTAATTAAGCAACGGGAACTAAGTAACCAATCACCGATCACTTTTACATTCATTCATAATTTTTACTAAGTAGTATAGTAAACAAATGGCCTTGAGTTGCCAGCTGTCTCCAGCAGTGTTCGAAGAATCTTGAACGAGAACGTACGTATACCATAACCACAACCGAACAACATAATTCAAATTTCAGCCAATGCAATTATATTTGTTAATTTTATAAAAATAAGTGTTCGTATTACTTGTCCCGAAAAGTATCGCGATATATGTACACTCCGCAACAGTTCCGCCTGGTCCACCTGGTCGCAATATATGGCAAGCGTGGCAACAGCGCTTGTGTTCGTGTGTACAGATTGAAAAATTGTTGGCTCATCCTCTCCCTCTGTGAACCACGAGACTCATTGAGTTATCAGTCAGAGCAGTCGTAAAGTTGACCTATAGATGGTGCATGACGATGTGTGTGTGTGTGGGGGGGGGGGGGGGGGGGGTAGTGTCCGGGAGTGAAGGGGAGCTTGGCAGGTGAGGTGGGGTCAGGCTGTTAACCCAACATTGTTATAATTTGACAGCTACTTTTTTTATATTCCTTAATATGTTGATATCTTACATCCTTAATATTATTTAAGCTATGTTTGCTCTCTCTCTCTCTCTCTCTCTCTCTCTCTCTCTCGCATACACACAACTCCTTAGCTGCCTATCACTAGACATAAACTTTATCAGGATATTATATCCTGGCGAATAATAACAGAGTAACCTAACTGTGTGGAATTTAAGAGTTTAATAAACTAATGTTCTTACATGACCAATTCATGTATACGTGCACTTTAAACTAATCCCTGGCAATGAGCAAATATAAGATTGTTTCACATCCGTTATCTTCTTACATCAGTTATGTTAAACTGAAGGCAATTGACGAGTTGACGGTTCATGGTAAACAATAAATACACTCTGCCACGTTCGTAGAGTGATACGGTATATATAATTTGTAATAAAAGTTTAAAGTCCTGCTATAATAGTGGAAATAAGTCTATTTCTCGAGAAACAGAGCCGCCATTTGCAATGACGTCACCATTCACCCTGCAGACAACGTACGGATGGAGATACGAGTCAATCGAGAAATAATCACATTGTCTGGATTTTGTTTTGAGAATTCCTAATGCTAAGTAAACATAAAAACATAGTGCTGTTATTGTTTTGATGATTCACTAATGAACCAATGGGATATATCATCATTTATATTAATTAATTAATGGGTAAAATTTTACTTTAACTTCCATAAGATTTGGAAGCTTAGATTCGAGATAGGCTATATTGGGTAAAATTTAAGTTTTGGTCATCCCTGTACTTAGACATGCAGACTATGTTTTTTCTGGTGTTTTGCGATATGTTATGAACGAATTTGACTTTCATTTCTATCGGAAATCACTATTTTTGAGTTACTACCCCCCTCCCCCTTACCGGTGTATGTTAAGCTAACCTTATAACTTATAATATAACTTATCATACCTTAACCTAACCTAACCTAACCTAACCTAACCTAACATATGACCTGTATTATCTTATGCCATAGAAAACGTTTTGCGACAGAAATCCCGTAGAGATAAAGTGTCTTATTGTTTAAAGTACTTAATCCCATAGTTAGAATCTTAAGGTTCCCCAGATGACAAAAGCCAAAATAATACCAGTAATGTTTGGAATGTTTATACTATGAAATTTGTAGCAGGGTCAGCTACTATCCATTGAATTAGTTAATGTGCTAAATAATATTTATATATACAATATTACATTACTGTGTTGCATAGTACAGCACAATTAATTATCTAATAATATCTATTTAGAGCCGATCAGCCGAGAAGGTTGGACAACTACTTCCAGGGTTCATCAAGGCAGATGAAAGAAATTCACCAAGCGTACATGTCTTTATGATAGTAGAGTACAAGGGATCGTGGGTCCTTCGTGCCCGGTGGCAAGTCCGGTGGTACAGTTTACCTAGGCGAGAAAGTTCGAACGCTCGTGCTTGGCTAGCGCGCAACAGCCGACAACAGCCGTCCGGCTGACAGGGTACAGCGACATCATTATCCAGATGGTCGTGGTTTTTATAATCATGGTCGTGGTTGTTATAATCAAGCTCGTGATTGTTGTAATCATGGTCGCTGTTGTTATAATCATAGTCGTGGTTATGATCATAGTCGTGGTTGTTATAATCATAGTCGTGGTTGTTATAATCATGGTCGTAAGTGTTATAATCATGGTCGTGGTTGTTATAATCATATTCGTGGTTATTATAATCATGGTCGTGGTTGTTATAATCATGGTCGTGGTTGTTATAATCATGGTCGTGGTTGTTATAAGCATGGTCGTGGTTGTTATAATCATGGTCGTTGTTGTTATAATCATGGTCGTGGCTGTTATATTCATGGTCGTGGTTGTTATAATCATAGTCGTGGTTGTTATAATCATAGTCGCGGTTGTTATAATCATGGTCGTGGTTGTTATAATCATGGTCGTGGTTGTTATAATCATAGTCTTGGTTGTTATAATCATGGTCGTGGTTGTTATAATCATGGTCGTGGTTGTTATAATCATGGTCGTGGTTGTTATAAGCATGGTCGTGGTTGTTATAATCATGGTCGTTGTTGTTATAATCATGGTCGTGGCTGTTATATTCATGGTCGTGGTTGTTATAATCATAGTCGTGGTTGTTATAATCATAGTCGCGGTTGTTATAATCATGGTCGTGGTTGTTATAATCATGGTTGTGGTTGTTATAATCATGGTCGTTGTTGTTATAATCATGGTCGTGGTTGTTATAATCATGGTCGTGGTTGTTATAATCATGGTCGTGATTGTTATAATCATAGTCGTGGTTGTTATAATCATGGTCGTGGTTGTTATAATCATAGTCGTGATTGTTATAATCATAGTCGTTGTTGTTGTAATCATGCTCGTGATTGTTGTAATCATGGTCGTGGTTGTTATAATCATAGTCTTGGTTGTTATAATCATGGTCGTGGTTGTTATAATCATGGTCGTGGTTGTTATAATCATGGTCGTGGTTGTTATAATCATGGTCGTGGTTGTTATAATCATATTCGTTGTTGTTACAATCATGGTCGTTGTTGTTATAATCATGGTCGTGGCTGTTATATTCATGGTCGTGGTTGTTATAATCATAGTCGTGGTTGTTATAATCATAGTCGTGGTTGTTGTAATCATAGTCGTGGTTGTTATAATCATGGTCGTGGTTGTTATAATCATGGTCGTTGTTGTTATAATCATGGTCGTGGCTGTTATATTCATGGTCGTGGTTGTTATAATCAAGGTCGTGGTTGTTATAATCACGGTCGTGAGTGTTATAATCATGGTCGTGGTTGTTATAATCATATTCGTGGTTGTTATAATCATGGTCGTGGTTGTTATAATCATATTCGTGGTTGTTATAATCATATTCGTGGTTGTTATAATCATGGTCGTGGTTGTTATAATCATGGTCGTGGTTGTTATAATCATATTCGTGGTTGTTTTAATCATGGTCGTGGTTGTTATAATCATGGTCGTGGTTATTATAATCATGGTCGTGGTTGTTATAATCATTGTCGTGGTTGTTAAAATTATGGTCGTGGTTGTTATAATCATGGTCGTGGCTGTTATATTCATGGTCGTGGTTGTTATAATCATGGTCGTGGTTGCTATAATCATGGTCGTGGCTGTTATAATCATTGTCGTGGTTGTTATAATCATGGTTGTGGTTGTTATAATCATGGTCGTGGTTGTTATAATCATGGTCGTGGTTGTTATAATCATATTCGTGGTTGTTATAATCATGGTCGTGGTTGTTATAATCATAGTCGTGGTTGTTATAATCATGGTCATGGTTGTTATAAATATGGTCGTGGTTGTTATATTCATGGTCGTGGTTGTTATAACAGGGTGTGTCATAGGAGGGAGGATCAGCTAAAACTAATGGCCCATCAATTTTTTGGTAGATTTTAGTGTATATAAACAGAAAATAATTTCAGTTTCATTATTTTGCATCCTTTTGCTAGGTTAATTTTAGCGTGAAATTTATCGAAAATCTAACGTACAGCTGCATTAGTGCATTACAATTAAATAGTGAACATTGCTTTCTGACTTCATTCTTTAACAACCCAACTAACAATATTTTTTTCTGTTTCAGATTCTGATGCATTTATAAGTTGATAATATATGCGATGGCTGCTTGTGTCAGGACGAGGAACCAAAAATCAAGCCATCTTAGTCACTATCTTGGGTCTGGGAGAGAGCTCCTGAAGTCGGAGTTGCCTACATTGAGAGATGCTTTGAGATACGGTGTTTTAATCAGGCAAATCAGTGAAAAGAACCAAAGAACTTACACAAACAAAGACATTGCCAGTGATATGACCAAAGCTGTCTTGGTACAGTACACTCTGCCTAACGCTCAGTTCAAGCCTCCAGTCATAACAAGTCAGAAGAAGATTAGTGAGAGACTGCTCGCCAGTTGGGAAAAGGCAAGATATATCTTTCTTGGGAGAGGAAAACTTGCAGTTAAGGACAGCTTTGCCAAGCAACTGGACCAGTTATTTGACATAATTACTTGCAAGTGCCCAATTGTTCTCTGTCCTGAGTTTGGATGTGATCGTGACTGTAAATCCGAGGCCCACATCTACTGTATTTGCAAGCGTGAACTGAAGATTCCTGTGATCGAACTGGCATTTCTCAAAGCACAGAGAGAGAAGACTGGCAGTATAGGGGCTCTCATGATTTCTAGCCAAGATATTCCGGAGTCCAAGAGACAGGAGGCTGCCACAGAGAGACAGAAGAGGAGAAGAGTTGCCGAGGAAAAGAGACTTGAGAAGGCCCAGGGTGAGGTAAAAAAGGCCGATGATTGGAGTCAAGCTGATTCAGAGTTTAATGACTTCCCCATGGCTGATCCGAGTGCTGACCAGGAGAATGGTGACTTTGTCCCTAACCCAGAAAATAATGATCCCAAACCTTCCAGGCATAACATTCGAAATAGGAAAGATATCCCGAGCATAGCTCTGGCCAGCATGCAACACCACACTGGTCTCAGAGAAACAGCAGAGATAGCAACAGCTGCCTGGATTGACGGTGGTTTGATAACACCTGATGATGTTCACCTGGTGATAGATCATAACAAAGTAAGGAGAGCTCAGGAGAAACTTGTCAGTAACCTAGAAGAGGAGTTTGATAAGGGGATAAGAGAAAATGGAATCAATTGTTTGTTCTTTGATGGGAGAAGGGATGACACTAAAGTGTTCATGAAAGTTGGAGATTCTGACAAGTTGTTCCCTGCCATGGTGAAGGAGGAACACTACTCCTGCTGCAGTGAACCAGGAGGGAAGTATTTGTGGCATTTCACTCCAGAGAAAGATGACATCAGGAAACCAGCTGAGATAGTGGCAGATAACATTGTGAACTGGCTCAGAGAGAGGAACGTAGACCAGACCCTGCAGGCCATTGGAGGGGACAGCACCAACACGAACACAGGGTGGCAAGGGGGGGTCATCAGTGGATAGAGCGGAAGATTGGGAGGAAGCTGGTCTGGATTGTTTGTGACCTCCACACCAACGAGTTGCCACTCAGACATCTGATCCAGGAGCTGGATGGCAAGACTCTTTCAAACAACAGATGGTCTGGTCCTCTTGGCAAGATGCTGGACTCTGCCACTGAGTTAGAAATAAATCCGAGCTTTGAAAAAATCACAGTTGGCCCTCCACTCGTTGAGCTTGCACATACTGTCATTGACGACCTGAGTACTGACCAGTACTATGGTTACATGATTTGCAGTGCCATCAAAACTGGGGTCATGCCTGATAGACTTGCTTACCTGCAGATAGGTCCAGTCTCACATTCTAGGTGGCTCACAACGGCTCTCAGGTTCTGCAGAATTTGGGTCGCTCATCATAAACTGAAAGGGAACCAGCTTCACAACCTGAGACTTATTGTCCAATTCATCGTGAGTGTCTACTTGCCAAATTGGTTCAACACCAAGGTCAAGTCATCGTTCTCCGAAGGTCCGAGGCATGTTCTCTTCCAGCTTGAGCTCCTGAGGAGTCAGCCAAGGAAGGTTGTTCAGATTGTGGAGCAGACTGTGAGGAGATCTTCCTGGTATGCTCATCCCGAGGCAGTTCTGCAGACAATGCTCTGCAGTAAGGATGAGGAGGAGAGAAGAGTGGCAGTCAAAAAGATCTTGGATATGAGACTTATGAGAGGATCTGGGCATGACGAATCAGTTGGTGACGATTCCTTCAGGGTCAGGAAGACTCCTGAAGTCAATCTAGGTGCCAAGACCCTCACTGATCTCATAGATCTGGATAACATCCAGGCTGGCAGTGAGGCCCCTCTTACCTGCAGCCTCACCAATGTTCAAGTCAGAGCTTTCCTGGACAACCCCATGCATGTCCCTGCCTGGCCCTCGCACACCCAGAGTATAGAGCGTTGTGTACAGCAAGTGAGCGAGGCCAGCAGTCACGTGTACAGCCAGGAGAGGAGGGAAGGCTACATCCAAGCTCAGGTGGTCAGCAGGGAGGTGATGAGTAGAAACAGAAGCAAGAAAGACATGTTCTCTATGGTGTGCAGCAACACCGGGTCGTAGTAGTAAAACCGGTTTTTGTATTTGATGATTTTGTTTTCTAAAGGAATATTAAATTTAATAAATGTGTCAAGATCATTCGTTTCACTATTCTGGATCATTTTCATCCTAATAAATTAACCTGATACATTTACTTTACTTTAAATAAGCTATTTAGTGGTGTTGGTAAAAGGGTGGGAATACTGAATTTTCATAAGATTTCAAGTCAAAATTTACCTAGCAAAAAATGAAAACTTTTCAAATCTGAAGATATCACATGATTCTGCACATAGAACTACATCATTAATACCATGGGCCGATTTTTCAAACTCAAAAAAAAAATTCGCCTCTGTATTATACACCTATGTTATAATCATACTAGTGGTTGTTATACTCATGGTCGTGGTTGTTGTAATCATAGTCGTGGTTGTTATAATCTTGGTCGTGGTTGTTATAATCATGGTCGTGGTTGTTATAATCATGGTCCTGGTTGTTATAATCATGGTCCCGGTTGTTAAAATCATGGTTGTGGTCGTGATACTTACAGTATCTAATATACTATAAGAAGGAATAGAATAAAGGTTAGAATATTTATTTAAAGAAATATTCGCCATAAAGAGAGGTTAAAATCATAAAAAAACATTATTATGAATCACCTATGATCATTCTGAGATAAATTATATTATGAAGAGCAGTGACCTTGATTCTGGTTAAATTAGTCACCATCTGCTTAAGTCATCACCTGTGTTAAGTCATCATAGTCATCATGTATACCAGTCAGTCAGCTGTCTGTCTGCCCTGTAAGTTGCCATATTGTCTATTTGTGCATGTATGAATCTGTCTATATTTGTCAACCTCCTGTCTGTTTCACCGTCTATATTCACCCTGTGTCTATTGTAGTCATCTTCTCCATGCATTCCTGTTATTATCTGTTAATCTCTTCTCCTTTTCCATGAGCCACAGGAATAAGTATACACTGTAGCTGTAAGGTCGTCTGGTAACTTTGAAACTGCGCATCCAGGCGCATGATGAAACTCAGCTCCCCCACCTATTTTCTGTTTCCCTTCTTTATTCTTCTATTTACTCATCTTACTTCCTTTACTAATCCAAACAACATTAAAAAAAGTAGGCAAAGAAAAAAGTGGGGGGGGGGGAAGAGGAGAGAGCCGTACGATAACTGCAATAGTGGGCTGACAGTGTCCAGCGAATGAGGGTGCGCCAAGTCCGTAGACTTGCATCGTTTTCTAGCGTAGATAAAATGGCTATGTAATGGTTTCGCCAGTAGAGAGGGGTCGGGGAAAGTGGGAGTCAAAAAACAAGCAGGTCCTGGGAAGTAAAATTAGTTGCTCAGGACAAGGGGTAAAACAGGACCAGGGAAGAGTAGGTTTAAATGTATACTATACAAACAGTAGGAGTGTTAGAAATAAAATAGACTTGCTGAGAGCGGTTGTATGTACCGAGAATGTAGACGTCATAGCAATCACCGAAACTTGGATGAATCTGGCGAGCAAAATTTTTTTATCAGAGTACCACATAGAAGGGTACAACCTTTTTCACAAGGAAAGGGAAGGTAGGAAGGGGGGAGGGGTCGCACTCTTCGCCAAGGATACATTAAAATGTTGTACTAATAATTCAATAAAGGGTGAAATAGGAACCGAGTCTGTGTGGGTAGAAATCACGGAAGGAAGAGAAAAACTAATTATGGGAGTGATTTACAGGCCCCCAAGTCTTAGCAAAGAAGCAGCTCAGCCCATATGGCAGGAAATGAGTAGGGCAGCAAAATATAACAACCTATGCATTATGGGGGATTTCAACTTCAGAAATATTGACTGGGACAACATTGTAGGCGGCTATGAATCTGAAGACTTCCTAGACGCAGTACAGGACAATTTTTTGAAACAACTAATTACAGAACCTACTAGAGGTGACAATATATTAGACCTAGCATTAACAAATAAAGAAAATATTATCAGAGATATCACAGTAGGGGAAGAACTAGGTAACAGTGATCACAGAGAAATCAGGTTCACCCTAAATTGGGAAACGAAAAACAATGACAATATGGACAGAGTCCCAAACTTTCGGTTGGCGGATTATCAGGGGTTAAGAAGGTACCTAGGTGAGGTCACCTGGGAACAGTCACGTCAGTTCCCAGTAGGAAGTGGTGAGGTCATAGATGACACAACAATTGATCATGACTATAATATATTCACCAGTATACTACATAAAGCACAAGAACAAAATATACCACACAGAAAAATTAGGTCAAATAAGAATGAGCCAAGGTGGATGACCAGAAAACTTAAACATGACATAGGAATAAAGAAAGGAATATATAAGAAATTAAAGGGAGGGGAGGAGCAGCTCAGAAACAGGTATAATGAACTATCTAGGAATGTTAAGAAAAATGTAAGGAAAGCAAAGAGAGACTATGAAATCAAAATAGCAAGAGAATCCAAGGCGAATCCCAAGGGATTTTTCCAGGTATATAGGACAAAGGTCAAGGACAAAGATGGGCCTTTAAAGTCAGGGAGGGGAGAATTGATAAATGGCAGTGAAGACATGAGCAAAGCATTAAACAGCTACTTCTTATCAGTTTTCACAGAAGAAATTTGCGATGAAATTCCGGAGGTGGAACTGATATTTAAGGGAAAGGAAGAAGAGAAATTAAAGAATATCACTATCAGAAAAGAGGATGTTCTTAAGAAGATAAATAAACTACAGAACACCAAATCCCCCGGGCCGGATGAAATTTTTCCTCGAGTCTTAAAAGAGTGTAGGGAACAGATTAGCGGACCCCTCGTAAAATTATTTACAAAATCATTAGACACTGGAGTTGTGCCAGAGTTGTGGAAACAGGCGAATGTAGTACCCATATTTAAAAAGGGAGACAGAGCATCAGCGTCAAATTACCGGCCGATCAGTTTGACGTCAGTAGTGGGGAAATTTCTTGAATCAATTATAGCAGATAGCATCCGACCGCATCTAGAGAAAAGCAAATTAATCTACGACTCTCAGCATGGGTTTACAAAGGGAAAATCTTGTCTAACAAATCTGCTAACGTTCTTTAGGAAAGTCTTCGAGGTAGTAGATAATGACGAAAACTACGATGTTATTTACTTAGACTTTAGCAAAGCATTTGACAGAGTACCGCATCAGAGGCTTCTGAGAAAAATTAAGGCTCATGGTATCGAGGGGAAAGTTTTAAATTGGATAAAATCATGGCTCACCGATAGAACGCAGAGGGTCAGCGTAGATGGTGTTAAATCTGAGTGGGGCCGTGTAACCAGTGGGGTTCCCCAGGGGTCAGTACTAGGCCCACTCTTGTTCATAATCTACATAAACGATTTAGATACTGGGATCAGCAGTGACATAAGCAAGTTTGCGGATGACACCAAAATAGGGCGGCAAATTAATTCAGGGCAGGGTGCAAATGCATTACAGGAGGATCTAAATAAACTGCAGGGGTGGTCTGAAAAATGGCAAATGAAATTCAACACCAGCAAGTGCAGCGTACTTAATATTGGAAGAACAAGTACTTATAATGTATACAGCCTGAACAACATCAACCTAGAGAAGTCGACTTGTGAAAGAGACCTAGGGGTACTTGTAAGCCCGGACCTACGGCCTAGAAAACAGTGCGTTAATGTTCGAAATAAGGCAAACAGAGTATTGGGTTTTATATCTAGAAGTGTATGTACCAAGAGTGCAGAGGTCTTATTGCAACTATATCTTGCGCTAGTTAGGCCGCACCTCGATTATGCGGTTCAGTTCTGGTGCCCCTATTATAGAATGGATATAAATTCACTAGAGTCGGTGCAGCGAAGAATGACAAAAATGATTCCGGGACTTAGAAACCTTCCATATCAGGATAGGTTAAAGAAACTTAACTTGCATTCCCTAGAAAGACGAAGAGTGCGGGGAGATATGATAGAAGTATTTAAGTGGGTGAAAGGAATCAATAAAGGGGATATAGATAAAGTTCCTATAATATCCGAGCAGGATAGGACTCGGAGCAACGGATTCAAGTTGGATAAGTTTAGGTTTAGGAGGGAGATAGGAAGAAACTGGTTCACAAATAGGGTGGTGGACGAGTGGAACAAGCTTAGCAACTTTGCAGTAAGTGCTGGAACTCTGGAAAGTTTCAAAAGGAGGCTAGATAGATTCATGGATGATAGAGAGTGGTAGTAACTCTCGACAGGAGCTGCCATGCACAGGCCAACCGGCCTATTGCAGACTCCTTATTTTCTTATGTTCTTATGTTTCTAAATACACTATCGATATGGAACCAAGTTTGTTCCACTGTACGATTTTTTTGTGATTTTTCCACCAAGTTTAATGAAAAGCGATTGTGCCGTTTCGGCTGCCCAGAGCAGACACACACACACACACACACACACACACACACACACACGCCTAGTCCTATAGTATATTAGATTATCAAGAACTCCGCCATCCATCTATGAAGCACGTTAAATTACATCTGTCATCTGATCATCTCGAGCCCATCCCCTGTCCATGGTCGTCCCTAGTCCTTCCACAACATTAAATATAGACATCAGTGACGAAAAATTACATTTTGCAAACATGAAATAGAGAACAGTGATGAAAACTTCCATGTTGGAGTTATCGGTCTTTTGCATCATTTTAGCACCCAGCAAGTAAGTACACACGATGATACTTGAGCAGTAATTTATTTTAACCTAAAAATAACGTATGCCTCTTTATATCAACATTGTATATGGCCACAAATCCTGTAATTTTGCTGGTAAACAACACATAATAATGGATATACACCACAGCTGGCTGCCTCTACTCTCCATCTCTGCAGCTCGAGGGAACCAGAGACGTCACAACCAATCACATTTGTTTATTTATTGCATCATTGAAAAAAAGGAGTTTAATGCGCTCCACAAAAGTACCAGTAATGTCAAAACGTATCCAAATGCTATTTCTTAAAATGCTATCCAAATACTTTTTAAACTCCTGCGGCACACCTACGGATGCTTTGCGGCACATTAATGTACCGCGGCACATTGGTTGAAAATCGCTGCTCTAGTCCATACACTCAGCAGAATCAGGACCTCTCGTCTACGCCCTTAACTCATGAGACATAAAGGCTAGCATGAACTTAGCATGCTTCCCTGTTGGGCGCTGTAAACGTTTCTGCGCTTCACATTACACAATGATATAGGGGGGGGGGGTGCCCAATAAAAAAACAAAAAAAACACCGCCCTCCCCCCCCCCCCCCCCCAGCCGCCACATCTGGCGAGGTCACAGGTCGCGTGGGCGGGGGGGGGGGGGGGCGCACGTGGTCGCAGGCTGAGAGATTTAATGTTTGTTCAGGTAAGGCAACGCCAGCACTGACGCCAGCACTGTAGTTGAAGCCAGCGGCGATAACAAAGTAATTTTTGTCTAATGTATATTTTCAGCTTTCGGACTGCAGAACTTTTTCATTAAACCGTTAATTATTATTATTATTATTATTATTATTATTATTATTATTATTATTATTATTATTATTATTACATATACCAACAACTTTTGACGTATTACTCCCATATACTCACCACCATCATATGAATTCTTGACTTTTTTCTTTTTTTTACAAGTCTTTCATTTAAGAGTACGAGGGAGGGGCTGCTGAATGCTGCAATATTTTTATACAAATATTAGATTTAGAAATATATTTTTTTATTTCCGTGTATCTCTAGAAAGGATCCATAAATTGTAATACAAAGGGAATAGACTCCTATTGTATGTTAGATTTACAATGTTAGCAATATAGTGTATTCTCTGCAGGTAAATACATTACAGAGGGAGAGAGTAGTGACAGGTGACAGAAGAAGAGACTGGTGCAAAGTGACATAACCTGATGGGAAGGCCCGCCTTGTTAACTGTGTGTGGAAAATATTCTCGCGAGCTTCATTGTAAAACGTGACCTCCTGAAGGTTCCTTTCAAATATAGGGAAAATGTTTTGTATGATTCTCTCTCTTTTCCACCCCAGGACAGAAGGCGAGCGCTGTATCTACATGAAATATATATATATATATATATATATATATATATATATATATATATATATATATATATATATATATATATATATATATATATTTATTGTAAACGCTTTAGTTAAGGACGTTCAGGTTACGGACAAGGCGAAGAGAATGATTGAAACCCGTCTTTTGACGCATTCAATATTTATTGATGTGGTCAAAACCTGCAGAGGAGAAGGCGTTCATAATATTACAAGGTGATCCATCTGATACATAATTAGTTAGTCTCACACAATTTTATCTTAATTACAATTTATTAAACATACTGACATAACACAAAGTTCATAACTCTATTAATCTCAGCTTCGCTTCACTCTGCAGTGTCTTATTATTCCAGGTTAGGCAGAAACGAGTAGGCGTAATTATTCAACAGTATTTCAGTACCGAGGGGTATGTCATCACTTAGGCTGTACTTACAAGTGCGGGTCAATGCAGATCAGTATGGTGTTCCAAGAGAAAACAGTATTGCGTAAATCGTACCAGCACAAATTCTCGGACAGAAGGCTGGTCTTCACAGCATCACTAGAGAGGGCGATCTGTCTCATGGAGGGGCGGGCAGCCACCGCCACCAGTCTAAGACAGTCCACTCAGCAGAGCCAGGACTTGTCTGTAAACACTTCTACATCTGGCGAGGTCACTGGTCGAAAGATTTAATGGCATCACACGCCAGCACTGTAGCTGAAGCCAGCGGCGATAACATATATATATATATATATATATATATATATATATATATATATATATATATATATATATATATATATATATATATATATATGTATATATATATATATATATATATATATATATATATATATATATATATATATATATATATACAGTATATATATACATATATATATATATATATATATATATATATATACAGTATATATATATATATATATATATATATATATATATATATATATATATATATATATATATATATATATGTATATATATATATATATATATATATATATATATATATATATATATATACAGTATATATATATATATATATATATATATATATATATATATATATATATATATATATATATATATATATATATGCAAGTAAATCACTGTAGGTGCGCGTGATCTAGGTATATGCTGATAACCACCAGGAAAGAAGAAAACACGAAGTTCCCAAGCGCTTTCGTGTAATTCACATCTTCAGGGGTGAGTACACGAAAGCGCTTGGGAACTTCGTGTTTTCTTCTTTCCTGGTGGTTATCAGCATATATATATATATATATATATATATATATATATATATATATATATATATATATATATATATATATATATATATATATATGTGTGTGTAACCGGTCGGAATTTACTGGACTTTAATTTCTCACTTGACTTGGGGTTTATTAAAAATTAATAGATGGTAATGGCAGTGGAAGCGCCCCTTTGAGAAAAATCCCGAACCAGCACAAGAACACTTAAATCTACTAAACAAAATGCATTGTCCGTGACCCGTGGAAGGATAGCGTCTGTGACTGGGATGAATGAGACACACTGTAAAATTTAGACACTTATATTCCCTCCAACACTACAAACACAATCAAATAATGATACACCAAGATGTGCACCTCTTAACTTAAACTTAAACACTACTCTGGGGAATAAAAGTTATACAGGATATAGAAATTATTAGAAACTCAGGCAACAATAAATTTGAAGTATTAAGTTATGTTGCTTGCACACATGAAACAGGCCTTAAGGGCTTTCACACAATAATATCAGTCACTTAGGAAATGGTATTAAAAAATAAGAAATTAAATACTCTATAATGAATAGGCCTTAAGGGCTTTCAGCAAAATAATATCAGTCACTGAGGAAATGGTAACAAAATTTAAGAAATTAAATACTCTACAATGAATAGGCCTTAAGGGCACTCAACAAAATTATAGCACCCCAACAGATGCACACTTCCTAACCTAACCTAACCACTACTCTGGGGAACAAGGTTATACCTGAGATCAGAATTATGAAGAACAATTAGAGGCATTAAAAGAATCAAATCACAGTATCACTCTGGTTCCACTTAATGGCACAAACATTCAAAACAATATTATCAAAATTATTTAGAAACTATTAAACTACACACGTCAAGATAATATCAGTCTGAGGAATGGTGTTAACTACACCCGTAATAAGGGAGGGAAAATGTTCCTCTAGGTATCTCCTAGAGACCTAGACTCACGGTCTCAGTGTGTGACCATTAGTTTACTCAGATAGCCTCAGTGTACTCCCAGTGCGTCCATAAAGCGGAAGGGAGTGAGCCAATCAGACCTTGTACAGTTGAGAGAAACTTTAGCTTGCCGTTAGCAAGAGGGTTTCACTAGCTGCTCGGGACATGTGGGGTGGTGCACCGGAGTGGTAAGAACTGATCACCCACTGCTGATGCTGGTCCCGTGTCGTTTTAGTTGTCGGGAGCACTCGTTCACTCAAGAGATCCTTTGCTACCCCGCTCAACAGTGACAGGCCTACACTGATCGGTCCAATGGCGACAACCGCCACCCTCAATCATCAACGGCAGTCTCAAACGGCAGTCAATCTCTCGCAGTCAACTCCAGGCAACTCCAGTCAAGTGGGTTCTGACGGAAACCCTGAAATGAACTCAATGTTAGCTCTTGTTAACTTTATCACTGCCCTATCTAAACCCTGTCTGAGATCGAATGAGACTTACTTGTTATACTGCAATAGTGCAACACAGGTGACTAGGCCACGTGACTATTTCTGTGACGGCCGCGCAGGGACGTCTTGCTGGACCGAATGCCTCCACGTGACTGAGGACCAGCCAGCGTCGCGTCTCTCTAAGGCGCTAGCTTAGGTCTACGTGACATATTTTCCGCCTAACTAATAACTCCTTGGGACACACGTAACATTATTCAGACGGATAAACGATCTATAATAATTCAAAATTCAATAATAGTCCCTTACTTCATGAATCGCATCATTATTAAATCGATAAACTACGTTTAATATCACATAGGCCTAGTTCCACCATCTCTCGCTATGAGCAGGAAGCGCTCTCTCCCCTCAGATGACCTTGAACGCTCAGTATCGCTAATGGCAGGGCATTTGAAATTACTCTGAAATTTCTGAATATTACAATCGACCCCCCTAAAAAAAGACAGCACTGTCGTCATGTGCTGAGAAAAACATACATAAGACCCCCCTAAAAATTTGTTCTAAGGACTGCATCTCACCCCTTTAACGTGCTAAATGCAGCATTTGTCTTCTCTTCTCTCCTTTTCTCTCCCGCTAACACTCAACCCCCCTAAAAGAAAACAGCACTGCCCTCATGTGCTGAGAGAACATACATACGACCCCCCTAAAATTTTGTTCTAAGAAACTGCATCTTACCCCTTTTGCTAAACGCAGCATTCCCGTCTTCTCTTCTCTCCTTTTCTCTCCCGCTAACACTCGACCCCCCTAAAAGAAAAACAGCACTGCCCTCATGTGCTGAGAGAACAACTTAGAACCCACCTTCAACTCAGTACTATTCCACTCGCAGCCAGCAACTCCATTTTTTCAACTCAAAACCAACCAGAACATCACGCTCCCCTTTTGCCTGGCCCTTAACTAAGAGAACCAGTGTCAACACAATACTCAGTCCATCTCAAACATGCTCTCCTTTTGCTTGGCCCTTGAACTAAGAGGAACCAGTGTCAAAACAATACACAGTCCAAAACAAACATGCTCTCCTTTTGCCTGGCCCTTGAGCTAAGAGGAACCAGTGTCAAAAAAATACTCAGTCCACGTCTCTGAACCTCATGCCGGCAGACCAACCCTCTGACAATGTACCAGTCCATATTAGTGAGGCCCTGGACATTACAACCGTACTCTCAATCCCGCTCATGACAGCAACTCACTCCCGCTCATGACAGCAACTCAATCCCTCTCATGACAGCAACCACTACTCAACGCACATCTCTGACCTAACCATCTCTCCAATCCCCCCTGCCCTACTCACAACTCCTCCAACTCACCCTCGACAACCTGCCCCTTCTCATTACCCTGCAACCTAAACTGTAATTTGTCGGCTTCGTCTTTCAGTTGCAGGCTCGATCGACCTCTCTGAACTACTTCTCTTCATCTTGCTCATCTGGAGTGGGGGCTCCTCGTCTTCCTCCTCAGATTCATCCATCGCTGGGTCTCCCGGATGCCTTAGGGTTGGAGCAGCCTTCAAGTTGCTCCGGTTTTCCACTCTCGCTTCCAGGTCTTCTTCCCCACTGGGCTCAATGCGATATAAACCAGGCCTTGGATTTAGGACCTCAACAATGTGCCATCTCGTATCAAACCAATGGTTTTGCAGCTTACACCGGCCTATTTTTACATTGTTCCTCAGCAAAACCTCCTGGCCCACTTCCCAGCTACTCTCGTGGGCTTTCTCTTCTCTTTTTCTTCTATTTATTTCCTTACGTCTCCGAACATTGATCTCCACTGCTTCCTGCAATCTTCGTTGCCGGTCTCTAATCACCATCACCCACTCATCTACCGTCTCTGGGTCTACTTCCGGCCTAAGGTCAAACGGCAGGTTTGGTTCTCTCCCGTAAAACAACAGGAATGGGGAAAACCCTGTCGTGGCATGCGGAGTCGCGTTATATTGTGACACCACTGCCGGCAGATGCTCTGGCCACCTATTCTTTTCCTCTGCCTCGAGGGTGGCCAGCAGACCGTGCAGGGTTCGATTGAACCGTTCCACCATGCCATTTCCCTGTGGGTGATATGCTGACGTCCTTATTTTCTTCACCCCAAAGGTGGCACAAGTTTGTCGGACCAATGCACTGCCAAAATTCCTTCCCTGATCGGTCAACAGTCGCTCAGGTGCACCCACTGCCAGGAAGATTCGATTCACCAGGATCTTTGCAATCGTCGAGGCTTTCTGGTCTTTGGTGGGAAAGGCCCAAGTGTAGCGACTGTATATGTCAACCATTATCAGGACATTCTCCAATCCTTGCCGCTTGTCCAGCAAGGTGAAATCTGCGGCCAGTGTCTCTAATGGTTTGGCAGCTTCAATCGTCCCTACATGCAGTTGGGGTTTCGGCACTTCATCTCTTGCTACTCCACACCTCTCGCAGCTGGCTATGTAGTCTCGCACTGTTTCTCCCATGCCTGACCAGAACCCTCGCTCCTGCACCAGCGACAGGGTGCGATCTCGCCCCTGATGGCCAAAATCGTCGTGGCAGGCTCTAGTCAAAGCCTCCTGCAAGTTTGGAGTTAACACTGGCACCTCCCTCCATAGATTCTTCCCTTCGGGTCTTCTATGCCAGACAACATCTTCTCTTACGATCAGGGGTTTCCTAGCTCGGTACATCTTGCGGAAATCATCATTTTGGAGCTCTACCTGTACCTCATCCTCCGGCAGCTCTCCCACCAACCATCTTCGCAGTTTTGTCATATAGTCCATGCCTTCTTGCTCCTTACGCAGCCCATCCATCGTCCACAGTTCCTTCCTTCCTGCCCCGTTCTCCTCTAGTACATGCATCGCTGTATACTCTTCTTCACTATCTTCCTCCTGTTCCGCCGGGATTCTAGATAGAGTATCCGCCACAATGTTGTTCTTCCCCGGCTTGTACTCTATAGTAAAGTTAAACTGCTCGAGATCCGCATTCCACCTATTTTCCACGGCACCTAGTTTAGCCTTCTCGTGGTGACTGAGTGGGTTGTTACCTGTATAGACTGTGAAATGTTTCCCTGCCAAATAATCCCTGAATTTATCCACTACTGCCCATTTGAGTGCTAACATCTCTAACTTACGAGAACTATAGTTGTTCATGTTACGTTCTGATTTCCTCAGGCCCCGACTCGCATAGCACACCGGATGCAACCTGCCATCCTTCCGCTGGGACAGCACCTCACCTAGCCCACGAAAACTTGCATCTGTTTCTAATATAAACTCCTGAGTGAAATCTGGGCAAGCCAACACTGGTGTCTGCGTCACCTTGTCTTTCAGTTTCTCAAAAGCCTGTTGCTGCTCCTCTCTCCATTCACTATCTACCCGATCCTTAGATTTCCCATGCATCAACGCATGCAGTGGAGCAGCTATTTGGGCAAACCCTTTAACAAATTTCCTATAAAATGATGTGAACCCTACAAAAGACCGCACATCTTTCACCGTCTGAGGGACTGGCCAATCTCTTATTACCCTAATCTTCTCAGGATCAGCTGTGATGCCTTCAGCTGACACCTGATATCCTAAATAACTTACTTTTGAAGCCATTATTTCACACTTTTTAGGTTTAAATCTTAAGTTATTCTCCCTCATCCTGCAAAATAATTCCCTCAATCTGACTCTATGCTGATCTATTGTACTTGAAAACACCATCACATCATCAAGGTATACAAGCAACGAGGAGAAAATCTTATCCCCTAAAATCCGCTCCATGTATCTCTGAAAGGTTCCCGGACTATTTGACAATCCCATAGGCAGTCGCCTGTACTCAAAGTGTCCGAAGCTTGTTTTGAAGGCAGTCTTTGGACAGTCTGAAGGTTTTACTTCTATCTGGTGATATCCCGCTGCCAGATCAAACGTTGAGAAAAACTGGGCCCCCGTCAGAAATTCTAGAGTTTCATTTATCCTAGGCAGAGGAAACGCATCGCGTACTGTGACCTTATTTAAGTCACGATAGTCAATGCACAACCTCAGCGTCCCGTCCTTTTTCCTCACTACTACAATGGCGGCAGAGTACGGACTCTCACTATGCTGAATTACTCCCTGATCTAACAGCTGGCTAATGTGCTGTTTCACCTCTGGTACCTGGTTTGGAGGGATCCTCCGATATGGCACCCTAACTGGCCTGTCTGTGGTCACTGGGATCTCATGCTGAACCCCAATAGCCTTTCCTATGGGCTGGCCCTCTCCTTCAAAAATATCACTAAACTCTTCTATTAAACACCTAACTGCACTCTCTTGTTCCTCATTCATTTTCTCCGTGTGCACTTTGACCTCCGTACGGGCATCCGGTTGCACTGTCCTCACATACACCTCTTCACTGATGTCTTCCTCGACTTCCGTCCCCGAAGCCACTTGCCCAATCCGCCAATTGCCCCTCAAGCTCGTACGACTATCAGACAGATTTGCCACCAACACCTGGGTCATGCCTCTCACCACTCTTACAGCTGTCGGCAACACTATCACACCCTCAGGCATCCAACCTTCATCCTCTAATGTTAGAGGTTCAATCACTACTTCTTTGTTAGCTACCTGGCTTAATGAGGGAACACATACTGACAGCAACCGAGCACTCCGGGGAGGAATGGTTGGTCTTTTCTTCCTCTCTGTCATACAATACCCCAGGCTGATGGCCTCTATTGCACATAACTGCCTAACCTCATGCAAGCAATTTTCCCACTGAGCGGTGCTCCTGGCTTCCCTGCACAAGTGATACATGTGCGGCCAGATCTCCACAACCTCCCCCAGCACATTCATCCCCAACAACCCGACATGAGATTGCCCCTTACCCTGGGTCTCAATCCCTGGACAAACCAACATCCCCACATCAGTGACTTCCACCCCACATACGACCATAGTGACCGGAATACACCCCACACACGGCACTGGAAACCCTGACGCCCCTTTTACCCTTATTCGAGTGGGCTGCAACACCACGCCTGCAGGCTCCAGCTCCCGACGGTAGAAAAGTTCATCAATTAGCGACACTTCTGCCCCAGTATCTGCTAAACCCCACATTTCACGACCCGCTATCAGCACCGAGACCTTAGGACACTCTGCTTTCAGCCTTAAGGTACCTTCTGTTGTGATTAAATTTGTCATGCGAACCACGCTTGACCATGGGTCCGCTCTCTCTTGATTCATAACATCGCCGGTGGAATCTATTGGTGAGGCCAGGAACGGTTGGCGGGGACTGCCTGGCCTTGACCATTTCCCGGCCGCCAGTTCCGATTGTTATTTCCAATTCGATACTGGCCATTGGCCACGTATCCCCTTGGGACACTCTCTCCTGGTCCGGACCTGTTCGTGCAATTGAAACTGAAGTGGCCCTCCTGTCCACACGCATAGCACCTCGGGAGAATCGAGCCCCCAGTCTGCGGCTCGTCCTCTCTTCCTTTAGTCAGCCGTACCTCCCTCAAGGCCTCTCGTTTTTGTTCCGCCTCTCTCAGCCCCGTGATCCACTCATCTAGACTATGGTGAGGATACTTCTTGATCTCATCCACTAACCACATACGGCTTTGTTCCTCCTTGAGCCCCCGAGTGATTGCATCTCCCAACAGGGCCTTATCATATTTATGATCATGGTGGTTCAACTCATCGTTTAAATCGAGCATAGCATCATAATATTCAAGAAGCGTTTCGTTGCTCCCTTGTTTCCGCGTCATCATCTTCTGAATGGCGTCGTACGTGGCCGTCTGCCCGCCATATTGCTGCTTCAAATAACAAGTTAATTCATCTACGGTTTCCCAGTCTCTGCGTGCATTGTATACGCGATCTGCCGCAGGCTCCGCAAGATGCCTTATTATGAATTGGATTCGACTGACTTCGTCTCCGTCTAGCAGCTTGAGGGTTCGGTCAACCTCTCTTAACCACTTTCCTACCTCTATACTCCTGGCCTACCGTCGAACTCAGACATGGTCAACCCGGCCCCGAGACTAGCTCCCTCTCTACTTTTGTGTCTCCTCATCTCCCAAATTGTCTCATCGTGCTGTATTTTATACTGTGTCTTTACCCTATCTAGTGCATTCCCCAACAGAGCTAGGTGTTGTTGGTGTTCCGTCTCTAACTGTTGCAATTGTGTGTGGTACTCCCCCCGGATTTTCCCCTCTAGCTTCCCCATACGTTCCACGAACTCTTCTCTCAACTGCACCAACCCCGGGCTGTCTCTCCTTTCCTCCGAGTAACCCCGCACCGTCAACCACAACAAACCCATTCCCACGGCGAACATGAGTAGAGTTGGGGTCACACTCTCTACCGTTTCCATCCACTCCATGATTACGCTCATTATCCCAACCACAGAGCTGTCAGTCACGAAGTAAAAATAACTACGCTCTGCTACCATTTGTAACCGGTCGGAATTTACTGGACTTTAATTTCTCACTTGACTTGGGGTTTATTAAAAATTAATAGATGGTAATGGCAGTGGAAGCGCCCCTTTGAGAAAAATCCCGAACCAGCACAAGAACACTTAAATCTACTAAACAAAATGCATTGTCCGTGACCCGTGGAAGGATAGCGTCTGTGACTGGGATGAATGAGACACACTGTAAAATTTAGACACTTATATTCCCTCCAACACTACAAACACAATCAAATAATGATACACCAATATGCGCACCTCTTAACTTAAACTTAAACACTACTCTGGGGAATAAAAGTTATACAGGATATAGAAATTATTAGAAACTCAGGCAACAATAAATTTGAAGTATTAAGATATGTTGCTTGCACACATGAAACAGGCCTTAAGGACTTTCACACAATAATATCAGTCACTTCGGAAATGGTATTAAAAAATAAGAAATTAAATA
Source organism: Homarus gammarus (assembly GCA_958450375.1). NCBI lineage: Eukaryota > Metazoa > Arthropoda > Malacostraca > Decapoda > Nephropidae > Homarus > Homarus gammarus. Next base: position 204,050 of record CAUDMG010003466.1, read on the forward strand.
CTCTATAATGAATAGGCCTTAAGGGCTTTCAGCAAAATAATATCAGTCACTGAGGAAATGGTAATAAAATTTAAGAAATTAAATACTCTACAATGAATAGGCCTTAAGGGCACTCAACAAAATTATAGCACCCCAACAGATGCACACTTCCTAACCTAACCTAACCACTACTCTGGGGAACAAGGTTATACCTGAGATCAGAATTATGAAGAACAATTAGAGGCATTAAAAGAATCAAATCACAGTATCACTCTGGTTCCACTTAATGGCACAAACATTCAAAACAATATTATCAAAATTATTTAGAAACTATTAAACTACACACGTCAAGATAATATCAGTCTGAGGAATGGTGTTAACTACACCCGTAATAAGGGAGGGAAAATGTTCCTCTAGGTATCTCCTAGAGACCTAGACTCACGGTCTCAGTGTGTGACCATTAGTTTACTCAGATAGCCTCAGTGTACTCCCAGTGCGTCCATAAAGCGGAAGGGAGTGAGCCAATCAGACCTTGTACAGTTGAGAGAAACTTTAGCTTGCCGTTAGCAAGAGGGTTTCACTAGCTGCTCGGGACATGTGGGGTGGTGCACCGGAGTGGTAAGAACTGATCACCCACTGCTGATGCTGGTCCCGTGTCGTTTTAGTTGTCGGGAGCACTCGTTCGCTCAAGAGATCCTTTGCTACCCCGCTAAACAGTGACAGGCGTACACTGATCGGTCCAATGGCGACAACCGCCACCCTCAATCATCAACGGCAGTCTCAAACGGCAGTCAATCTCTCGCAGCCAACTCAGGTCAACTCCAGTCAAGTGGGTTCTGACGGAAACCCTGAAATGAACTCACTGTTAGCTCTTGTTAACTTTACCACTGCCCTATCTAACCCTGTCTGAGATCGAATGAGACTTACTTGTTATACTGCAATAGTGCAACACAGGTGACTAGGCCACGTGACTATTTCTGTGACGGCCGCGCAGGGACGTCTTGCTGGACCGAATGCCTCCACGTGACTGAGGACCAGCCAGCGTCGCGTCTCTCCAAGGCGCTAGCTTAGGCCTACGTGACATATTTTCCGCCTAACTAATAACTCCTTGGGACACCCGTAACATTATTCAGACGGATAAACGATCTATAATAATTCAAAATTCAATAATAGTCCCTTACTTCATGAATCGCATCATTATTAAATCGGTAAACTACATTTAATATCATATAGGCCTAGTTCCACCATCTCTCACTATGAGCAGGAAGCGCTCTCTCCCCTCAGATGACCTTGAACGCTCAGTATCGCTAATGGCGGGGCATTTGAAATTACTCTGAGATTTCTGAATATTACATATATATATATATATATATGTATATATATATATATATATATATATATATATATATATATATTATATATATATATATATATATTTATATATATATATATATATATATATATATATATATATATATATATATATAAAAATATATATATATATTTCATGTGGACAAGATAAATCTCGATAAAACCACACAGAGAAAGGGAAACAATGGAGCACCTTAGCTTTCGTCTTTATTCAAGACATCTTCAGAGGCAACTGAATTTCCAGTGACTGAAAGAGGCTTATATACAAAGGGTGACCTTACAAAACATCCGGTCAGGTCAATAACATGGGATCCACTAATCTACACACCACTTCCACCGTACACGAAAGAAGAGCTCATAAAAACGGGCGATGTAATAAGTCATGTCAAGTTATGGCAAAATTATGAGACCAAGTAATCATCTACCCCACATCTACCTTAAATGTTTTCACAGCATTCTTAACCCTGGGCCACTGAAAATAAATTTATGTAACAGATTATCAGTTTTGTACTGACCATGACTAGGGTGTATAGAATTTCATTTACATTCAAGGTTGGGCTGCTCTTAGGTAACATATTAGTAATAGTTGATATTAATTATTTACAATAGCATAGTAGAAGCTGTCACACAACTCAGGTAGAATAACAAAGGAATATTCGTGCTGGTAATTCCAATTTCTGACTCACAGAGGAGTCAATATAACTCATATTGTAAAATGTATGTAACAAGTCTTGCGATAATAACATTAGTACGAAAAGTACAAACGTACATAAAAGAAGAAAGGACACGTGGTTTACAAGTTATGGACTTTACAACAGCCTTAGGTTCACAGGTGACCTTTAAAGGGTAACATCAGGGAAGAAATTGATTTAACAAGTTATGTAACTCAGCAGCTTAACATACCCAGAACTTTTTACTAACTATATGGCCCTTTGTTTGGGCGTCTGTAAACAAATTTCTTCTAGAGGTTTTTGGCAGCAGAGGCAGCCCAATGCCTGTTTTTCCTGAATTACTTGCTGAGAGATAGATTTCCCTTGTAAGTGGGATGTTGTTTCCGCTCTAACAAAAGAGTAATTTGCCAGACCTTACAATAAAACTGGATCGTCCCTCCTACAATATGTAGTAAAATTTTGGCTTCGCATGTCACTTTTTTTTTCTTTTTTTTTTTGTAGGGAAGGGAGGAATGAAGGAAGATTAGAGGTGGGGGAAGGAAGTATAGTTCGGAAATTGAAGAAATTCAGGAGGAGGTAAGAGAGGGCGGGCTGACCGCCTAGCTAAGCTAATAGTGTGTTTGGGTTGTATCATGGGTTAGTTATTGTCTGTTGGTACAAGCACTAGACAGCCTACCCTGTCCCATTTATGGGTGTTTTTAAGGGCCTTATTTCATATTCCGCCGACCCTACTGGCGGATGCTGGTCTAGGGAGGTTGTCTATTGCCTGGCCGTGTAGATCGGGGGTGGTAATGAACCTTTTGAGATTTCGTAGCTTTTTGGGAACCATGTATGGTTGATGTCGTTATCTGGTGGGAGTCTTTGAAGGAGTTCTTGCTCTGATCATTCTATCTTTTGCCAGATTCTGCTGGCCAGGGTGGGCAGCTGCTGGTTGATGGGTTTCATTTTCAGGTCTCTATGTGTCTCGGCTGTGGTTCTGGTGAAGGGGTATCTTTCACCTGTGACGAATCTTAGGGCTTCATTTTGGACCACCTGTAATTTTAATATTTGAGTGGTGCTCATAGTATGAAGAGGTATTGCTGGGTAAGTTAATATCGGCGTGATAAATGATGTCACCAAGCGGAGTTTTATTTTCTCAGGAAGCGTTTTAAAGCGGTATAGTTTTCTCAGCTCTCTTCTTGATTTTTCTTTCCTACTGTGTGAAGGTTCCAAGTGTTCCCTGAAGAAGGCAGTGATGGGTAGGGAAACACCGGGTAACGCTGAAGTCCATTTATTAACGGATAGGAGAAATACAAGTGGTGACTAGCGTGTGACTTGCACGACCCACAGAGTCAGACTGAGGCTGCCTTGCCATATGGCAGCCTCGGGGCAATGTTGCCACATAACACGTGCAGTGTTGCCACGTAATTACATATATAAATGCTACTCGGCACAGTAGCTTATTTACAAGGTTGCTACTCGGCACAGTAGCATAGATACATAACCTACACTGTGGACATGATGGGAGTAACCTGTCGTGGATACATGTTGGCCCAGGAGGGTGCCTCTGCTTTTATATTCTATCTGGGCATTATTGGTTACTAATGGATGGGTTATCCTTCTGCATAAGGGTATCACTGTGAATTTCGGGAGACTGGTTTGGATTTTCCATTGTTTTTCGTAGTTATTTACCCTTTCTAATACCCGCCTGGTGTTTTCGGCCTGTAACGCTCGCGATTTTCCTTGATGTGTTGTTATTTGAGTGATGTCGTCTGCATACATAATATCTTCGTTACCTATTCTAGTAGGAGGCGGGGTGTCACTTGTGTAGATAATATATAGGGTGGGGGAGAGGACGCTTCCCTGAGGGCCTCCGCTCATGAGTGGGAAGGTCTCTCCTGTGTGTTGTCCTACCCTCAGTCTAGCATTTCTGCCGTCAAGAAAGTTGCAAAGCAACTTTCCAATGTTGGTGGGAAGTCCGAGTTGGAGGATCTTATATTTTAGACCGTCGTGCCAGACTTTGTCAAATGCCTTCGCTGCATCCCGGAGAGTTAGATTACATTGTCTACCATTCGCCGCGGTTCTGGCTCTGATAGGTGGACAAAGCAAACGATCAGTCTCGTCCATTATATACTGTACACTCCACAGGGCACCTTACATGTACAGAACCTATTAAATCAGTGTGTACAATAAACTAGCCACTCCGTGACAAACATTAAATCAGTTTCATTGATCATAAAAACGGTATTTCTATTGTTTAACATTGGAATAAAGAAGGTCGCTGCCAGAACGTTTTGAATAGGGGGAGCGTATTAAAACACATTTTTGCTGAAAACCAAATTGAGAATGCCAATATTATGGGTGCGTCGCTTGCATCTTGAATGCTGCTAGTGTGAGGTCCTCTGAGGCGTCAGTCAACGACCCCAGTGGGAGCCCTGGGAATTTGTAGAACTTAAGCTACAAAATATTCAAGGGGTAAGTGTTACGAAATGATTTATTCTTTCGGACAATGTCTTATTATATATCCTTGTTCAGAAAGTCACATATCAGCATTTTACCGACAGACAGCTTATGTTTTTAGAGAGGATTTCACACACCCTACTACACCCTCCTCAAGCTGTGGCCCTGGTAATGGGGCATGAAAGTACACATGACAGCGTGTACTCTAAAGGGCATTATATGTGATAAGTTTATCAATATTCAGCCTAAGCTAGTAAAGTACAGTCTCGTTCAAGATTCTTCGAACACTGCTGGAGACAGCTAGCAACCCAAGGCCGTTTGTTTAATATAGTACGTATTATCATATACTATGAAACAACAAAGCCCAGCCATTAATTAAGTACATCACGTCGAAGAAAGACTAAAATGTATAATTTAGTTGTAAGATAAGAGGTGCACGGTAGGAGGCTAGAAAAACATAAGAGGAAAAAATCCTGCAAATGAGAGCTACCAGAAGGAAACAGGCGAATGGTAATTAAATTCAACTATACATAAATTGCAGAGACTAGGCATGACACCATGCAGAAATGAAGTTTAAAACTACTGGTACTGAACGAAAAAGGATGATAGCTTGGACACTAGAAAAGAAGAAAATAAAGAAGTAAGACGGAAGTGAGGAGCTATTTTCTGTAATAAAGGTATGCAGGGATCTGGAACAAATAAGCAGGGGTCTGGAACAAATAAGCAGGGATCTGGAGCAAATAAGCAGGGGTCTGGAACAAATAAGCAGGGTTCTGGAACAAATAAGCAGAGATCTGGAGCAAATAAGTTTTAATTTGGATAAAATAATGGCTCACCGATAGAACGCAGAGGGTCAGCATAGATGGTGTTAAATCTGAGTGGGGCCGTGTAACCAGTGGGGTTCCCCAAGGGTCATTACTAGGCCCACTCTTGTTCATAATCTACATAAACGATCTAGATACTGGGACCAGCAGTGACATAAGCAAGTTTGCGGATGACACCAAAATAGGGCGGCAGATTGATTCAGGGCAGGATGCAAATGCATTACAGGAGGATCTAAATAAACTGCAGGGTTGGTCTAAACAATGGTAAATGAAATTCAACACCAGCAAGTGCACCGTACTGAATATTGGAAGAACAAATACTGTCAATGCACATAGCCTTAACAACATCAACCTAGAGAAGTCGACTTGTGAAAGAGACCGAGCGGTACTTGTAAGCCCGGACCTACGGCCTAGAAAACAGTGCGTTAATGTTCGAAATAAGGCAAACAGAGTATTGGGTTTTATATCTAGAAGTGTAAGTAATAAGAGTGCAGAGGTCTTTTTGCAACTATATCTTGTGCTAGTCAGGCCGCACCTCGATTATGGGGTTCAGTTCTGGTGCCCTTATTATAGAATGGATATCAATTCACTAGAGTCGGTGCAGCGAAGAAAGACGAAAATGATTCCGGGACTTAGAAACCTTCCATATCAGGATAGGTTAAAGAAACTAAATTTGCAAACCCTAGAAAGACGAAGAGTGCGGGGAGATATGATAGAAGTATTGAAGTGGATGAAAGGAATCAATAAAGGCGATATAGATAAAGTTCTTATAATATCCGAGCAGGATATAGGACTCGGAGCACCGGATTTAAGTTGGATAAGTTTAGGAATAGGAGGGAGATAGGAAGGAACTGGTTCACAAATAGGGTGGTGGACGAGTGGAACAAGCTTAGCAACTTTGTAGTAAGTGCTGGAACGCTGGAAAGTTTCAAAAGGAGGCTGGATAGATTCATGGACGATAGAGAGTGGTAGTAACTCTCGACAGGAGCTGCCATGCACAGGCCAACCGGCCTATAGCAGACTCATTATTTTCTTATGTTCTTAAATAAGCAGGGGTTTGGAACAAATAAGCAGGGATCGGGAGCAGATAAGCAGGGGTCTGGAACAAATAAGCAGGGATCTGGAACAAATAACCAGGGATCTGGAGCAAATAAGCAGGGGTCTGGAGCAAATAAGCAGGGATCTGGAGCAAATAAGCAGGGATCTAGAACAAATAGGTAGGGGTATGGAGCAAATAAGTAGGGATCTGGTGCAAATAAGCAGGGATCTAGAACAAATAAGCAGGGATATGGAGCAAATAAGCAGGGATCCGGACCAAATAAGCAGGGGTCTGGAACAAATACGCAGGTATCTAGAGCAAATAAGCAGGGATCTGGAAGAAATAATCAGGGATCTGGAGCAAATAAGCAGGGATCTGGAGCAAATAAGCAGGGATCTGGAACAAATAAGCAGGGATCTGGAAGAAATAAGCAGGGATCTGGAGCAAATAAGCAGGGATCTGGAGCAAATAAGCAAGGGTCTGGAACAAATAAGCAGGTATCTGGAGCAAATAAGCAGGAGTCTGGAGCAAATAAGCAAGGGTCTGGAACAAATAAGCAGGTATCTGGAGCAAATAAGCAGGGGTCTGGAACAAATAAGCAGGGATCTGGAAGAAATAAGCAGGGATCTGGAGTAAATATGCAGGGATCTGGAACAAATAAGCAGGTATCTGGAGCAAATAAGCAGGGGTCTGGAGCATATAAGCAGGGGTCTGGAGCAAATAAGCTGGGATCTGGAGCAAATAAGCAGGGATCTGGAGCAAATAAGCAGGGATCTGGAGCAAATAAGCAAGGGTCTGGAACAAATAAGCAGGTATCTGGAGCAAATAAGCAGGGATCTGGAGCAAATAAGCAAGGGTCTGGAACAAATAAGCAGGTATCTGGAGCAAATAAGCAGGGGTCTGGAGCAAATAAGCAGGGGTCTGGAGCAGATAAGCTGGGATCTGGAGCAAATAAGCAGGGATCTGGTGCAAATAAGCGGGGATCTGGAGCAAATAAGCATGGATCTGGAGCAAATACGCAGGGGTCTGGAGCAAATAAGCAGGGATCTGGAGCAAATAAGTAGGGATATTGAGCAATTAAGCAGGGATCTGGTGCAAATAAGCAGGGATCTGGTGCAAATAAGCAGGGATCTAGAACAAATAAGCAGGGATCTGGAGCAAATAAGCAGGGATCTGGAGCAAATAAGCAGGGATCTGGAGCAAATAAGCAAGGGTCTGGAACAAATATGCAGGGATTTGGAGCAAATAAACAGGGGTCTGGAGCAAATAAGCAGGGGTCGGGAACAGATAAGCAGGGATCTGGAGCAAATAAGCTAGGATGTGGAGCAAATAAGCAAGGATCTAGAGCAAATAAGCAGGGCTCTGGAGCAAATAAGCTGGGATCTGGAGCAAATAAGCAGGGATATGGTGCAAATAAGCGGGGATCTGGAGCAAATAAGCATGGATCTCGAGCAAATAAGCAGGGGTCTGGAGCAAATAAGCAGGGATCTGGAGCAAATAAGTAGGGGTATTGAGCAATTAAGCAGGGATCTGGTGCAAATAAGCAGGGATCTGGTGCAAATAAGCAGGGATCTAGAACAAATAAGCAGGGATCTGGAGCAAATAAGCAGGGATCTGGAGCAAATAAGCAGGGATCTGGAGCAAATAAGCAAGGGTTTGGAACAAATATGCAGGGATCTGGAGCAAATAAACAGGGGTCTGGAGCAAATAAGCAGGGGTCGGGAACAGATAAGCAGGGATCTGGAGCAAATAAGCTAGGATGTGGAGCAAATAAGCAGGGGTCTGGGGCAAATAAGCAGGGATCTGGAGCAAATAAGCAGGGATCTGGAACAAATAAGCAGGGATCTAGAACAAATAAGCAGGGATCTGGTGCAAATAAGCAGGGGTCTGGAACAAATAAGCAGGGATCTAGAACAAATAAGCAGGGATATGGAGCAAATAATCAGGGATCTGGAACAAATTATCAGAAATATCTGCCATTGATAGGGCATAAAAAATTCAACACCCAGATGAATGATTTGTGAAATGTTGTCAGGTGTACAGGTGCCATGTTGAAGTTCCAGGTGGTGAGTGTAAAATTCTCTACAGTTAAGTTATGAACCATTTTTTCCCCCACAATCACGAGCATATATGGGGTGCAGTAATCAAGTCTTTTTCTTACAATAATATAATTTCATTCGATATTATCCATGTGTGTATGTGTTTAGTTTTTTACCCTATTTTGCTTGTGTCATACAACCAGAAGCTCTAAGCTATTCATAATACCAAAGACTTTTATAAATTGAATATTCTAATGTACTAAAACCTTATTTTTGGCACTGTTTCATGATGTAACTGCACCCAAACTATCTTAACACGATATAACATAACCTGAAATAACCCAACCCAACCCAACCAATCCAACCAAACGTAACCTAACCCAACCGGACCTGAACTGACCTAAACCCAACTAAACAAACAATATATAGGTGGTAAGAAAGATAAATCCCTTCTGACTATATGCACAACGGTGGGGGTGGCGGAGGTCTTCCTGAACGTAAACTTCTATTTTTGTTTCTCTGTTTTCTATCGTTTTAGAGTAATTCACCTTTTGTTTTTAATTTATAGTTGTTTTGTATATTAATGAGTTTGGTATGATTTTTGGGGATTATGTTAGTGCTGGTGCAAATAGATTTGTTCCTACATCTGGCAGGTCAGCGGGGGTGTGTTGAAGGCGACAGAAAGGTTTTTATATTATATGCAAAGATGGGGGCATTTTTCCAGATGTATCTTAAAGATGACACCTAGGTGCTTACCGCTAGAGTCCCCTTGGTATGTACGCAAGGTTTCAGGTCTCTAGGTTACATCGTCTTGGGGTGACGGCGCTGACCTACACACAAACACTCTCGGGCTCTTGTATTATTTTAGAAGATAGATAGACTGTTGTTTATCGAGAACAAAAAATAGCACGCACTCTTTGTCAACATTAACAATTTTGGACAACTTAACAAAGGTTGGGTTTAAGTAAGTTTGGAACCTATTTTGCTGGTGGAGCGGACCAACAGGTCGTAAGTTTATGAAATTAGGAAATATTCAAATTACACAAAGGAGGTAAATGAAGCTACGGGTGTATATGCGGTGGTGGTGGTGGTGGTATTATAGCGGCAGTAATGGGCACTGTAGAACACTCGGTGGTTGGTGACAGCTGGCAGACGCTGCTGGTGCTGAATATTACCAATTCAAATACTGGAGGAATAAACACACTGCTGTACCCGCTGCCTGCTCGTACACACTCTGGTAAGATATTCATAACACACTTTACGGAGAATATAAAGTGTTTTTCTGTTCTAACAATCATTGACTCAACAAAAATAAGATATAGAATACATTCAGCTTATCCGTATATTTAAAATTCTTAAATTCCTTGAGATTTAAAAGTAGTATAATTTATAAAATTAATTAAAAAAATATGCGTTCGATGGTATTTACAGTCTTATGTGGTCTGTATGTAGAATTACGATCAAGCTCCTCGTTACTAAGTAATATCTAGGTGCTACTCGTGGATTATACTGCACGGTATACAGTATGTGAATAGCTTACAGCTGGTAGAGTGAAAGACACTCTATAAGAAGAAAAAATATCGAAATAAATAGATGATAAGCTGCCAACTACATGACCTACATCAACCCCCCCCCCCCCCCGTAAATATTGACACAAGTGTCAAGGTAACATTGTTTACAGCCGCTCTCTGCCATCTCTGGTTATTGTTCACACTTGGACTCTTTTTTGAGTCCTTCTGTCAATTCGTCTCCCTAATGATGGCTAGATTTACACATTTATTATCTGTACATATATAAATTTTTATTTATTTCTTCCTCTAGTTACCTAATTAATTGATCATCTGTCTATCTATCCTAATGTATATTTATCCATCAATCAAAATATGTACTGTACGAGTAAATACGTATATGATTTTGTAATTATATACACCTCTCTCTCTCTCTCTCTCTCTATATATATATATATATATATATATATATATATATATATATATATATATATATATATATATATATATATATATATATATATATATTATATATATATATATACTATATATATATATATATATATATACTATCATATATATATATATATATATATATATATATATATATATATATACTTCATACGAGGCACGGGCAGTTTCCCAATGAGGTTCACGGCGCCATCAGCTCGATGAACAGGCTTTGTGTGAAATATAACAGAGTCTAGAACTGCTTTTAGTGTCCTTGTGGCCTAGCGGGTAAGCGTTCCCTAGTCACACCCAGTAGGTCGAGGGTTCGATTCCTTGCTGGTGAGGTCGTTGATTATATATATATATATATATATATATATATATATATATATGCAAGTAAATCACTGTAGGTGCGCGTGATCTAGGTATATGCTGATAACCACCAGGAAAGAAGAAAACACGAAGTTCCCAAGCGCTTTCGTGTAATTCACATCTTCAGGGGTCTGTACTAGTCTGTACTCACCCCTGAAGATGTGAATTGCACGAAAGCGCTTGGGAACTTCGTGTTTTCTTCTTTCCTGGTGGTTATCAGCATATATATATATATATATATATATATATATATATATATATATATATATATATATATATATATATATTGTTACGCCGTCTCTTAATTTACTTTAATATCCAGGTTCTAGGCGTAACCGAACAAAAAGAAAAGTGAAGTAAATCAAAAGGGAATAAAAATAAATAAAGTAAACCTTTAAGAATTTAATTAAATAAAATACTAACACAATAAAGAGCCTCGTAGGCTGTCACAACAAATCGATTCACTATCGAAAGATTTAAGACACAAATGATACTAAAACATCGAAACATCAAAAGAATGAAAATAAAGCATTGGATTACGTTAACACTGCATAAACATGTAAAATAACTAACACTGAAATTAACTATGGTGAAACAACGCTGAATTACTTAAATGTAACCAAGCAAGCACTGATGGACACATAAGAGACATAAGTAGGTACTCACATAGATATACCACATTGGTGGCGACAGGAACAACACAGAAATAAAATAAGTATAAGTAACAGGTGACGGGTGTCACTCAAAAGAACGTGAACTGAATGACAAGAGGACTGGACTGAACTCCGTCTGCTGGTGGGGTACTATATATAGGGTCGGCTCCCGCCAATGCGACAAGCCCGTGAAATATGGGTCGTTTAACGATGCATATGGTCGTTAGAGAAACAAAGATTGCTTGTTACAATACTAAATGAAGAAATAAGATGGGCTTGAACAAATAATGACAGTTAAAACCTTAACAGCACAGGGTAAGGTGACTAGATTATATAATAGTAAATATAACACATCATTACAGGAATAATATGGAACAACATGGAAGCATGTTATAAAAAATAATAGAAAAATACGACACGGTCGTAACACTTCCACCCATGAAATATAATTTTTGCTTGCAAAAATTTTTATATGACAAGTGTTCATTCTGTGGGTCTAGATAACAGATCAGCCAGCACATTGTCTGAACCCTTAACACGTGTAACATGTAAATTATAGTTCTGAAGGAACAAACTCCAGCGAATTAATCTCTGTTTTTTTTAAATTGAATGTTTTGAGAAACTGCAATGGTTTGTGATCTGTATAAATTATAATAGGGTATGAGCATAATACATTTTTCAAGCTTGAAAAGAATCCTGACACCTTGAAGTCCAGCAAAAAATATTACCCTTCTTCAGCAAATCAGTAAGGGGTTGTGCCATCTCGGCAAAATTACAAATATATCTCCGGTAATAACCGACACAACCCAAAAATCTGCGGACTTGTCGTTTGTTACATGGAACAGGCATCTGAGAAATAGTGTCACACCTTGCTGTGGGAGGAGCAAGTTTCCCTAACCCAATTACATGTCCCAGATACAAAAGTTGAGCACAAACAAATTCTGACTTAGCAAACGTTATAACAAGTCCTACATTTTCTAAGTCAGTGAAGAGACCGTTTAGCTGACATAAATGGTCTGACCAAGTGTCAGAAAAAAAAATACAACATCTAAATATACTACACAACCAGGCAAATTGGCCGTGACTTGTGACATCAGCCTTTGAAAGGTGGCAGGGGCATTGCAAAGCCCAAAAGGCTTAACATTAAATTTATAGGTCTTACCTAATGTCACAAAACTGGAGATGTCTTTAGCACGACGGGTCAATGGTACTTGCCAAAACCCCCGAAGACAATCAATCTTAGAGAGGAACTTGGTGTTCCCTATTGCTTCGATGCAGTTTTCGACTCTTGGTAGAGGGAAGCTGTCCTTGCTGGTGACGGCGTTGACCTTGCGGAAGTCGATGCAGAATCGAAGAGTGCCGTCCTTCTTCCGTACTAGAGTGACTGGTGAGCACCACTCGCTGGTAGGGAGCCTGCTTGATAGGCTTAGCAGAACCAACAACAATATCATGCACCACGGCAGTTGTACAGCCAGGCCTGTCTTGGAAGACAAGAGGATGTTGTTGGATGGCAGCCAGCACGTCAGCTCTCTGGTGTCCCGGTGGATGCTGTAGCTTCCCCTGCAACTCCACGGAGTTGGACTGCCAAACCCTGACTGATGACAGGGCGAGTGGACTTCCCCCTTCTTTTTCCTCTTCTTTCTCACCATCTACCAAGAAAGTGTCAACGGCACACACGGGAACTGGATCGTCAGCAACAGATGGGGATGCTGGGCATGTGTAGTACAGCTTGATGGTGTTGAAGTGACATAAGTGCTGTAATCGGCGCCTGTCAGGGGTAGAGACAATATAATTTGTGGGGCTTACCCTCTTCACCACTCTATATGGCCCACTGAACTTCGCATGGAGCGGCTGTCCATGTCTCGGCAAGAGAATGAGAACTTGATCTCCTATCTGGAACTCTCTGTGTCTGGCACGCTTGTCGTACTATGTCTTGATCTTGGACTGAGATTGCTGTAAGTGGTCTGTGGCAAGGCTTCATCATCGTAAAAGCTTCTCTCTAACATCTCCTACTAAACTTAATACGCTAATGCTCTCTTCACTACTACCTAACAATCTATCTCTAACTATGTGCAAAGGACCTCTTACTTGATGAGCGAACAGTAGAAGTATGAGAAACAAAATGGATGAGATTAGGGCCTTAGCAGTAACTTTCCTAAGAGGTACAGCATGCAAGTACCTAGTGGAGGTATCAATGACTGTAAATAAATATTCAAACCCACGAGAAGTTTTAGGCAGAGGGCCTACAATGTCACACTGTACTGTTGTAAAGGGTTCAGGTACGTGAGGTACTCTTACAAGTGGAAAAGGTGGAATAGCCTGATTGGCTTTGCCTACCTTTTGACAAAAATGACAGTACTTACAATATTTAGTGACATCTCTCCTCATACCTGGCCAATAGAACTTTCTGGCCAGCCTGTTGAACGTCTTTCGGACACCTTGATGTCCAGAAAAGCGACCGGCATGGGCCAGAGCTAGAACATGTTGTCTGTAAGTGTGTGGGAGAACTATTTGAGTGACAGACCCCCAGTCCGCGTCTTCCTCTGACATAGTTGGTGGGAGCCAGCGGCGGCACAAAACACCGTCTTGACTGAAATATCTCGTGGTAGGACCTGAATCATTGGCAGAATCGGATACCTGGTAAAACAAGAGCCGTTTTGAATCGTCTTGCTCTTGCGCAGCTATTAAAGCAACTCTCCCGGTCACAGCATTAACTGCGGAAGAAATGTCTTGGGAAGCAATTGGGTTAGCAAAAAGTCCTTCTAAGGAAAGTGAATCATCTACATCAGGAGTTACATGATCATTAGTCATTGACATAGAACGAGTCACAGCACACAAAGGGAAAACACCGGGCATATCATCTTCAAGTTGTTGCAGCTCTGTGGTAGACTCTGGTCTTTCCCGCAGAACAGGAGGTGGTGTTACGTTCCCCATTTGACCTCCCGCAAAATCGTTACCGAGTATGAGGTCCACTCCAGCAACAAGAAGACTTGACACATACTAAAACAGGCAGCTCGTGCACACAGGCTACGTTAGCTATCCCTGAAAAACCAAAGGAGCTGCACCTTGACCCCAAAGAGAGCCCAAAACGACGCATTTGTCAGTCTTCCTCGCCGCAACAACACCCTCTTTGATGAGAGTTTAGAGACAAACTCGAGTCTCTCAAAATAGTGACTGGTGTTTCGACACCATCAACTTCTACCGTGCCTTGTGACAAAAAGGGACGAAAGGTACCAACGTCTGGGTCCTTCACAAAACTCTTACCTGGAAAAGATCAAAGTCTCTTGAGGCGAGAACCGAAACGGCACTCTCTCGTGCTTCATCTTATTTGGCTGCAGCCTTGTCCAACAAAAATCCGCCTTATGACCCGGCTTTCCACAGAAACTACAAGTAAATTAGAAAATTTGGACGCCCCATTAGGTGGCGAACGAGTCCAGCTCCTCCTGACATTCACAAAATTATTACTCACAAAATTACCATTGTTAGTATTCCCTTGTCTCGCTTTGTGGAGAGGGGGATTAAAAGTCCTTTGAACCTGTGGGAGGGCTTAACATCATTGTTAGTCCTACCATGCCTCAAAACAAATCCATCAGCATGCCTAGAAAAAATATCACAAGTGTCAAAAGGTCGTTAGTGAATCCTGGCAAGGTCGCCAAAACTGTTACGCCGTCTCTTAGTTTACTTTAATATCCAGGTTCTAGGCATAACCAAACAAAAAGAAAAGTGAAGTAAATCAAAAGGGAATAAAAATAAATATAGTAAGCCTTTAAGAATTTAATTAAATAAAATACTATCACAATAAAGAGCCTCGTAGGCTGACACAACACATTGATGCACTATCGAAAGATTTAAGACACAAATGATACTAAAACATTGAAACATCAAAAGAATAAAAAAAAAGCATTGGATTACGTTAACACTGCATAAACATATAAAATAACTAACACTGAAATTAACTATGGTGAAACAACACTGAATTACTTAAATGTAACCAAGAAAGCACTGATGGACACATAAGAGACATAAATAGGTACTCACATAGATATACCACATTGGTGGTGACAGGAACAACACAGAAATAAAATAAGTATAAGTAACAGGTGACGGGTGTCACTCAAAAGAACGTGAACTGAATGACAAGAGGACTGGACTGAGCTCCGTCTGCTGGTGGGGTACTATATATAGAGTGGGCTCCCTCCAATTCGAACACTCCTGTGAAACATGGGTCGTTTAACGATGCAGATGGTCGTTAGAGAAACAAAGAATGCTTGTTACAATACCAAATGAAGAAATAAGATGGGCTTAAACAAATAATGACAGTGAAAACCTTAACAGCATAGGGTAAGGTGACTAAATTATATAATAGTAAATATAACATATCATTGCAAGAATAATATGGAACAACACGGAAGCATGTTATAAAAAAATAATAGAAAAATACGACACGGTCGTAACAATATATATTATATATATATATATATATTATATATATATATATATATATATATATATATATATATATATATATATATATATGTATATGTGTGTAACCGATCGGAATAATCTCACTCATTTAGTTATTGGGTTTTTTTCAGTTATAGTGGATGGTAATGCAGTGGAAGCGCCCCTCAGAGAAAATCCCGAACCAGCAAAAACACTATGAAATAAAAATATTCTCCGTCACCGTGGAAAGCTAGCACCTGTGATTGGGGTTAATGAGACTCACTTGTAAAAGATGACACTTCTATTCCTTCCAACACTACAAGCACAATCAATAATGGTACACCAACACTAGAGTGCTTCTTAGCGTGGCTTAAAAACACGACAATGGGGAACAAAAGTTATACATGGAAAGTTAAACATGGTTTAAAAAATTTGTAAAAAATATTAAATGCATCTGGAGAGGACAACTAATGCAAAAATACTGCTTACACCAGAACAGACACCAGAATAAGGAACTCATCTGAAAACAATTCCTTCGTTATCTTACATCACTTAGTGGCACATAAAACATTAAAAAAATATTACTTGCACCAATGAACATGCCTTAAGGGCATCCGACAAAGTAATAGAAATCACTGAGAAATAGAAATCCCGATTTTAGTCATACTACACAAGAACATGGATCACTCATAGCCTGTCTGGGATGACCCACAAAACACTATAATCCTAACTGTCCTAACTACCCAGGACCCGAAGGTTATAACTACTAAACTGCCAAGGGGCAGGCATTTACAAGAAACCGAGAAAATTACTCATGACCCATCAGGCAGGCAGGTGCTCTGCTGTTTCTTTTATTACTCTCTCAAGATTTCAGGGGTCATGAATGTTTTTCTCCACCAATACCCGAAACATGCTTCACACATAGGTTCTGATTGCACCCGTACTTTTAAGGTACTAACAGCCTTTCACAACTTTTGGAGAGGAACTCTTACGTCCCACGTGTGCAATCAACCATGAGGATCGTTGATCTCACACCTGGACTTGGCTATTCTAATAAAACTTTACCACCATCACCCGTAACATGCTTCACACATATGCTCAGAGCACACCCATAATTAAGGTGTTACAGCCTTTCATTAACCTTGAAGAAGAACCCCTACATCCCCCGTGTGCAATCAACCATGAGGAGCGTTGATTACGCACCTGGACTTGGTTAATTCGATCACATACACCCAATACTGGGGAGATAAATGTCTCTATGTACCCACTAGACTCCTGGTCTCAGTGTGTGACCTTTCATTCACTCAGGCTGCACTCAGTTTACTCTCAGTACTCCATGGACAGGAAGAGAGTGACTGTCAGCAGGTGAACCCTGCCCAGCTGTTGGAAGGGTTCTATTTTTCCGTTAGTAAGAGTTTTCACTAACTGACTAAAGAGATGTGGTGTTGTATGAACCAAGGTGGGAGATTTGATGACCCAGAACGACCACCGACCATGTGCGGACGCTGATCCTACTTAGTTAGTTGTCAGGGACACCCGTTCACCTCGTGCGTGGCAGGCTATATGACTGCTAAACACCCGTTGACCGACCACTAAACTGAGTGGGTTCTCAAAACTCTGCAAGAGAACGCTCTGTTAGCTACTGCTAACTTCTTCTCTGCCCTATCTAAACACTGTCTGAGATCGAATAAAACTTACTTGCAACACTGATGAGACGTGAGCGGGAAGGGACGAAGCCACGTGGTCGTTTTCCTTGGCAGAGACTCATGGATGAGGTCTGCTTGGCCCAAACGTCTGAGCACTACTGAGCTCCAGCCCGCCTCGCGTCTCCCCAAGGCGTTCATCTGGCCTAGTGAAGTCATTTTTTGCTTAAACAATACTTTCTTTGAGACACACGTAACATATTTAGACTGAGAAACGATCTACAATAACTTTAAATTTAATAATTGTCCCTTAACTTCATGAATCGTGTCTACATTAATTCGATAAAGCACATTTAGTTTTATATAGGCCTAGGGCGTTGCTTGAGCTTATTTGACTCACCATGAGGCGTGGGTGGTTCAGCCTGGCCTACTTACGCTGTAGATGGAATTACACCACCATACAGTATATAGATGTGTAAGGAGTAAATGTATTGCAGAGATGAATATTCATTTCAATTTTGTTCCTCCTTTAATGAAAGGCTTTCCATTCATCTAAGAACGATGTTAAGAAGTCTGTTATGAGTTTCTTCAGAAATTAAGAAACTGTAGGAACTGATACATTGTTGGCGATATATAATGTACAGTAGTACTCTTATATCTACAGTCTGACTATTTATAGCTATTATCATAGTTAAAGAAAGAAGGAAACCGTCAAGATGACAGCGTCTCTCTACAGCTCTTCACCGCTGTACTGGAAGAAGTTTTCAAGTCACTGGAAGAGATGAAACAGGTTTAAATATCAAAGGCATCTACTTAAGCCTTCCTCGTTTGGCTAATGAGATCATAATGTTGACATCAAACCTAAAAGAATTACAAACACAAACACAAGAGCGGAACAAAACAGACAAGAGAGGACTTGACTAACACTAAAGAGTTGTTCCCACTCTCTAAAGGTCAATCTTTTAAATGTAAATAAATTCATGGACTGTAGGATAGTTCACTTGTAATTATGGATACCTGGCCAGGTAAATCAAAAGAAGTTATAGATGGGCTAGAATGCCTTAGTAGCTTTTTTCTGAAAAAAAAAATATATATGATAGGTTTCCTCTTTTGCTGTTAATTTATAGATTAAATGGAAATACAAAAAAATCTAAATTGTTCAAAGCAATATTAAAGGATATCTACAAAGAGCAACACAAAGGTATCAGAAGAACGCGTAGGTGATGCACGAGAAGGGGTAGTGGGCATAACGCACTGGACGACGAGGAGATCAACAAGGGACTAAGAGAATCCTCGACTAATCCTCGAGATAGAGTAAAAATAGATCAAATACCTTCAGATGGATAAAAGAATTCTGGAAACATGGAGGTACTATAATACTTGGTGCACAGACGAGCCTGATTATATATATATATATATATAATATATATATTATATATATATAATATATATATATATATATATATATAATATATATATATATACTACACTACGCTACACTACAATTACCTCGGGGATCGACAATAAGCCGCGTACATCCCAGGTGTCAGTCACAAGATATATGAACAGCTCTCTGTTACACCAGCGACTTAACCCATCACATCCGTCTTGAACAACCCACCGGGATCTGACTAGTTATGGTGGCACTCCCGTAATGTCTTCACATAAATATATTCTTATTTGATAAGTCTTATAACCTCTTTTGTAATGTCAGGCTCTTACATTCTCTCCAAGCAAACTCTCCCACCCATCTTTGTCTTAAAAGTTTTAATCGCCTTTTCTTAAAAAAAAAAAAAAATGAGCAATTGCTTAACGTCTCTTCAAACTCAGAACAGAGATTATATGAGATCATGGGATGTAAATAAAATAGAAGAATTTGAACAAGTTTAGATTTCATGTTTTTTTCTCATATCGTAGATCTGCAATTCGTCATCTAAACTCTCGTTTTCTGTGCAGTTTACAAACAAAGAATTAATAAATATCCACCAACAGTTAGGGACTCCCTGAGGCGACGATCACTAAGACACAAGCCCATCCATTATGACCCACCGATCAAGCCGATCTTCCCGTGCCACAACTGGGAGTTGGCCAGTGCAGGGTTCTCCTGTTTAATCAGCCATTCAAATTATAATAGCTTAATCATCGCATCGTGTGTGACTGCATTACGTGTAGTATGTTGAAGAAACTGAAGATTTACTTTTGTTTAAATAAAGTAAATTCTGTAGACGTTAGACTATAACCTCCTACTCTTTTTGACCAGTACATTTACTACTGTACTGTACAGTAGCAATAGACATTGTTGCATTATTCTGTCCAAGGCTTCTTTGGATTCACGGGTCCGAATCACGGGGTTCGTGGAACAGCAGAAGAGGCGACAAGATATGTGTTGCCGACTGTGTAATCGCCAACAAAAGTCCTATCACCTCTCCTGCCTCTTTATTTGCCCCGAGATTCAAGAGCCCTCACAGGCTTCTGAATCTCTGGGTTCATGAAGTGGCAGCTAAGGCGACAGGACTTTGTTGGCGAGTCTACGTCTCAACTGGTATGGTGAAGACCGAGCGAGCAGCGTCACTGTTATGGTTTGCTTTACTAACACTTCCCAGCCACTGTGCCCACTGTGGGAGGGGGGCTCCCATATTCCTCCTCCAGATAGTACAGCACGAAGCGCGTGCCCCGATGCCATAAGTTCCGAAAGTATAGGGTACTCAGTTTTGCTCTGTTTGTTCGGGAGATATCACTGACACAATAGTGATCAAGATCTTGGGCAAAAGATTGTCTTTTTTTTTTCAGTTTTTGGCATATATTGCACACTGCCTCCCTTTCCCAGTCTCATGAGCATCAAATTATTAACATAATTTATTTTACAAAAAAAAAAAAAAACATAACTAGGAAGTTGGCAAACTATGTCAATCGGTAAGTCAGTCGGAAGTAGTTTCACCTGTTGCAAGTATTTGGTGTTTGGTTATAGTTTTAATACAAATTACCAAATAGGGCGTCAATGAGACTAATTCGTGACTCCTGGACGGTAGTGTTAAGGCGAGGTAATGTGCAGTATGGAGAAAATGGGGAGAGGGAGGTCCCTGCTCCAGGCAGAGGACCTTTGCACCGCCATCCTGATATCTGAGCTCTGATGCCTTACATTTGGTTGTAGTGTCATTGAGATAAACAAATAAAACATTATTGCATCCTGTCTGTTATAGTATGTGGACCTATATCATGCTCCTCATTTCATATTTGGGCCAAACCTGCAGGGGTTATAACGAAATGTGCCATTGCATGGCATGAATTTGTATTTATATGCGTTTTTTTAATGCTACAACAATATGCTACACCATATTAATTGTGTAAATATGCGTGTAATGATCAGATATGATGCTTCTCCCGTCGTGTAAGTGATATTTGGTAAACAGGTAGTAAAGTTGGTGATTTGACAGAAATACGGCTGGTTCAGTATCCAAGGCACCACGCCAGCACTACAACACTTGATGACCTACAAAACACCCCATGATTAATCCTAACTCTATGCACATTTATTCTAACATCTCTTATACTTTGCTTGACGATTTCATAACAATGAAATAAACTGGTATTTTTTTACTGTGTGACCATCCAAGTTATTCTTTCAACCTTACATTGTCCACTGCAGGATAGGCATTATACAGTACTGTACACTCCACATTGGATCATAACAGCCATCAGCCCGAATACTCTTGGTGTCACTACTCATATATTTATGTGCTGGGTGTCTGTTTGGGTGCCCCTGGTCCAGGCTAGCTAGGGCTGGGGTTAAGTCCTGCAGGTTACCTGGTGTATTCTTTGTTTCCATATAAGGTTTTGTTATTTTATTTATCAGTTAATAATAACAGTTACTCGGTAACAGGTCCCTAAGACACGAGGTGTAATTCAATTATTGCCAGCTTTTTGATCAAATATTGTTATCAACATCAGCAATATCTGCCTTTTATTTACTAAGTAGTTACCGCTGGCTGTCATTTACAGGTTGACTAGTAGTCTCTCTTTTATTATGGTTGTGTTCATGTTAACGCTTAGCAAGGCACCATACAGATGTAATTTATTATTGTTCAGCATAAAACCCATGAAGGTTATTATATAGATACATATAAAGTTTTGTTTTAAAAGTAACTGCGTTTGGAGACCTCTGCGTCTTACTAAAACATGATAGTAACTGTAGGGGACACACTTCACAACTTTTTAGAACTTCACCCTGGCTGTAACAGTGGGAAAACTGTTATTCAATAATACTCCGTAACTGTGATATTTATGAATGTCTATAAAACTTTTCAGTTAGAAGATTGAAACAACGAGCGTTATGAATATGGCAAACAAGTGTTACGAGTTTGTGACAATGATTATTCGACCTTTTATCTTGCTTGCCGTCAGCTCAAAGCAACATGATATTATATTACTCATGGCGTAGTTCAGCAACATTGATGCTTAATGCGCCAGTTAACCAACAAAATTATTAACTTTGTATTAATAATCTGTGAGCTAATATTCCAGAAATAATCTACATACACACACACACACACACACACATATATATATATATATATATATATATATATATATATATATATATATATATATATATATATATATATATATATATATATAAATATATATATATATATATATATATATATATATATATATAAATATATATAAATATATATATATATATATATATATATATATATATATATATATAAATATATATATATATATATATATATATATAAATATATATAAATATATATATATATATATATATATATATATATATATAACTATATATAAATATATATAAATATATATATATATATATATATATATATATATATATATATATAATATATATATATATATATATATATATATATATATATATATATATATATATATATATATATATATGTATGTATATATATGTGTATGTGTGTGTGTGTGTGTGTGTGTGTGTGTGTGTGAACATAATTTTAACAATACTCCTTGTAATCTTTTTGGCAGTAAAGTTTCAATAGTTTTAGTACTGTATTGTGTACAGTACAATTTCAATCCATATTTCTTATTTCAATTAAAAAATAAGTAACCATAGTACATCAATTAATCTACGAGCATGTGGAGCATGTCAAGCAACAACATTGACTGACCATTGAATGAATAAAATTACATCCAGTTGCTTTCAAATCCCAGGCTGCCGTGTGCACCTCACGTTTCAGCAGTAACTCAGAGACTTCGGATTAACGAGTCGATACTCACGGGGTTCATGGCTCAAGGCGAGGTAGGAGTGACAACGCTGAGTGTAATAGCCGAAAATGTCTGCAACAATACCTCCTAAGATCCACTGACTTTGATTTCGTTTTCGCATCACATGTTAAATCTAAACAGGAAAAAATGGTAGACATAGAAGGAGGATTACCTCAAAATTGGCTCCATTGTGTAAATAAAAAAAAAAGCTCCAGCAGACCACCTCTCTCCTCCCCCCTTCACCTCCCCAGCCCCCACTTCTCAACTCACCCTCATCCAAGAAACTTCGAAAATGGTCTTCAAATTATTGTACTAACTTCAATGTTTTTTTTTGTTCTTAAAAAATTAGTTTTACATCCAATCAAATAAATCTTTTCCTTTCCATCCTCATTAAAGACTGAAATATTTATTATCAATCCTACATCTTCCACTCTTCCTACCTTACCTCCTCTTTCAACTGTCTCCTTGTGGGGAGGCGGCCATCCTGGTCCCAACGGAGGTGTGTCCACTTGTAATACTGTTGACAATAGTGGCAACGTTTCAAATATTTGTGTTGTGCTGTCCAACCCTCAACTTTGTTTGCCATTCTGGCGTATAACTTTGCCCCACATAGTTGTGAGGATAGAGTAGACACCAAACTTACCACACAAGTGTTTTTTATGTGTTTTATATTTCATTTTATTTATTTATTTATGTTTACCCAAGCCAATCTTTTCTCCTGGGACTTATTATTACAGCGAGGCTCCTGGCCAAAATTATTATTACTATTATTATTATTATCAAACTAGATAATTATCGCCAAAACTGTTGCAGAAACACTCCCATCCATGGTAAACAATGTCAATTGTACAATACTTGGTGTACAGTACATTATATATTATTGATTGTGGTCTGACAACAGCTGATGCATGTCACTCTTCAGACGAGCACTGCTGGCACCTCACAGCAAACATTCTCACGGGCGTTTATGAGAAAAAGAGACGCTGGGTTAAGAGAGGTCTAGTTTATCTTACCACCTTTGTCATTTATCGACTCATCACCGGTTTGCTGCATGAATTTTGATGTTTTCAGACTAATGTGTTCCCTAACCTGTTTTTGATGTAGATTTCAGTTTTGACTTCAGTTTTCGTCTATCACGTAACGTTTATTGATAAATGGAATCCTTGAGGCAAAGGCCATTGTTCAGTGTCGCATCAGCAGCTACAGTGTTAAATCTCCTTGTTTTGCTCCACAAAGATACTATTCCTGTTGTAAATATGTCTTCTCGTGGATGTTGAACAATCCAAACGTATTCTGCTACATCTGTGGGTGCTTTGTTGTGCATAAGCAACGACAAGAAATAACCGTATTCGAGAAAAATTTATATTTTGCCTACTTTGGAGTGAAAATAGGTGATTTAGATAAACCATGGGCGCCACATAAAGTATGTCGCAACTTGCGTTGAAGGTTTAAGACTGGAAATATAGTAAGAAAAGAGTTATGCCATTTGGAGTCCCTGTGGTATGGCGGGAGCCTAAAAATCATGATGATGACTGTTATTTTTGCTCTGTAAAGATAGAGGGATATACTGTAAAAAAATAAACAAGGAATCATTTATCCCAAGATTCCATCTGCCATGAGACCAGTGCCACATGGTCCTGAGGTTCCAGTCCCCATTCCGCCAGATGTGTCCGTGTCATCAGAATCTGACCGTGATTCATCGTGAGGTAACGGAAGTGATGTTTATCAACCTGAAGATATTAGTGTTTACCCAGAGTGAACTTATCGATCTGGTTAGGGATTTGAATATACCAAAGGAGTCTGCTGAACTTTTTGGATCCAGGTTGAAATCAAAGAATTTATTGAGAAAAGGGACATATTTTTCATGGTATAGGCAACGTGAACAAGAACTATTTTTTTTTTCAGAGGAAGGCTCCTTGGTTTATTGAAATAATGTGTCTGCTTTAATTAACTATTTTGGCAGCTACTGAATGGAGGTTGTTCATTGATTCTTTAAAAACAAGTCTCAAAGGAGTTTTACTTCATAATGGAAATGTATTTTCATCAATTCTTGTGGCTCACTCTGTTCATCTTAAGGAAACTTATGAAAATTTGCAGATACTTCAAGAGAAAGTTCATTATAAAGATCCTGGTTGGATGGTTTGTTTATGGAGATTTCAAAGTCAATGCTTTGTTGCTTGGTCAACAGAGTGGATACACGAAAATGCCATGTTTTTGTACGAGTGGGACAGCAGAGCAAGATGTGAACATTGGGACAAAAAACACTGGCCACCTAGACAGGCTCTTGTGCCAGGTTCATTGACCCTAAAAAAGTGCTGTTGCCTCCCCTGAATATTAAATTAGGGTTAATGAAAATATTTTTAAAAGCCTTAGATAAGGAAAGTGATTGTTTCCTGTACATATGCAGAGAATTTCCATCAGTCTCAAATGAAAAAACAAAGCTGGCATTTTCGTGGGCCCTCAAATCCGAAAGTTAATGTTAGACCACCAATTTGAAGAATCGATGAACCAGTGTGAGAAAGAAGCATGGAATAGTTTCAAGAGTGTTGTGTATAGTTTTTTAGGCAATAGAAAAGATCTAAACTATCAAAACATTGTTGAAGGTATGTTGAAAAACTTTAAAAACATGGGTTGCAATATGAGTGTAAAAGTGCATTTCTTACATTCCCATCTTGAGTATTTTCCTGAAAATTTAGGTAGTTTAAAATTGCAGAGCAAGGTTACAGATTTCTCCAGGACATTAAGGAAATTAAAAAGAGATATCAAGGAAGGTGGTATGTGAACGTGATGGCAGACTACTGGTGGATGTTGAAGAGAGATGGTGC
The DNA here is from genome assembly GCA_958450375.1 of Homarus gammarus. Lineage (NCBI taxonomy): Eukaryota > Metazoa > Arthropoda > Malacostraca > Decapoda > Nephropidae > Homarus > Homarus gammarus. The sequence continues at coordinate 229,574 of CAUDMG010003466.1, forward strand.
CATTGAAAAGATTGCCAGAAAATCGAAAAAAAAGAAAGTTTCACCCATCCTAATAGCCCAATATTATGTTCATACTTATTCATAGAGTATATCATTTCTTTCTGTATTTGCCGGCAAATAGCCTTAATCACAATAATCTTTAGGTTCAGTTAAATTTGAAGCCTAATTAATTGTCTTATTTGTATTATCTTGCCTCAGTGGTAATAAAGTGTGACGTGCTAGAGCAAAACAAAGTTTATTTTTTAAACCCTTGATAAAAATGAATCAGAATTACGTCTCAGTTTTAAGACTTCATTCAACTTTTCTTAAAATGCAGACCGGTGATAATAGATTTTCACTCATCATGGATTATGTTTTTTTTTAATCTAATACATATTAATAAGTAAGAATATGACGATATATTTTGTGAGAATTTGTTTTTGTTTTTTATCACAAGTTTTCAGGATAGTACACACGTTCACTGATCTCGGTAATCTCGTCCTGTTGATGACACTTCATTTTAATTTTGCTTTATAGATAATAATTTTATTTTGAAATAACGTAAATAATTATCAGGTCTTATATATTTATGGTAAAAACAATCGGTGAACATTTTTTCAGAGACGCTATCTAAGTAAATTTATGGCCTGGGTAAAAAGAGAAGGTCACTGTGCATCCCATGGACATAGAGTACACAGGGGCTTTGGCCTTGGAGTCATGTGTTATGAGGTGAAAGAAGATTATCAATGATTGAAGAAAAGTGGTGAAACTGAAATAAAAGTAAGAGTTGAAAGAATCTGGGCTCAACCAGATCGCTTCATCTTTTCATTTTTTTTTCTTTGTTTTCTCCCTTGGGTCGTCAGACCATTGTATAGTATAGGTTCATATATATAGTGCTGCTTATTTTTTTTGCTAATGTGTTAGTTAAATGTTAGTTGTGTTAGTCTAAAGGTACACTGTATGGAGAGGCCTGCCAGGTTCTTAGTGGAGCTGGTAGGTCACTCATCTCTTATTCTCTCTATTAATGTTTTATGTGTATATTGGGGCAGAAGATTGTTCAATTACTTTCTTTCTGGCTGATTTAAACCAACTGTGTTCTTGGCATTCTTCATTATCTATATAATTTATCTAATTTTGGTAAGTTTCTGTGTTGAGTTCATTCACTTTGTTCCAAATATTTGCGGCTTTGTTGTGTATTTCTACATTGATTGCTAGGAGGTTTGTTTTCTTGTGTAGCTGTTCAATATTGATGTGGTCTGTACATTTTATGTTATAAATAAATCTGAGGGCTATATTTTGTACTATTTGTAACCTTTTAATGCTCGTTTTACTAAGAGTGTTCAATGGGATGGGTGGGTAGTCCATAATTGATTTGACAAAGGCTATACAAATCTTTCTTTTGTTGTTTATGCTAAGGTTCTTAAAACGTTTTATTTTTTTATAATCTTATTCTTGCCTGTCGTTTTTTTTATCTTTTATGTATGTTATATATCCTCTTTTTGTTAGTTTTAGTCCAAGCATTCTGGTTTCAGTGTCGTATGGGTATACTTCCTGCTCGAGTAATACTGGACTTGTTTTGATTTTCGTTATTGGTATTATCTTGAATTTGTTCTTATTTGTCCTGATTTTCCATTTTTTCTCAAAGTCATTTATGTTTGCTATCGCTGTTGCCGTGTAGCATGCCATAAATTGGGTTGATTTTCCTGGGTATGATGCTATTTGAGTGATATCATCAGCAAACATTACATATTCGCTAAAGGGGGGTTGGTTGAGATGTGTCTGAGGTATAAATTATATATAGTGTTGGAGAAAGGCATCCTCCTTGAGGTACTCCACTCTCGAGATTAAACATAGTTCCCATAAAGTTTCCAATTTGAATTTGTGCTCTCCTATCATCTAAATGATCACACAATATCCTTAGCAAATGTTCGTAAGTCCCAATTTAAATATTTAATATTTTAAGCCTAAATGCCAAACTTTATCAAAAGCCTTAGAAACGTCCCTTAAAATAATATTGATCTAGTTCCCCTTGATTTTTTCTATTGCCATTATTTCCGTTATTGTAGCTATTGCAGTTAGGGTATTTCTATTGGGCATAAATCCACGTTGTCTATTGTTTGTTTTCCCCTGTTTCCAGTAGTTCCCGGTAATTTCTAATAAAGATATTGGCCTGTAGTTTAATATTTCCTTATTGTCCTTACCTTCCTTTGGGAATAAATATCATTTTAGCATATTTTAGTCTGTCTGGAAAGTAATCAGTTATTAAGCATACGTTTTAGATGTTCAATAATGTTTTTAAGATATTTTCCGTTAGATTTATGATCATATTTCGTGTAATACCTGTGAGCCCAGGGGCCTTTTCTTTAAACTTCCTCAGACAGTACATCATTTCTCCCATAGTTATTATTTGATTATTAGGTAGTAAGTTATAATCTATATATTGCTTTGGAGTGATTCTGTGTATGTCTTCCCATCTCTTCTTCTATCCCTTCTTCGTGTTCATTATCAAAATCTTCGTTTTCCTCATCTGATATTTTAAAAACTTTTACCGATTCCCTTTTGAATGTTGACTCTTGTTCATTTTCCTCGTACAGTTTTGTTCCATTATGGTCTTTAAAGTATGGTGCTTTTTTGCTTGCTATGCCCCATCATCTTGTTTATGGAAGTCCAAAATGTTTTTGTGTCTTTAGTTTTGTAGGCCGCCATTATAATATCATTCCATTTTTTGTTGTTTCCTTCCTTACATGCGTCTCTTAATTTTATCTGTAGTGCTGTCTGCGTCGTATATAGCCATCTGTTACTGCCGTGTCTTTCCATATACCTGTTTATTTCATTGTAATGGGTTTGGATTAATTTAACGTCTTCTGTTAGTCTGTTTTTGGGTAATGTTCTGAAGTGTGAAGTTGGAGTGAGTTTGGTTATAGATGTTTTTATTGCCGAGTGCAGTCTGTCCATTTCTGAGTCAATGTCTTCTGTTGTTTTACCTTGTAGATTAATCGATTGGTGATTACCTAAGCCTTCTTTGTAGCTGTCCCAGTCTGTATTGTTCATTTTCAGTCTCTTTTTTATTGGTTATCTGTATGGGGCTTGTTGACAGTGTTAGTATAATTGGAAGATGGTCGCTGCCTGTGAGAGGTCCTTGTTTTATATGGTAAAAATTTTGTCTGTTGTCGATTGCGTATTGTGATTTCTCCAGGTTGGAAAGTTAGGACCTAGATGGTTGATTTTCCCGAGGTTTATTAATTGATTAAGAGCGTTTCCCACAGCGTTATTGTTTGTATTGTCGAAAATCCTGTGTCTGACGTTAAGTCTCCTAAGATGCACTTCCGGTGACTATTGTTAGCCTATTTTAATAGGTCTTCTATAGGTAAGTAGGTTCGTCTCGGTGGCAGATAAGTAGTAGCAATGATTACGTCTCCTTTAGTTGTATTTATATTTATTGCTAGAAATTCATCCTGGAAGTCATCGATTAGTTTATATTTTAAGTTTCTTTTAACCGCAATAGCTACTCCGTCATTTTCTCGCCCGATTTATATCTTTGGTTTACATAATAGTTAAAGAGTTTTATGTTGTTGTTGTCTGTCTCACCGTGACTGTTTATTAGTATAATGTCAGGGTCAATTTCTTGATATATATTACTTAGGTTAATTCTCTCAGTCTTCCAGTTTCTTACGTTGTGTTGTATTATTCTTAAGGTTCTTACTGTTTGTCTGTTGTCCATTATTTCTTAAACTTGGATTGTGGCAGTTGGAGTGGAGACCTATCATCCTGTTACCCGCTTCTGACTCTTCTAAACTCTGACGGGTCTAGTATTTTAAAGTCATTGGTCGTAATCTTTAGCTTGTCCATAATGATTAGTGTCCAAACGTATTCTTCGTTTAGGGATTTTTCTTCATATGTCCACTTGTATATCCCTCCTTCACAGTTTTTCGCTATTGTGATGTATAATAAGTAACTAAAACATGTATTGGTGGGTGAAAATGGAATCCACTACGAACCTGATAACCACCAAATCCACCTTTACCCTTCCATATTTGCCATAATCATTGTACGTACACATATTCGACTTGGAAAGTTTTGCAATGTGAAATGTGGTTCCCGACGAACAGCTAAGTGATTTTTAGAAAAAAATGGAAATAATTATAAAATTTTATTACTTAGATTCCATATTCAAATTATTTATTTAGTGTTTTTTTTTTTTTTTTTTTTTTTTTTGCATATTGCCTGCTTTATCCTAATTCCTTAATCGGAGTGACGGCCATGCAGCACCTTCTCCTGTTAACTTATACACTTGTGTAGATTCATAAATCGTGATATAATACATCTCTCTCTCTCTCTTTCTCTCTCTCTCTCCCTTTCTGTCTTCATTGTGCGAGAGTGCGTATGTGTATGGTGGGAGGGGAGGATGTGTTCAGCTCGTGTCAGATATAAAAAAATGTAAGACGAGACTGAACAATGTGTTGTGAGGACGACACTGCGGCCCACTGCCCATATATAAAGGCTTCATTGATGCCTCGGTGGGGAGGTAGTCCATATTTACCTCTGTGTAAGGACCCTCAGTAATCACACTCCCACACCTGAAGACAAGCCACACTACACCACACTTGTAGATACTTCACACTACACCACACCTGTAGATACTCCACAATACACTACACATGCAGACACTCCACACTAGACCACACCTGCAGACACTCCACACAACACTACAAGTACAGATACTCCACACTACACCACACTTGCAGACAATCCACACTACACCACACCTGCAGACGCTCAACACTACACCGCACCTACAGACAATCCACACTACACCACACCTGCAGACACGCCAGACTACACCACACTCGCAGACACTCCACACAACACGACAAGTACAGACTCTCCACACTACACCACACTTGCAAACATTTCACACAACACCACACCTACAGACAATCCACACTACACCACATCTGCATACAATCCACACAAAACCACACCTGCAGACAATCCACACTACACCACACCTACAGATAAACCACACTAAACCACACCTTCTCCACACTACATCACATCTACAGATACTCCATACTACACCACACCTGTAGATACTCCACACTACACCACACCTGCAGACACTCCACACTACACCACACCTGCAGACACTCCACACTACACCACACCAGCAGACACTCGGAATCGAGGAAGACGATCATCCAGCTATGATACAATAATATGAGTTATTAAGGATGCCACCTCCGTTGGTAAGCTCTGAGGTGACTAGAGAGACCGATATGGGACCGGCAGATGTTGCACGTGTGTAGGGCTACATCTAGTACTGGAGAGGCGGCTACAGCGTCGTATGGGCGTTGCCACCTGTCTGCCTCGGTATGCAGTCGGGCTAATTCGAAAGTATTGACACCTTTTCGTGTGGTGCTCCTCCAAGCGTTATGGTATGGAGTAGTCGTCTCCCAGGTGAGGGAGTCGATTTGGCACTTTTTCAAGTTTGTCTTAAGAGTATCCTTATACCTTTTCATTTGCCCGCCAGCGTTACGTTTACTATTCGTTACGTGACTGTATAGTAGCTGCTTTGGCGGGTAGCATGGCCAGTCCAACGTAGTTGTTCATGGATAATGACAGCCTCGATGCTCTTATAGTTGGTGTCAGCGAGAATACTGGCATTTGTTCTCTTGTCTTCCCAGCGAACTCGGAGGATGGAACGTAGACTACGTTGGTGAAAGTTGTCAAGTGCCTTGAGGTGCCTCCTGCATTAGACCGGTGATCTATGAAGCTGTAATGATCAGTGATGCGTGCTGCCGGCTGTGAGGACCAGTGATGTGTTCTGCATGCTGCGAGGACCAGTGATGTGTGCCGCAGGCTTTGAGGAAGAGTGATGTGTGGAGGCTGTGAGGACCAGTGATGTGTGCTACAGGTTGTGAGGACCAGTGATGTGTTCTGCATGCTGCGAGGACCAGTGATGTGTGCTGCAGGCTGTGAGGAAGAGTGATGTGTGAAGGCTGTGAGGACCAGTGATGTGTGCTACAGGTTGTGAGGGCCAGTGATATGTTCTGCATGCTGTGAGGGCCAGTGATGTGTGCTGCAGGCTATGAGGACCAGAGATGTGTCGAGGTTTTGAGGATCAGTGATGTGTTCTGTAGGTTGTGAGGACCAGTGATGTGGGTTACCGGCCGTGAGGACTAGTGATGTGTGCTACAGGTTGTGAGGAAGAATGATGTGCTGCAGGCTGTGAGGACCAGTAATGTGTGCTGCAGGCTGTGAGGACCAGTGATATGTGCTGCAGGCTGTGAGGACCAGTAATGTGTGCTGCAGGCTGTGAGGACCAGTAATGTGTTCTGCAGGCTGTGAGGACCAGTAATGTGTGCTGCAGGCTGTCAGGACCAGTAATGTGTGCTGCAGGCTGTGAGGACCAGTAATGTGTGCTGCAGGCTGTGAGGACCAGTAATGTGTGCTGCAGGCTGTCAGGACCAGTAATGTGTGCTGCAGGCTGTGAGGACCAGTAATGTGTGCTGCAGGCTGTGAGGACCAGTAATGTGTGCTGCAGGCTGTGAGGACCAGTAATGTGTGCTGCAGGCTGTGAGGACCAGTAATGTGTGCTGCAGGCTGTCAGGACCAGTAATGTGTGCTGCAGGCTGTGAGGACCAGTAATGTGTGCTGCAGGCTGTGAGGACCAGTAATGTGTGCTGCAGGCTGTGAGGACCAGTAATGTGTGCTGCAGGCTGTGAGGACCAGTAATGTGTGCTGCAGGCTGTGAGGACCAGTAATGTGTGCTGCAGGCTGTCAGGACCAGTAATGTGTGCTGCAGGCTGTCAGGACCAGTAATGTGTGCTGCAGGCTGTGAGGACCAGTAATGTGTGCTGCAGGCTGTGAGGACCAGTAATGTGTGCTGCAGGCTGTGAGGACCAGTAATGTGTGCTGCAGGCTGTCAGGACCAGTAATGTGTGCTGCAGGCTGTCAGGACCAGTAATGTGAAATTCGGTTCATGTTAAAAAGAAGGATGACGTGATAATTGCTACTTGCTGTATTTATTAGATATATTTTTTTATGACTCTCTCTCTCTCTCTCTCTCTCTCTCTCTCTCTCTCTCTCTCTCTCTCTCTCTTTCAAAATTACATTCACAGGGAATGGTACCTGATCAAGCATTCTAGAAATATACCTTTAGTAATACTTTAATACACTCCACGAAAAATGTAGAGCATTATATCATATTTCGTACGCCTAAAAAACATAGCATATATTTTTCTTCCTCTAAAATGATTGACTACGTCTAGTTAATCCAATATATTACATTTGTTGACGTGACTCATGGAGGTGTTCTAAGTGTGATAATATTTTGTTCCAGGTGTTAACGCAGCGAAGTGCATATTGTTTGCTGCTCTTGGGATAAAGTGACTTATTTAATACACACAAAGCACCCCATAGACTCAAATTGGTCCAATAGATTCATATTGGTCTAATATATACCTGTTAAAATGAGAGCGATGATACTAGTCCACAAAAATGCACCACACTCACACACAACTTCTTTATAAAACAATTTACCCAAACACCTGTAATAAAGTGATATATGTCATATTACTTAAGCAAATATTTTTCTATAACAATTTAACCAACAAAATTCTTACAAATGGTTGTATTGTGTAGTGAGAAGAGGGATTATGATTGCATAAATTAGGCGTAAAGCCCGGCGAGTGTCAGGGTTACAGCGTAATAAAGCGTGCCTGGCCATATGTTTCCGTAACAGCGACTATGGTGACAGCAATAAAAGTCGTTCTTTTTAATGGCCACCGCAATAATTTTCGTTTCAGAATTGAATTTCCGGATTAAAGTTGAGTTAGTTTGTAAGCTGCTCTGTGTGTGTGTGTGTGTGTGTGTGTGTATTTGTGTGTGTGTGTGTGTGTGTGTGTGTGTGTCTGTGTGTGTGTGTGTGTACATGGGCATATGGTCTGAGCTTCTGCGCTAGTGTAGGCCCAATTGTACACTTACCTGTATAAATGTAAACTTGTTTACCCCAGCTAAACAGCAGGGGTTATCTCAGTCGACCCACGGTGGTGCGGCCAGTTGTCATAAACAAGACAGCGGTGCACATGTTGTCTACCTCTTACAACCCATCTAAAACGCACATACTAGTACGCGTAGAGAATGGCTCTGTTAGTTCAACACATTCTCAGTTGATACCAAACAACATCAAACACAGAACTGGGCCAGAGGAATAAAAATCAAGCACAGACAGGAACAACATCAAGCACAGACAGGAACAACATCAAGCACAGACAGGGGCAACCCCAAGCACAGACAGGAACAGCATCAAGCACAGACAGGAACAACATCAAGCACAGACAGGAACAGCATCAAGCACAGACAGGGGCAACCCCAAGCACACAAAGGAACAACATCAAGCACAAACAGGGACAACACCAAGCACACCAAGCACAGAGAGGGACAACCCCAAGCACAGACAGGGACAACGCCAAGGACAGATAGGACCAACATCAAGCAGAGACAGGGGCAACACCACGCACACATAGGACACAACACCAAGCACACACAGGGAAAATACCAAGCACACACAGGAACGACACCAAGCACAGATAGAACCAACACCAAGCACAGATAGAACCAACACCAAGCACAGACAGAGACAACATCAAACACACACAGGGACAACACCAAACACACACAGGAACAACACCAAGCATACACAGGAACAACACCAAGCAGAGACAGGAACAACATCAAGCACAGAGAGGGACAACCCCAAGCACAGACAGGAACAACACCAAGAACACACAGGGACAACACCAAGCACAGACAGGAACAGCACCAAGCAGAGACAGGAGCCAACACCAAGCACAGAGAGGGACAACCCCAAGCATAGACAGGAACAACACCAACCACAGACATGGACAACACCAAGCATAGACAGAAACAACATCATGCACAGACAGAAACAACATCAAGCACAGACAGGAACAACACCAAGCACAGACAGGAACAACATCAAGCACAGACAGGAACAACATCAAGCTCAGACAGGAACAACACCAAGCACAGACAGGAACAAAACCAAGCACATACAGGGAGAACATCAAGCACAGACAGGAACAACACGAAGTACAGACAGGAACAACATCAAGCACAGACAGGAACAACACGAAGTACAGACAGGAACAACATCAAGCACAGACAGAAACAATACCAAGCACAGACAGGAACACAATCATTCACAAACAGCAACAACATCAAGCACAGACAGAGACAACATCGAGTACAGACAGGAACAACATCAAGCACAGAAGAGAACAACATCATGCACAGAAAAGGCACAACATCAAGCACACACAGAAACAACATCAAGCACAGACAGGGACAACACCAATCACAGAGAGGGACAATATCAAGCACAGACAGGAACAACACCAAGCACAGGCAGGAACAACACCAAGCACACACAGAAACAACACCTAGCACAGACAGGAACAACACCAAGCACAGGCAGGAACAGCACCAAGCACACACAGAAAAAACACCTAGCACAGACAGGAACAACATCTATTACAGAGAGGGACAACCCCAAGCACAGACAGTTATAGCACCAAGCACACTCAGGAACAGCACCAAGCACAGACAGGAACAACATCAAGCAGAGACTGGAACAACACCAAGCATAGACAGGGACAAACCCTAATACAGACAGAAAATACATCAAGCACAGACAGGGACAACATCGAGTACAGACAGGAACAACATCAAGCACAGAAGGGAACAACATCATGCACAGACAGGAACAACATCAAGCACACACAGAAACAACATCAAGCACAGACAGGGACAACACCAATCACAGACAGGGACAATATCAAGCACAGACAGGAACAACACCAAGCACAGGCAGGAACAACACCAAGCACACACAGAAACAACACCAACCACAGACAGGAACAACACCAAGCATAGACAGGGACAAACCCTAGTACAGACAGAAAAAACATCAAGCACAGACAGGGACAACACCAAACACAGACAGGAACAACACCAACCAGAGAGAGCAACAACACCAATCACAGACAGGAACAACACCAAGCACACACAGGGCCAATACCAAACACGCACAGGAACAACACCAAGCACACACAGAAACAACACCGAGCACAGACAGGAACAACATCTACAACAGAGAGGGACAACCCCAAGCACAGACAGTTATAGAACCAAGCACACATGGGAACAGCACCAAGCACAGACAGGACCATACATCAAGCACAGAGAGGAACAACCCCAATCATAGACACGAACAACACCATGCACATACATAGACAACACCAAGCACAGACAGAAACAACATCAAGCACAGACAGGAACAGCACCAAGCACACACAGGAACAACACCGAGCACAGACAGGAACAACACCAAGCACACACAGGAACAACATCAAGCAGACACAGGAACAACACCAAGCACAGACAGAAACAACATCAAGCACAGACAGGAAAACATCAAGCACAGACAGGAACAACACCAAGCACAAACAGGAACAACAAGCACACACAGGAACAACACCAAGCACACAGGAACAACAACAAGCATAGGCAGGAACAACATCAAGCACAGGCAGGGACAACCCCAAGCACGGACAGAAACAACATCAAACACAGACAGGGACAACACCAATCACAGACAGGAACAACCCCAAGCACAGACAGGAACAACCACAAGCATAGACATGAATACTAAGCACAGACAGGAACAATACCAAGCATACACAGGAACAACACCAAACACAGACAGGAACAGCACCAAGAACAGACAGGGACAACGCCAAACACAGACTGGAAACAGCACCAAGCACAGACAAGGACAACACCAATCACAGACTGGAGCAACCCCAAGCACAGACAGGCACAACACCGATCACAGACTGGAACAACATCAAACACAGACAAGAACAACACCAAGCACAGACAGTAACAACACCAAGCACACACAGGGACAACACGAAGTACACACAGGAACAACACCCCGCACAGACAGGAACAGCACCAAGCACACACAGGAACAACACCAACCACAGACAGGAACAACACCAAGCACACACAGGGCCAATACCAGGCACGCACAGGAACAACATGAAGCACAGACAGGAACAACACCAAGCACACACAGGGCCAATACCAGGCACGCACAGGAACAACACCGAGCACAGACAGGGACAACATCAAGCATAGACAGGGACAACCCCAAGAACATACAGCAACAACATCAAGCAGAGACAAGAACAACACCAAGTACAGACAGGAAGAACACCAAGCACAGACAGGAACAACATCAAGCATAGGAAAGAACAACATCAAGCACAGACAGGGACAACCACAAGCACAGACAGAAACAACATCAAGCACAGACAATGACAACACCAATCACAGACTGGAACAACCCCAAGCACAGACAGGCACAACACCGATCACAGACTGGAACAACATCAAACACAGACAAGAACAACACCAAGCACAGACAGTAACAACACCAAGCACAGACAGGAACAACACCGATCACAGACTGGAACAACATCAAACACAGACAAGAACAACACCAAGCACACACAAGAATAACATCAAGCACAGACAGGAACAACATCAAGCACAGACAGGAACAACATCAAGCACAGACAGAAACAACATCAAGCACAGACTGGGACAACACTAATCACAGACAGGGACAATATCAAGCACAGACATGAACAACACCAAGCACAGACAGGAACAACACAAAGCACAGGCAGGAACAACATCCAGCATAGGCAGAAACAACATCAAGCACAGACAGGGACAACACCAATCGTAGACAGGAACAACCCCAAGCACAGACAGGAACAACCACAAGCATGGACATGAGTACTAAGCACAGACAGGAACAATACCAAGCACACACAGGAACAACACCAAACATAGACAGGAACAGCACCAAGAACAGAGAGGAACAACACCAAACACACTCAGGAACAACACCAACCACACACAGGAACAACATCAAGCAGAGACAGGAACAACACCAAGCACAGACAGGAGCAGCACAAACAGGAACAACATCAAGCACTGACAAGAAGAACATCAAGCGCAGACAGGAAAAACATCAAGCACAGACATGAACAACATCAAGCACAGACAAGAACAACATCAAGCACAAACAGGAACAACATCAAACACAGACAGGAACACAATCATTCACAAACAGCAACAACATCAAGCACAGACAAGAACAACATCAAGCACAAACAGAAACAACACCAAGTACAGACAGGAACACCATCAAACTCAGACAGGAACAACATCAAGCACAGACAGGGACAACACCAAGCACACATAGGCACAACACCAAGCACACACAGGAACTACACCAAGCACACACAGGAACAACAAAAAGCACAGACAGGAAGAGCACCAAGCATAGACAGGGACAACACCAAGCACACTCAGGAACAGCACCAAGCACACACAGTAACCACACCAAGCACAGACAGGGGCAGCACCAAGCACACTCAGGAACTACACCAAGCACAGACAGGGACAACACCAAGCACACTCAGGAACTACACCAAGCACAGACAGGGACAACACCAAGCACACTCAGGAACAACACCAAGCACACACAGGAACCACACCAAGCACAGACAGGGACAACACCAAGCACACACAGGAACTACACCAAGCACAGACAGGGACAACACCAAGCACACTCAGGAACTACACCAAGCACAGACAGGGACAACACCAAGCACACTCAGGAACAACACCAAGCACAGACAGGGACAACACCAAGCACACACAGGAACTACACCAAGCACAGACAGGGACAACACCAAGCACACTCAGGAACTACACCAAGCACAGACAGGGACAACACCAAGCACACTCAGGAACTACACCAAGCACAGACAGGGACAACACCAAGCACACTCAGGAACAACACCAAGCACACACAGGAACCACACCAAGCACAGACAGGGACAACACCAAGGACAGACAGGAACTACACCAAGCACAGACAGGGACAACACCAAGCACAGACAGGAACAACACCAAGCACACACAGGAACAACACCAAGCACAGACAGGAACTACACCAAGGACAGACAGGAACAGCACCAAGCACACACAGGAACAACACCGAGCACAGACAGGGACAACACCAAGCACACACAGGAACAACACCGAGCACAGACAGGAACAACACCAAGCTCACACAGGAACAACACCGAGCACAGACAGGAACAGCACCAAGCACCCACAGGAAGAACACCGAGCACAGACAGGAACAACACCAAGCACACACAGGAACAACACCAAGCACACACAGAAACAACACCGAGCACAGACAGGAACAACATCAATCACAGAGAGGGACAATCCCAAGCACAGACATGGACAACACCAAGCACAGACAGAAGCAACATCATGCACAGACAGAAACAACATCAAGCACCGACAGGAACAACACCAAGCACAGACAGAAACAACATCAAGCACAGACAGGAAAAACACCAAGCACAGACAGGAACAACACCAAGCACAAACAGGAACAACACCAAGCACAGACAGGAACAACATCAAGCATAGGTAGGAACAACATCAAGCACAGACAGGGACAACCCCAAGTACAGACAGAAATAACCCCAAGCACAGACCGGAACTACTCCAAGCACAGACAGGAACAATATCAAGCACAGACAGGAACAACATCAAGCACAGACAGGAACAGCAACAATACGAGAGGTATAATAAACAACAATTTGATAAGAACACAGTTATCGTCTTACAGTGTAAAGGAATACATCAACAAGATTAGTCCATGTATCACGTAACATCACAAGTGGCAGCAGCAATCGTGACAACAATGACCTCAGATCACTATTATTAAGGCAGGATAGGTACAGTAATAACAGTAGGAATATGGATAGTGGTGATTATGGGGATTGTATCGTGGTGTGGCGGAGGCGGAGGTGGTGGTATTGATATTGAAACAGTTGTTTAGCCAGAAAAATGCAGGTACAGAGTGAATAACACAACAGCATTTACATGGCTGAGCCATGTGAAAGCCTGAACCCTCTTAGTTGCACCTGTTTTATATACTGTACATTTATTTCAAGGAATTATTATATAACATTCAGTATCTTCTGGATTACTACATGTAACATGGTGTTAGTAAATATATATTTGACTGTTATCACGTTTATCGCTTTTGTGTTAATGCTTATTTTACATTTTTATTACAAATATAACCACATTTTCAATGCAGAATATAGTTGATAATTATACAGTACAGTAAAGTACAACATGGGCTTTGTTAGAATGAAACATGGGGATAGTCGGGATCATGTTGTGATGGCAAAATTTATCATCATTTCATTGGTAGTTTCTCCTCAAAGTGACAAAATATGATATAATGATTTCTAATGGTACAAAAAGGAAGAAAATTAAGTGTTATAATTTTAAAAGCAACTTAATATAACATCCACTGCCCAGTCAATATTATATGTATAATTTGCACTCCCCAGCCATGATTATACGTAAAAAAATCACTTCCCCAGTCTGTACTACTGTATGTGTGTAATATAAATTCCCTCTGAATAATATGCACCCCCAAGATTTCTATTCCCCAGTCATACGAGACGACAAAACTAGCTTTGTGTATGACCCAGTTAGAAATATTTATTGTTATCTAGTTTTGTACATGATAAAAAGATCCACATATTCCATTTAATTTTTTAAGCCGAAAAATAAGGATTTTATATATATTTAGATTAATTTAGGTAAGGTAATAAGTGGAGGAGAGCAAATAATTCAAAGGGAGTATAATAATAACTGGGGGAGTGAAAATTATGCATAAAATAATGACTGGGCAGTGGATATTCTGGGGGAGTGCATATTAAATGCTACACCGGTACCGGGCCGCAGATATTGGCCACAAGGCCTCGAAAATTATAAAAAAAAAAATAAAAATAAAATCCACACAGCCTAGTAATAAAATCAGCCAAGCCTATTGATAGCCTTGTAATAAAACCTCCCGTATATCAAAATTATTTTTAACTTACAATATGCGTGGTTTTAGGCAAAAAATAAAATTGAATGTAATTAGTTTTTTGCATTATTACTAATTTGTATAGGTATTGTCGAACTAAGTTATCGAAGATTTTACACTCTCAACTTGTTGCTCCAGTTGACAAAATGTTAGAAAAATACAAAATATATTGTTTCTAAATTAAAGTTGAAACCATCGTGATTTAATCGTAATAAGTTCACATATATTGGCGATGGCGTCAGACTCTAGGAGCTGACCAACTATACTAGTCTTTGGAGCAGACGACACATAAACCTGCAGTCAAGAAGTATACAGCGGATGGCCACTTCAAATCCCATCAGCCTGTTCATGTTAGGTGTAAAGATGCATTTTTAACGATGTGAGTCAGTGGCATCTCGTAAGTGATAAAAATGCAGTGAACAAGAACGAATACAAATGGTAAACCCCAATGTTTACACTCTCAGCTGACCCGCTCAGATGTTGCAACATACACATGCAGAATATACCTATTCTAGTCATCTAAATATGCCCCTAATAAACCTGCATAACTCTCATACACTCCTCGTTGCTATTAAAGCATAATATTCGTGAAGCTATGGGTCAGTATAGAAGTTGATGACACAGTTTAAGAATGCTTTTTTTTTTTTACGGGGAATAGCCCACTCGAGCACAGATCACTGACCCACATCAGGGCCTGGGGAGGATATAATAATAATAATAGTAATAATAATAATAATAATAATAATAATAATAATAATAGTAATAATAATATTTAATAATAATAAAAATAGATAAAAATTATAACCAAAAATAAAAATACTACTAATAATAATGACCATAAATAGATACACAAACGAAAAAATAAATCAAGAGTGAGAAACGATATACAGCATGTTGTGTTGTTAATAGTAAGAAAAACAATTGAGACCCTGCAATTGTGTGTAAATGAGGCAGAAAGTCAGATCAGCAACCTGGGACTTGGTCATAATTTTTATGATGCCATATGGCAGCAGGGTCTACCATAGACATCACATTATGCTTCCAATATCTTCCCAGATAGCTACCTGCTACCGACTACCTTGCAACGTATTTCTGCTTTTAACTTGGAGGTACACTCATCAACCATTATTATCTACCATTATTCATTATTTCCGAGAGTGTACAAGTAAGAACTAATTGTTAGAGGTATGATCAAAGTGTACATAGGATGGATGTGTTATAATGAGTGGCAGTTATTTTTTAAAATTAAGAATATTGTATCCAAGTACCAGGTACTTAATAGAATATCATAAATAAGCCTAAGCAATCATGCAAATGGTGGAAGTTTATACTTTTTCACCCCATGATAACGAACATGGCAGGATATTGAAAGAAACATGAGAAGTTAATAAGAAGCAACATAATGACCTTAAGTATCATAATCGAACCTCACCGAACCAAATGAAACCTTACCTACAAAAGGTAGCAGTTAAAGGCGAAATATCTGGCCTCAGCCTGTTTCTAGGGCATCCGAGCATGTTCCTGGCCATTCCAGGTTTATCTCTGATTGTCCCAAGCAAATCATCTGGCCATTCGGGTGTGTCAATTTTGTCAACATGTTAAAAATCAAATTTGGTAGTCAAAATATTGTGCCTCTTTATGTCTAAACTTGAGATTAGCAAACAAAAATGAATTGAAATAACCCTCACCTACATCAATTATACCTTAAAGTTTCAAATATCAGTATTTCAACAAATTAATGAGACTTGATTGGAATTATTCACTTGATATTAACTAATCTCATGTAAGCATATGGATTATGGAGTATTTTATGGTTCTATAGCTTGTGTACAATATGCATGTCAGAACATGAACATGAACAGGCTCTCCGTGTGGGACAGTTTAATTGTTGTTTTGACTTGTACCAAGCGTGAGGATAAGGCGCCCGGCTCACTCTCCTTCTAGATATCATAGACGGTGGTTTGCTCTCATTGCACTTGCACCTACTCTACCAGACGAATTCTACATTTTAATTATTGTAAGTTGGGCATATTGATTGTTGCAGTTACTTATATCATTGTATAAAACATTATGTTCTAAGAAATTATTATGTTATTTCTGTTACAGCATTTTTGATAAACAAATTGATATTTTTTGAAACAACAATTGAATTATGAAACATTGAAATATTTTTCTATTTGTCAGATAGTGTGAAGATGTCAAAATTGAAGACAAGAAGTCAGTTGTCAACCCACTTGAGCCTGCTAGTTGGTAAAAGGGAAGGAGCTTCCTGTATCAGAACTTCCAACAGTGAGAGACATGCTAAGGTTAGGGTTACTCCTTCGAGAAAAAAATGCAAAGGACAGAAGGAACTATACAGATAAAGAACTCATAAACGACATGATAGTCCCTCTTCTGCATCAATGGACAAAAGCTAATGCACTATTCAAACCACCTGTGATTAATCAGTGTCGAACTATTGAGCTAAAACTAACGAAATTATGGCACAAAGCAGTTGAAACATCACTTGGTAAAGGAAACTTGGCCAGGAAAAATGAATTTCTGCACACACTTGATACTCTGTTTGACATTTTGACCTGCAAGTGCTCCATACAATTATGTTCTGAATCCAACTGTTCTCACTCAGGTAAGAGAGAAAATAATTCCCACATTGATTGTGGTTGTCCTCGTGAAAAGAAGATCCCTGTTTTAGAGCTTGAATTTATAAAGGCACAGAGGACAAAGGCAGAAGGCCAAGGAAGTATGCAAATGGGTTCAATAGATTATTCAGAAACAAAGAAGCAGATTGCTAATGCCAAGAAGAGAGAACAAATCCGAGAGAGGGAACAAAAGAAGAAAATGAAGAGTGAAGAAGCCATCCAAAGAGAGGAAGAGCTGTGTCAAGATGTTTATCACTTCTTTGATAGTTCTTCTGATGAACAGGAAGCAACATCAGATGATAGTTCCAAAGAGCCATCTGAACCTTTACCAAAGAAAATGAAATACAACACAGGAAATATTTCAAACATTGCTTTAGCTAGTATTCGCCACCATGCTGGACTTCGTGAGGCTGCAGAAATTGCAACTGCCGCTTGGATAGATGCAGGCCTCATCAGCCGAGAGGATGTATCTTTGGTGATAGATCATAATAAAATTAGAAGAGCACAAGAAAAAATAATGAAGGAAATATCTGATCAGCATGAAAAAGATTTAAGCGAGGGAGGGCTCTCCTGTCTTTTGTTTGATGGAAGAATAGATGACACAAAAGTTTTGCTAGAAGTAGAGGGAGTGAACAGAAAGTTTCCAGGTCTCATCAAAGAAGAACACTACTCTGTCTGTTCTGAGCCTGGTGGTCGGTTTTTGTTTCACTTTGCTCCCGAAACTGAAGTAGAAGGGAAGAAACATGCAGAGGTCATTGCTGATCATATTTTATGTTGGGTTCAGGAGAGAGGACTTGGCAGTTCACTCCAGGCTGTTGGTGGAGATTCAACTGCAGTGAACACCGGATGGCAGGGGGGTGTAATGACGCATTTAGAGAAAAAACTAGGAAGAAGACTTGTTTGGATTGTATGTGATTTACATACAGGCGAGCTACCGCTTCGTCATCTCATCCAGGAACTTGATGGTCCTACAAAGAGCAACAACAAGTGGTCAGGTCCCCTTGGCATCATGCTGGATGAAGCAACACAACTAGAAATAAATACAACCTTTCCAAAGGTCGAAGTTGGCCCTCCCCTTCCGGCGTTGTCTGAAGGAGTCATCAAAGATCTCAGCACAGATCAATCCTATGCTTATCGTATTGCCCAAGCAATAAGATCAGGAGAAGTGCCTCAGTCATTGGCTCTCTTGGAGATTGGACCTGTCAGTCACAGCCGTTGGTTAACTACAGCTCTTCGTTTCTGCAGGATTTGGATTTCCAAACATGAATTGAAGGGCAAAGTGCTGAAGAATTTGAGGTTAAATGTTGAATTTATTATTGGAGTTTATCTTCCCCAGTGGTTTAGTGTGAAACTTAATCCTATGTGGGTGGATGGGCCCAATCACCTTTTGTTTCAATTGCAGCTAGTAAGAACACAGAGGAAGGTAGTGAGGGACATCGTGTTACCTGTGGCAAGAAGGTCCGCTTGGTATGCTCGATCAGAAGCAGTTTTGCAAGCAATGCTTTGCAGTCAATGTACCAATCTCCGAACCGAGGCTGTAGAAGTCATTCTAAAGATTAGAGGAACGCTAATAGATGACGACCAGTTGGGAGACTGTTCGTTTCATTCAAGAAAAGTTCCCCCAATAAACGTCAATGCCACCAAATTGTCAGAATTGGTTGACTTGAGTTTGGAAGTCTTAGAGCCACCATTGACAACAAGTCTAACTAGCCAAGAATTGAGAAACCTTAAAGAGACTCCAATGCAGGTGCCGAAGTGGCCTTCCCATACTCAAAGTGTGGAGAGATGTGTGAAAATGGTCACAGAAGCAGCGGGCCATGTTTACAGCCACGAGAGGCGAGAAGGTTACATCAAAGCACAAATAGCAAGCAGACTACTGATGACAAGAAACCAAAGCAAAGAGAGTATGAAGGCATTGGTTACTTTCAAATAGACTACGGATAATAAAATATAATAATTTGAAACTTGAAACAGTAACATGTGTGCAAACGCTGGTTATGTTATAAATTCACAAATATGTACATTTAAAAATCCATTTGATGTAGGTAGGACTTATTATAAAAAAAGAATTTATGCCAGAATATTGTTTTGCATGCTTAAAGACTACAATAAATTGCTACCAAATTACTCGATTTTCAATTTAGCCAGTTCACCCCCTAAATTGACACACCCTACTGGCCATGGCTATCCCAAGTCCTCGTCATCGCCACCTACTACCACCTGCTGTCCCCGCAGTCCCACGCATAAGAGCCCGCACTGATAGATATAAGAATAGCACCATCCCGTCTGTTGTTAAAATAATAAATAGATCCTGATTTATGTATTGTACAGCCCTGCAAATGTATTGAACGTACATTATTATGTCTAAACCACATGTAAGTTTGCACTCGTATATTTTCAGCCACCGGCTGCAACTCTATTAATATACCGTGTATTATTATTTTTGTTATTATTATTATTTTATATATATATATATATATATATATGTGTGTATATATATGTATATATATATATATATAAGCAACGACCTCACCAGCAAGGAATCGAACCCTCGACCTACTGGGTGTGACTAGGGAACGCTTACCGGCTAGGCCACAAGGACACTAAAAGCATTTCTAGACTCTGTTATATTTCACACAAAGCCTGTTCATCGAGCTGATGGCGCCGTGAACCTCATTGGGAAACTGCCCGTGCCTCTTATGTCGTGTCAGTAGCATTGCTTATATGTTCAAAGTCCGCGTGTTAAATGGACTAAAAATGAAGTATATATATGTACCTCGCGTTTCATACCAGCTGGATTCGGTAAAATGCTACTGACACCACATAAGAGGCACAGGCAGTTTCCCAATGAGGTTCACGGCACCATCAGCTCGATGAACAGGCTTTGTGTGAAATATAACAGAGTCTAGAACTGCTTTTAGTGTCCTTGTGGCCTAGCCGGTAAGCGTTCCCTAGTCACACCCAGTAGGTCGAGGGTTCGATTCCTTGCTGGTGAGGTCGTTGCTTATATGTTCAAAGTCCGCGTGTTAAATGGACTAAAAATGAAGTATATATATGTACCTCGCGTTTCATACCAGCTGGATTCGGTAAAATGCTACTGACACCACATAAGAGGCACTGGCAGTTTCCCAATGAGGTTCACGGCGCCATCAACTCGATGAACAGGCTTTGTGTGAAATATAACAGAGTCTAGAACTGCTTTTAGTGTCCTTGTTGCCTAGCCGGTAAGCGTTCCCTAGTCACACCCAGTAGGTCGAGGGTTCGATTCCTTGCTGGTGAGGTCGTTGCTTATATGTTCAAAGTCCGCGTGTTAAATGGACTAAAAATGAAGTATATATATGTACCTCGCGTTTCATACCAGCTGGATTCGGTAAAATGCTACTGACACCACATAAGAGGCACGGGCAGTTTCCCAATGAGGTTCACGGCGCCATCAGCTCGATGAACAGGCTTTGTGTGAAATATAACAGAGTCTAGAACTGCCTTTAGTGTCCTTGTGGCCTAGCCGGTAAGCGTTCCCTAGTCACACCCAGTAGGTCGAGGGTTCGATTCCTTGCTGGTGAGGTCGTTGCTTATATGTTCAAAGTCCGCGTGTTAAATGGACTAAAAATGAAGTATATATATAAGTATATATATATATATATATCTTGATAAAATCACACGGGAAAATGGAAACAACGGAGTACCTTAGCTTTCGTCTTTTTCAAGACATCTTCAGAGGCAACTGGATTACATGGACAGAGAGAGGCTTAAATATACAGGGTGACCTTAAAAACATGAGGTCAGGTCATAATGATGACATCCACTAATCCCCACACCAACACACAGGTAGAGGAGCTTAAGAAAAGGGTGGTGACGTGACTAGCCAGGTCAGGTCAGAAAAAAGGGACCCACAAAATAACTATCATACATCTAGATCAAAGGTTTTCAAAGCATTTTTAACCTTGGGCCACTGACAAATAAATTTATGTAACATATTATCAGTTTTGACTGACCATCACTAAGGTTTATTGATTTTAATTCCTTAATCAAACTAGCTTCAACCAGAAGTCTTTCTGTGACACAAGATGATTTGAATACTTCTAAGCTTTTTTCCCAAGCAATGGCGTGATTATTATTCCTAACATGAACGAACAAGGCACTGCTTTCAGATGCAGTTTTGATATTATACTTATGTTGTTTGATTCTGAGCTGCAGTGTTTTTCCTGTCTGACCTACATAATTACAATTACATTTGCTACATGGAATACAATAAACACTTCCATTTACATTCAAACTTGGGCTATTCCTTATTAACATATTGGTAATGGTTGAGTCGTACTTGAAAACAACATTAATATTTAGAAGCTTGAGGGACCGAACTAACGGGACAAATTCATTACGATAGGGCAGAGTCAAAATATTCTTAAGTGCCCAGAGGGTAAGTAGACTTCGATAACTGGGGAATAGGGGTAACCTGCTATAGTTACTGCATGTTATTACCACTGGGCTCACTGTATTACTGCATACCACCAAAGACATTGACACAGCTACTTCAAAACAATAAACCTATCTTCCGAGCTAGTTAAACAGGGGTCACAAGAATCACACAACAAATGGGAACTTAAGGATTTACCAAATAGAATACACCCAAATACCTGCCATGTGACAACCACAGACACACCTCTCCCCACAAAATTCCAACACAGACTGTCTGGTTTGAACTGGGGGCACGAACTCAGCCTCCAGCCAATCAACACATGACGCCAAACTCACAGGCCACTGTGAATGGCTCATGCCTTAGGCACTCCTAGTCTTAGCGGAGACACTTGTGTAGCGTGTTATGGCAAGTAATATTTGTCTAAGCTGAATTTTCTGTATTTCTCTAAACATGACGCACTCTACTCCTCAAAAACATGACATTGTTACAATACTCTCCCTGGTCTCTTATATGAACATTTGTGAGATGTTAACAAAATATTTCGCAAATTTTCATTCCTAATCCTAGATAGGAATATCTAAAATTAATTAGCATATCAAACTGACAATACAAATCATGTTTCATAATACTTGCACATCAAACTGTAGTTCGCTAGTTGGAGGTAGGAGAGGGCGGGCTGACCACCTTGCTGTGGGTTAGCTGAGCTAATAGTGTTTTAGGGTTGTGTCATAGGTTAGTTATTGTCTGTCGGTGCAGGTACTAAACAGCCTACCCTATCCCATATATGGGTGTTTTGAGGGCCTTATTTCATATTCCGCCGACCTTAGTGGCGGATGCTGGTCTAGGTGGGCTCTCTACTGCCTGGCCGTATAGATCGGGGGTGGTAATGGACCTTTCGAGATTTGGTAGCTCTTTGGGAACCATGTATGGTTGTTGTCATTGTCTGGCAGGAGTCTTTGAAGGAGTTCTTGCTTTGATCGTTCTATCTTTTGCCAGACTTTGCTGGCCAGGATGTGTAGCTGCTGGTTGATGGGTTTTATTCTCAGGTGTCTATATATCTCTGCTGTGGTTCTGGTGAAGGGGTATCTTTCACCTGTGACGAATCTCTGGGTTTCATTTTGTACCATCTGTAATCTTAATAATTGAGTGGTGCTCATAGTACGAAAAGGTAGAGCTGGGTAAGTTAATATCGGTATGATAAATGATGTCATCAGGCGGAGTTTTATTTTCTCAGGAAGCGCATTAAAGGGGTATAGTTTTTTCAGCTCTCTTCTTGCCTTTTCCTTCCTGATGTGGACATGATGGGAGTAACCTGTCGTGGGTAATATGCAGGACCAGGAGGGTGCCTCTGCATTTGTATTTTATCTGGGCATTATTGGTTATTAGTGGATGGGCTTTCCTTCTGCATAAGGGTATTACTGTGAATTTCTGGAAACTGATTTGAATTTTCCTGTAACCAAATATTTTCAATTTCCCAGATGCCTTTTGGCCGTGTGAGTTTATGAGTATAATATCTGCGTCAACTTGGTTGTACTGGTTGGACAAACTGAATTTATTTGTCCTCCAGTGGAGGATGTTATGTTGCATTATTTTCACTGCTTTACGTAGCGTGTCTAGTGTTTCTTGTTTTTCGTATTTCTGGGTTTTGTGGGTTTTGTGTTTTGTTCTCTGTGCGCCCATTCTTCAATTTTTTTATCCTCATTGTGGATGACTTTTTGATGCAGTTTGTGAAATTGATCTGTTTTTTGTTTAATGGCCTCAAAGATGGCTATCTCGGAAGTGGAGTGGTCGTACTTCCATTTCATCTTGCCCTCAATTACTCCCTTTGCGACTTCAACACGTGTACAGTCCTCGTTGATGTTCTCTGGTAAGTAGATGCATAGCTTCAGGACTTTACCTGATAGATCGCATAGAGTCTGGGAGACCGGTATTGTCCCTGGTGTGGGCACTTGTGTATCCACACCCGAATCTACTGTTGTCTCTTTTGAGGTTGTTGGAGTCTGGGAGACCGGTATTGTCCCTGGTGTGGGCACTTGTGTATCCACACCCGAGACTGCCGGTGTCTCCTCTAAGGTTGTTGGTGTCTCGGAGACAGATATTGTCTCTGGTTTAACCACACCCGAGACTACTGTTGTCTCCTCTGAGATTGCTGGGCACCTGTGGTTGGCTGGGGTTTGGGGGGGGGGGCGGTTGGTGGCGGCATGGTGGCAGGGGGTTGATGGCTGGCGGAGTGGGAGGCGGGTGGGTGGGGTGCCTGCCCCATCTCCTCTCAGCCCCATAACTGGTCGTTTAACCCATTTCTTCTCACAGTATATTCATCAAACAGCATGATAGGCATCAAAACACATTAACTTCAAAATCAACCTAAAAATTCTCTCAGTAAACTCAACAGAAGAAAAAAATTCCACCTTCTAACAATTATTATTTATCAAACACAAAATAAATGTACGTTAAACTACATTTGGTAAATGTGGTGCCAGTGGTTAGGCGCGTGGAACGGATATATTAAGAAATATCTATACCTCATTCACCATTTGTAATAATAAATTGTTTTAATTTTCTTTTTCTTATTATTTCTTATTTCTTTTTATTTACTTACTTTTACTCTTTCTTTACTCTCTAATTCTCTTTTCTTCTGTTCTTTTTCTATCCTTTACACTTGTGAGATCCAGGAGGTTCCGGGTAAGAGAGAGAGAGAGAGAGAGAGAGAGAGAGAGAGAGAGAGAGAGAGAGAGAGAGAGAGAGAGAGAGACTTGTTTATGGTTGAGGGGAGGGCTGCTAAGGGGAGGACGAAGGTACGCTGTGGGTAGTGGTTACACTACAGTAGGTCTTCATACCAAGGGGAGAGGGGAATAGACAAAGAGAGAGGGGAAGTAGACTTTGATAACTGGGGAATAGGGGTAACCTGCTATAGTTACTGCATGTTATTACTACTGGGCTCACTGTATTACTGAACATAAGAACACATGAAAATTAGGAGTCTGCAATAGGCCGGTTGGCCTGTGCATGGCAGCTCCTGTCGAGAGTTACTACCACTCTCTATCATCCATGAATCTATCTAGCGTCCTTTTAAAACTTTCCAACGTTCCAGCACTTACTACAAAGTTGCTGAGCTTGTTCCACTCGTCCACCACCCTATTTGTAAACCAGTTCCCTCCTATCTCCCTCCTAAACCTAAACTTATCAAACTTAAATCCGTTGTTACGAGTCCTATCCTGCTCGGATATTATAAGAACTTTATCTATATCTCCTTTATTGATTCCTTTCACCCACTTAAATACTTCTATCATATCTCCCCTCACTCTTCGTCTTTCTAGGAATTGCAAGTTTCGTTTCTTTAACCTATCTTGATATGGAAGGTTTCTAAGTCCCGGAATCATTTTCGTCAATCTTCGCTGCACCGACTCCAGTGAATTGATATCCATTCTATAATAAGGGCACCAGAACTTAACCGCATAATCGAGGTGCGGCCTGACTAGCGCTAGATATAGTTGCAAAAAGACCTCTGCACTCTTATTACTCACACTTCTAGATATAAAACCTAATACTCTGTTTGCCTTATTTGGAACATTAACGCACTGTTTTCTAGGCCGTAGGTCCGGGCTTACAAGTACCCCTAAGTCTCTTTCACAAGTCGACTTCTCTAGGTTTATGTTGTTAAGGCTGTATACATTGGCAATATTTGTTCTTCCAATATTAAGTACCCTGCACTTGCTGGTGTTGAATTTCATTTACATTTTTCTGACCACTCCTGCAGTTTATTTAAATCCTCCTGTAGTGCATATGCATCCTTCCCTGAATTAATCTGCCGCCCTATTTTGGTGTCATCCGCAAACTTGCTTATGTCACTGTTGATCCCAGTTTCTAGATCATTTATGTAGAATATGAACAAAAGTGGGCCTAGTACTGACCCCTGGGGAACCCCACTGGTTACACAGCCCCACTCATATCTAGCACCATCTACGCTGACCCTCTGCATTCTATCGGTGAGCCATGATTTTTTCCAATTTAAAACTTTCCCCTCGATACCATGAGGCTTAACTTTCTCAGAAGCCTCTGATGCGATACTCTGTCAAACGCTTTGCTAAAGTCTATGTAAATAAGATCGTAATTTTCGTCATTATCTACTACCTCGAAGACTTTCCTTGAAAACGTCAGAAGATTTGTTAGACAAGATTTTCCCTTTGTAAACCCATGTTGAGAGTCGTAGATTAAATTGCTTTTCTCTAAATGCCATCGGCTGCTATTTGCTATAATTGATTCAAAAAATTTCCCCACTACTGACGTCAAACTGATTGGCCGGTAATTTGACGCTGATAATTAATCGGTCTCCCTTTTTGAATATGGGTTCTACATTTGCCTGTTTCCACAAGTCTGGCACAACTCCCGTGTCTAATGATTTTGTAAATAAATTTACGAGTAGTCCGCAAATCTGTTCCCAACACTCTTTCAAGACTCGAGGAAAAATTTCATCTATCCCTGGGGATTTTGTCTTTAATTCATTTATCTTCTCAAGAACATCCTCTTTTCTGATAGTGATATTTTTTAATTTCTCTTCTTAATTTCCCCTAAATATCAGTTCCACCTCTGGAATTTCCTCGTGAATTTCTTCTGTGAAAACTGATAAAAAGTAGCTGTTTAATGCTTTGCTTATTTCCTCAATGTCATCCATCACTTCCCCCATCCCTGACTTTAAAGGCCCAACTTTGTCCTTGACCTTTGTCCTATATACCTGGAAAAATCCCTTGGGATTCGCCTTGGATTCTCTCGCTATCCTGTTTTCGTAGTCCTTCTTTGCCTTCCTTACATTTTTCTTAACATTCCTAGATAGTTCATTATACCTATTTCTGAGCTGCTCCTCCCCTCCCATTAATTTCTTATAAATTCCTTTCTTTATTCCTATGTCATGTTTAAGTTTTCTGGTCATCCGCCTTGGCTCATTCTTATTTGACCACCAAAGACATTGACACAACTACTTCCAAACAATAAACCTATCTTCCGAGCTAGTTAAACAGGGGTCACAAGAATCACACAACAAATGGGAACTTAAGGATTTACCAAATAAAATACACCCAAATACCTGCCATGTGGCAACCACAGACACACCTCTCCCCACAAAATTCCAACACAGACTGTCTGGTTTGAATTGGGGGCACGAACTAAGCTTCCAGCCAATCAACACAGCTTGGCCCATGACGCCACACTGACAAGTCACTGTGATTGGCTCATGCCTCAGGCACTCCTGGTCTTGGCGGAGGCACTTGTGTAGCGTATTATGGCGGGTAATATTTGTCGAAGCTGAACTTTCTGTATTTCTCTAACCATGATACAATCTACTCCCCCCTCCCCCCAAAAAACATGAATTTGTTACATGGTGGTGGTGTTATTGGTGGTGATTGGTGTTATTGGTGCAGATGGTGGAGTTATTGGTGGTAGCAATGTTATTGGTTTGGTGGTGGTGTTATTGGTAGTGATGGCGGTGTTATTGGTAGTGGTGGTTGTGGTGTTATTGGTAGTGGTGGTGTTGTTGGTAGTGGCAGTGTTATTGGTAGTGGTGGTGTTATTGGTGGTGGTAGTGTTATTGTCGGTGGTGTTATTGGAAGAGATGGTGGTGTTATTGGTAGGGGTAGTGGTGCTATTGATAGTGGTGGTGGTGTTATTGGTAGTGGTAGTGGTGTCATTGATAGTGGTGTGGGTGGTGTTATTGGTAGTGGTAGTGTTATTGGTAGTGGTAGTGTTATTGGTTGTAGTGTTGTTATTGGCGATGGTAGTGGCGTTATTGATAGTGGTGGTGTTATTGGTAGTAGTGGTAGTGTTATTGGTAGTAGTGGTGGTGTTATTGGTAGTGGTGGTGTTATTGGTAATAGTGGTGTTATTTGTGGTGATGTTGTTATTGGTAGTGGTGGTGTTATTGGTTGTGGTGGTGTTATTGGTTGTGGTGGTGGTGTTATTGGTGGAGTTGTTATTTGTGGTGATTGTGATGTTATTTGTATTGGTATGGCGACCTGTGGTTTAATGGTCAGCACGCTCGCCTCGCAAGCTAGCGGACCTGGTTCGATTCCCGGGAAGGGTGAAACACTGGGCAAATTCTTTACGCCATTTGCCTCTGTCTACCCAGCAGTACAGTCACCCAAAAAAAGTCCTGTCGCCTTTCACCCTGAACCACGAACCCGGAGATTCAGACTCGTGAACCCGAAGCAGTAGACACTGATAATTTATTCTGTCCATAAATGCTACTGATTCAAGAGTCTGAATCTCGGGGTTCGTGGTTCAGAGTGAAAGGCGACAGGACTCTTTTGGGTGACTGTACATAAAAACATAAGAAAATAAGGAGTCTGCAATAGGCCGGTTGGCCTGTGCATGGCAGCTCCTGTCGAGAGTTACTACCACTCTCTATCATCCATGAATCTATCTAGCCTCATTTTAAAACTTTCCAGCGTTCCAGCACCTACTACAAAGTTGCTAACTTGTTCCACTCGTCCACCACCCTATTTGTGAACTAGTTCCTTCCTATATCCCTCCTAAACCTAAACTTATCCAACTTAAATCCTTTGCTACGAGTCCTATCCTGCTCGGATATTATAAGAACTTTATCTATATTGCCTTTATTGATTCCTTTCACCCACTTAAATACTTCTATCATATCTGCCCGCACTCTTCGTCTTTCTAGGGAATGCAAATTTAGTGTCTTTAACCTATCTTGACATGGAAGGTTTCTAAGTCCCGGAATCATTTTCGTCATTCTTTGCTGCACCGACCCCAGTGAATTAATATCCATTCTATATGGGTTACCACGTGGGCATCTACTTACTGTTATATCTCATGTAGATCCACAATGAAACCGTGAATTAGACAAATCTTGATAAAACCACACGGGGAAAAGGGAAACAACGGAGCTCCTTAGCTTTCGTCTTTATACAAGACATCTTCAGAGGCAACTGTTACTGTTATATGTGTTGTATTTCTCTGGGCTGTAGCTGTGGTCTGATAACCAATCATTACATTGGTAATGGTGGTGATATTGGTGGTGGTAGTATTATTGGTGACGGTGGTGATTGTGGTGATTTTAGTGTTAGTGGTGAAGTTGGTGGCGGTGGTGTTATTGGTGGTGGTTGTCATTGGTGGCGGTGGTAGTATTATCTGTGTTGGTGGTGGTGTTACTGGTGGTGGTGGTGTTATTGGTGGTGATTGTGGTGTTTTTGGTGGTGGTGATGGTGTTTTTGGTAATGGTGGTGTTATTTGTGGTTGGTGGTGGTGGTGATATTGGTGGTGGTGGTGATATTGGTGGTGGTGGTGGTGGTGTTATTGATGATGGTGGTAGTCTTATTGGTAGTGGTGTTCATTTTATTGGTGTTAATGGTGTTGTTATAGATAGTGGTAGTAGTGTTATTGATGTTGGAGGAGTTATTGGTGGTGATATTGGTGGTGGTGGTGTTATTGGTAGTGGTGGTGATATTGGTTTTGCTGGTGTCAAAGGTGGCGGTGGTAGTGTTATCGGCTGTGGTGGTGATATTGGTGGTGCTGGTGTCAAAGGTGGAGGTGGTAGTGTTACCGGTAGTGGTGGTGGTGTTATTGGTGGTGTTATTGGTGGTGGTGGTGTTATTGGTGGTGGCGGATTTATCCAACCTTACGGAACACATCATACCTTACACATCTTACCATACCTAACACATCTTACCTTACCTAGCACATCTTACCTTACCAAACACATCTTACCTTACCTAACACATCTAACCTTACCTAACACATCTTACCTTACCTAACACATCTAACCTTACCTAACACATCTTACCTTACCTAACACATCTAACCTTACCTAACACATCTTACCTTACCTAACACATCTAACCTTACCTAACACATCTTCCCTAACACATCTTACCTTACCTAACACATCATACCTAACACATCTTACCTTACCTAACACATCTTACCTTACCTAAAACATCTTACCTTACCTAACACATCTTACCTAACACATCTTACCTAACACATCTTACCTAACCTAACACATCTTACCTTTCCTTACACATCTTACCTTACCTAACAAATCTTACCTTACCTAACACATCTTACCTAATACATCTTACCTTACCTAACACATCTTACCTAACACATCTTACCTTACCTAACACATCTGATCTAACACATCGTACCTTACCTAACACATCTTACCTTACTTAACACATCTTACCTAACACATCTTACCTTACCTTACACATCTTGCCTTACCTAACAAATCTTACCTTACCTAACACATCTTACCTAACATATCTTACCTTGCCTAACACATCGCACCTTACCTAACACATCTTACCTTACCTAACACATCTTACCTAACACATCTTACCTAACACATCTTACCTTACCTAACACATCTTACCTAACACATCTTACCTTACCTAACACATCTTACCTTACGTAACACATCTTACCTTACATATCTTACCTTACCTAACACATCTTACCTTACCTAACACATCTTGCCATACCTAACACATCTTACCTTACCTAACACATATTACCTTACCTAACACATCTTACCTTACCTAGCACATCTTACCTTACCGAACACATCTTACCTTACCTAACACATCTTACCTTACCTAACACATCTTACCAAACACATCTTACCTTACCTAACACATCTTACCTTACCTAACACATCTTACCTAACACATCTTACCTTACCTAACACATCTTACCTTACGTAACACATCTAACCTTACACATCTTACCTTACCTAACACATCTTACCTTACCTAACACATCTTACCATACCTAACACATCTTACCTTACCTAACACATATTACCTTACCTAACACATCTTACCTTACCTAGCACATCTTACCTTACCGAACACATCTTACCTTACCGAACAAATCTTACCTTACCTAACACATCTTACCTTACCTAACACATCTTACCAAACACATCTTACCTTACCTAACACATCTTACCT
Organism: Homarus gammarus; assembly: GCA_958450375.1. Lineage (NCBI taxonomy): Eukaryota > Metazoa > Arthropoda > Malacostraca > Decapoda > Nephropidae > Homarus > Homarus gammarus. Next base: position 260,651 of record CAUDMG010003466.1, read on the forward strand.
TACCTAACACATCTTACCTTACCTAACACATCTTACCTTACCTAACACATCTTACTTTTCGTAACACATCCTTCCTTTCCTAACACATCTTACCTTACCTAACACATCTTACCTAACACATCTTACCTAACACATCTTAACTTACCTAACACATCTTACCTTTCCTAACACATCTTACCTTTCCTAACACATCGTACCTTACCTAACACATCTTACCTAACACATCTTACCTAACACATCTTACCTAACACATCTTACCTAACGCATCTTACCTTACCTTACACATCTTACCTTACCTAGCAAATCTTACCTTACCTAACACATCTTACCTAACACATCTTACCGTACCTAACACATCTTACCTAACACATCTTACCTTACCTAACACATCTTACCTAACACATCTTACCTTACCTAACACATCTTACCATACGAAACACATCTTACCTTACACATCTTACCTTATCTAACACATCTTACCTTACCTAACACATCCTACCATACCTAACACATCTTACCTTACCTAACACATATTACCTTACCTAACACATCTTACCTTACCTAGCACATCTTACCTTACCTAGCACATCTTACCTTACCGAACACATCTTACCTTACCTAGCACATCTTACCTTACCTAGCACATCTTACCTTACCGAACACATCTTACCTTACCTAACACATCTTACCTTACCTAACACATCTTACCAAACACATCTTACCTTACCTAACACATCTTACCTTACCTAACACATCTTACCTTACCCAACACATCTTACCTACCACATCTTACCTTACCTAACAAATCTTACCTTACCTAACACATCTTACCATAACTAACACATCTTACCTTACCTAGCACATCTTACCTTACCTAACACATCTTACCTTACCTAGCACATCTAACCTTGCCTAACACATCTTACCTTACCTAATAACATCTTACCTTACCTAACACATCTTACCTTACCTAACACATCTTACGTAATACATCTTACCTTACCTAACACATCTTGCCTTAACTAACACATCTTTCATAACACATCTTACCTTACCTAGCACATCTTACCTTACCTAACACATATTACCTTACCTAACACATATTACCTTACCTAACACATCTTACCTAACAAATCTTACCTTACCTAAAACATCTTACCTTAGCTAACACATCTTTCATAACACATCTTACCTTACCTAGCACATCTTACCTTACCTAACACATATTACCTTACCCAACACATCTTACCTAACACACCTTACCTAACACATCTTACCTAACACATCTAACCTTACCTAACACATCATACCTTACCTAACACATATTACCTTACCGAACAAATCTTACCTTACCTAACACATCTTACCTTAACTAACACATCTTACATAACACATCTTACCTTACCTAGCACATCTTACCTTACCTAACACATCTTACCTTACCGAACAAATCTTACCTTACCTAACACATCTTACCTTAACTAACACATCTTACATAACACATCTTACCTTACCTAGCACATCTTACCTTACCTAACACATCTTACCTTACCTAACACATCTTACCTTACCTAACATATCTCACCTTACCTAACACATCTTACCTTTCCTAACACATCCTACCTTACCTAACACATCTAACCTTACCTAACACATCTTACCTAACACACCTTACATTACCTAACAAATCTTACCTTACCTAACACATCTTACCTAACACATATTACCTAATACATCTTACCTTACCTAACACATCTTTCCTAACCTAACACATCGTACCTAAACTAACACATCTTACATAACACATCTTACCTTACCTAACACATCTTACCTTAACTAACACCTCTTACATAACACATCTTACCTTACCTAGCACATCTTACCTTACCTAACACATCTTACCTCACCTTACACATCTTACCATACCTAACAAATCTTACCTTACCTAACACATCTTACCTTACCAAACACATCTTACCTTACCTAACACATCTTACCTTACCTAACACATCTCACCTTACCTAACACATATTACCTTACCTAACACATCTTACCTAACACATCTTACCTTACCTAACACATCTTACCTTACCTAACACATCTTACCTTACCTAACACATCTTTCCTTACCTAACACATCTTACCTAACACATCTTACCATACCTAACACATCTTACCTTACCTAACACATCTTACCTTACCTAATACATCTTACCTTACATAACACATCTTACCTTACCTAACACACCTTACCTAACACATCTTACCTAACACATCTAACCTTACCTAACACATCTTACCTTACGTAACACATCTTACCTTACATATCTTACCTTACCTAACACATCTTACCTTACCTAACACATCTTGCCATACCTAACACATCTTACCTTACCTAACACATATTACCTTACCTAACACATCTTACCTTACCTAGCACATCTTACCTTACCTAACACATCTTACCTTACCTAACACATCTTACCTTACCTAACACATCTTACCAAACACATCTTACCTTACCTAACACATCTTACCTTACCTAACACATCTTACCTAACACATCTTACCTTACCTAACACATCTTACCTTACGTAACACATCTAACCTTACACATCTTACCTTACCTAACACATCTTACCTTACCTAACACATCTTACCATACCTAACACATCTTACCTTACCTAACACATCTTACCTTACCTAACACATCTTACCTTACCTAGCACATCTTACCTTACCAAACACATCTTACCTTACCGAACACATCTTACCTTACCTAACACATCTTACCTTACCTAACACATCTTACCTTACCTAACACATCTTACCTTACCTAACACATCTTACCTTACCTAACACATCTTACCTTACCTAACACATCTTACCTTACCTAACACATCTTACCTTACCTAACACATCTTACCTTACCTAACACATCTTACCTAACACATCTTACCTAACACATCTTACCTTACCTAACACATCTTACCTTACCTAACACATCTTACCTTACCTAACACATCTTACCTTACCTAACACATCTTACCTTACCTAACACATCTTACCTTACCTAACACATCTTACCTTACCTACACATCCTACAAATCTTACCTTACCTAACACATCTTACCTAACACATCTTACCTTACCTAACACATCTTACCTAACACATCTTACCTTACCTAACACATCTTACCTAACACATCTTACCTTACCTAACACATCTTGCCTTAACTAACACATCTTACCTACACATCTTACCTACAACATCTTACCTTACCTAACACATCTTACCTACCTAACACATCTTACCTTACCTAACACATCTTACCTTACCTAACACATCTTACCTTACCTAGCACATCTTACCTTACCTAACACATCTTACCTTACCGAACACATCTTACCTTACCTAGCACATCTTACCTTACCTAGCACATCTTACCTTACCTAACACATCTTACCTTACCTAACACATCTTACCTTACCTAACACATCTTACCTTACCAAACACATCTTACCTTACCTAACACATCTTACCTTACCTAACACATCTTACCTTACCTAACACATCTTACCTTACCTAACACATCTTACTTTTCGTAACACATCCTTCCTTTCCTAACACATCTTACCTTACCTAACACATCTTACCTAACACATCTTACCTAACACATCTTAACTTACCTAACACATCTTACCTTTCCTAACACATCTTACCTTTCCTAACACATCGTACCTTACCTAACACATCTTACCTAACACATCTTACCTAACACATCTTACCTAACACATCTTACCTAACGCATCTTACCTTACCTTACACATCTTACCTTACCTAGCAAATCTTACCTTACCTAACACATCTTACCTAACACATCTTACCTTACCTAACACATCTTACCTAACACATCTTACCTTACCTAACACATCTTACCTAACACATCTTACCTTACCTAACACATCTTACCATACGAAACACATCTTACCTTACACATCTTACCTTATCTAACACATCTTACCTTACCTAACACATCCTACCATACCTAACACATCTTACCTTACCTAACACATATTACCTTACCTAACACATCTTACCTTACCTAGCACATCTTACCTTACCTAGCACATCTTACCTTACCGAACACATCTTACCTTACCTAGCACATCTTACCTTACCTAGCACATCTTACCTTACCTAACACATCTTACCTTACCTAACACATCTTACCAAACACATCTTACCTTACCTAACACATCTTACCTTACCTAACACATCTTACCTTACCCAACACATCTTACCTACCACATCTTACCTTACCTAACAAATCTTACCTTACCTAACACATCTTACCATAACTAACACATCTTACCTTACCTAGCACATCTTACCTTACCTAACACATCTTACCTTACCTAGCACATCTAACCTTGCCTAACACATCTTACCTTACCTAATACCATCTTACCTTACCTAACACATCTTACCTTACCTAACACATCTTACGTAATACATCTTACCTTACCTAACACATCTTGCCTTAACTAACACATCTTTCATAACACATCTTACCTTACCTAGCACATCTTACCTTACCTAACACATATTACCTTACCTAACACATATTACCTTACCTAACACATCTTACCTAACAAATCTTACCTTACCTAAAACATCTTACCTTAGCTAACACATCTTTCATAACACATCTTACCTTACCTAGCACATCTTACCTTACCTAACACATATTACCTTACCCAACACATCTTACCTAACACACCTTACCTAACACATCTTACCTAACACATCTAACCTTACCTAACACATCATACCTTACCTAACACATCTTACCTTTCCTAACACATCTTACCTTACCTAACACATCTTACCTTACCTAACACATCTTACCTTACATAACACATCTTACCTTACCCAACACATCTTACCTAACACATATTACCTTACCGAACAAATCTTACCTTACCTAACACATCTTACCTTAACTAACACATCTTACATAACACATCTTACCTTACCTAGCACATCTTACCTTACCTAACACATCTTACCTTACCTAACACATCTTACCTTACCTAACATATCTCACCTTACCTAACACATCTTACCTTTCCTAACACATCCTACCTTACCTAACACATCTAACCTTACCTAACACATCTTACCTAACACACCTTACATTACCTAACAAATCTTACCTTACCTAACACATCTTACCTAACACATATTACCTAATACATCTTACCTTACCTAACACATCTTTCCTAACCTAACACATCGTACCTAAACTAACACATCTTACATAACACATCTTACCTTACCTAACACATCTTACCTTAACTAACACCTCTTACATAACACATCTTACCTTACCTAGCACATCTTACCTTACCTAACACATCTTACCTCACCTTACACATCTTACCATACCTAACAAATCTTACCTTACCTAACACATCTTACCTTACCAAACACATCTTACCTTACCTAACACATCTTACCTTACCTAACACATCTCACCTTACCTAACACATATTACCTTACCTAACACATCTTACCTAACACATCTTACCTTACCTAACACATCTTACCTTTCCTAACACATCTTACCTTACCTAACACATCTTACCTTACCTAACACATCTTACCTTACCTAACACATCTTTCCTTACCTAACACATCTTACCTAACACATCTTACCATACCTAACACATCTTACCTTACCTAACACATCTTACCTTACCTAATACATCTTACCTTACATAACACATCTTACCTTACCCAACACATCTTACCTAACACATATTACCTTACCTAACACATCTTACCTTACCTGACACATCTTACCATACCTAACACATCTTACCTTACCTAACACATCTTACCTTACCTAACACATCTTACGTTACCTAGCACATCTTACCTTACCTAACACATCTTACCTTACCTAACACATATTACCTTACCTAACACATCTTACCTTACCTAACACAGCTTACCTTACCTAGCAAATCTTATGTAACACATCTTACCTTACCTAACACATCTTACCTTAACTAACACATCTTACCTTGCCTATCACATCTTACCTAACACATCTTACCTTACCTAACACATCTTACCGTTCCTAACACATCTTACCTTACCTAACACATCTTACCTTACCTAACACATCTAGCCTTACATAACACATCTTACCTTACCCAACACATCTTACCGAACACATCTTACCTTACCTAACAAATCTTACCTTACCTAACACATCTTACCTTACCTAACACATCTTACCTAACACATCTTACCATACCTAACACATCTTACCTTACCTAACACATCTTACCTTACCTAACACATCTTACCTTTCCTAACACATCTTACCTTACTTAGCACATCTTACCATACCTAACAAATCTTACCTTACATAACACATCTTACGTTTACCTAACACATCTATCCTTACCTAACACATCTTACCTTTCCTAACACATCTTACCTAGCACATCTTACCTTACCTAATACATCTTACCTTACGAACACATCTTACTTTACCTTACACATCTTACCTTGCCTAGCACATCTTACCTTACCTAACACATCTTAACTTACCTAACACATGTTACCTTACCTAACACATCTTACCTTACCTAACACATCTTACCTTACCTAACACATCTTACGCTACCTAAAACATCTTAACCTTACCTAACACATCTTACCTTACCTAACACATCTTTCATTACCTAACAAATCTTACCTTACCTAACACATCTTACCTAACACATTTTACCTAATACATCTAACCTTACCTAACACATCTTTCCTTACCTAACACATCTTACCTTTACTAACACATCTTACAAAACACATCTTACCTTACCTTACACATCTTACCTTACCTAACACATGTTACCATACCTAACACATCTTACCTTACCTAACACATCTTACCTTACCTAACACATCTTACCTTACCTAACAAATCTTGCGTAACACATCTTACCTTTACTAACACATCTTACATAACACAGCTTACCTTACCTAGCACATCTTACCTAACACATCTTACCTTACCTAACACATCTTACCTTACCTAACACATCTTACCTTACCAAACACATGTCACCTTACCTAACACATGTTACCTTACCTAACACATCTTACCTTACCTAACAAATCTTACGTAACACATCTTACCTTACCTAACACATCTTACCTTAACTAACACATCTTACATAACACATCTTACCTTACCTAGCACATCTTACCTTACCTAACACACCTTACCTTACCTAACACATATTACCTTACCTAACACATCTTACCTAACACATCTTACCTTACCTAACACATCTTACCTTTCCTAACACATCTTACCTTACCTAACATATCTTACCTTACCTAACACATCTTACCTTACATAACACATCTTACCTTACCCAACACATCTTACCTAACACATCTTACCGTGCCTAACAAATCTTACCTTACCTAACACATCTTACCTTAACTAACACATCTTCCATAACACATTTTACCTTACCTAGCACATCTTACCATATCTAACACATCTTACCATATCTAACACATCTTGCCTTACCTAACACATCTTACCTTACCTAACACATCTTACCTTACCTAACACATCTTGCCTTACCTAACACGTCTTACCTTACCTAACACATCTTACCTAACACATCTACCTTACCTAACACATCTTAACTTACCTAACACATCTTTCCTTACCTAACACATCTTACCTTACCTAACACATCTTACCTTACCTAACACATCTTACCTTAACTAACACATCTTACATAACACATCTTACCTTACCTAGCACATCTTACCTTACCTAACACATCTTACCTTACCCAACACATCTTACCTAATACATCTTACCTTACCTAACAAATCTTACCTTACCTAACACATCTTACCTTACCTAACACATCTTACGTAACACATCTTACCTTTCCTAGCACAACTTACCTTTCCTAACACAACTTACCTTACTTAACACATCTTACCTTTCGTAACACATCTTACCTTACCTAACGCATATTACCTTGCCTAACACATCTTATCTTACCTAACACATCTTACCTCTCCTAGCACATCTTACCTATCCTAACTCATCTTACCTTACCTAACCCATCTTACCTTACCTAACACATCTTACCTTTCGTAACACATCATACCTTTCCTAACACATCTTACCGTTCCTAACACATGTTACCTAACACATCTTACCTTACCTAAGACATCTTACCTAACACATCTTACCTTACCTAACACATATTACCTTACCTAACACATCTTACCTTACCTATCACATCTTACCTTACCTAACACATCTTACCTTTCCTAACATATCTTACCTTTCCTAACACATCTTGCCTTTCCTAGCACATATTACCTTACCTAACACATATAACCTTACCTATCACATCTTACCTTACCTAACACATCTTACCTAACACATCTTACCATACCTAACACATCTTACCTTACCTAACACATCTTACCTTACCTAACACATCTTACCTTTCCTAACACATCTTACCTTACTTAGCACATCTTACCATACCTAACAAATCTTACCTTACATAACACATCTTACGTTTACCTAACACATCTATCCTTACCTAACACATCTTACCTTTCCTAACACATCTTACCTAGCACATCTTACCTTACCTAATACATCTTACCTTACGAACACATCTTACTTTACCTTACACATCTTACCTTGCCTAGCACATCTTACCTTACCTAACACATCTTAACTTACCTAACACATGTTACCTTACCTAACACATCTTACCTTACCTAACACATCTTACCTTACCTAACACATCTTACGCTACCTAAAACATCTTAACCTTACCTAACACATCTTACCTTACCTAACACATCTTTCATTACCTAACAAATCTTACCTTACCTAACACATCTTACCTAACACATTTTACCTAATACATCTAACCTTACCTAACACATCTTTCCTTACCTAACACATCTTACCTTACCTAACACATCTTACAAACACATCTTACCTTACCTAACACATCTTACCTTACCTAACACATCTTACCTAACACATCTTACCTTACCTAACACATCTTACCTTACCTAACACATCTTACCTTACCTAACACATCTTACCTTACCTAACACATCTTACCTTACCTAACACATCTTACCTTACCTAACACATCTTACCTTACCTAACACATCTTACCTAACACATCTTACCTTACCTAACACATCTTACCTTACCTAACACATCTTACCTTACCTAACACATCTTACCTTACCTAACACATCTTACCTTACCTAACACATCTTACCTTACCTAACACATCTTACCTTACCTAACACATCTTACCTTACCTAACACATCTTACCTTACCTAACACATCTTACCTTACCTAACACATCTTACCTTACCTAACACATCTTACCTTACCTAACACATCTTACCTTTCCTAACACATCTTACCTTGCCTAACACATCTTACCTTACCTAACACATCTTACCTTACCTTACACATCTTACCTTACCTAACACATCTTACGTTACCTAAAACATCTTACCTTAACTAACACATCTTACTTTCCTAACACATCTTACATTACCTAACAAATCTTACCTTAACTAACACAACGTACATAACACATCATACTTTACCTAGCACATCTTACCTTACCTAACACATCTTACCTCACCTTACACATCTTACAATTCCTAACAAATCTTACCTTACCTAACACATGTTACCTAACACATCTTACCTAACAAATCTTACCTTACCGAACACATCTTACCTTACCTAACACATCTAACCTTACCTAACACATCTTACCTTACCCAACACATATTACCTTACCTAACACATCATACCTAACACATCTTACCTTTCCTAACACATCTTACCTTTCCTAACACATCTTACCTTACCTAACACATCTTACCTTACCTAACACATCTTATCCTACCTAACACATCTTACCTTACCTAACACATCTTACCTAACACATCTTACCTTACCTAACACATCTTACCTTACCTAACACATCTTACCTTTCCTAACACATCTTACCTTACCTAACACATCTTACCTTACTTAGCACATCTTACCATACCTAACAAATCTTACCTTACCTAACACATCTTACCTTAACTAACACATCTTACCTTACCTAACACATCTTACCTTTCCTAACACATCTTACCTAACACATCTTACCTTACCTAATACATCTTACCTTACCTAACACATCTTACCGTACCTAACACATCTTACCTTGCCTAGCACATCTTACCTTACCTAACACATCTTAACTTACCTAACACATGTTACCTTACCTAACACATCTTACCTTACCTAACATATCTTACCTTACCTAACACATCTTACCTTACATAACACATCTTACCTTACCCAACACATCTTACCTAACACATCTTACCGTGCCTAACAAATCTTACCTTACCTAACACATCTTACCTTAACTAACACATCTTCCATAACACATTTTACCTTACCTAGCACATCTTACCATATCTAACACATCTTACCATATCTAACACATCTTGCCTTACCTAACACATCTTACCTTACCTAACACATCTTACCTTACCTAACACATCTTGCCTTACCTAACACGTCTTACCTTACCTAACACATCTTACCTAACACATCTACCTTACCTAACACATCTTAACTTACCTAACACATCTTTCCTTACCTAACACATCTTACCTTACCTAACACATCTTACCTTACCTAACACATCTTACCTTAACTAACACATCTTACATAACACATCTTACCTTACCTAGCACATCTTACCTTACCTAACACATCTTACCTTACCCAACACATCTTACCTAATACATCTTACCTTACCTAACAAATCTTACCTTACCTAACACATCTTACCTTACCTAACACATCTTACGTAACACATCTTACCTTTCCTAGCACAACTTACCTTTCCTAACACAACTTACCTTACTTAACACATCTTACCTTTCGTAACACATCTTACCTTACCTAACGCATATTACCTTGCCTAACACATCTTATCTTACCTAACACATCTTACCTCTCCTAGCACATCTTACCTATCCTAACTCATCTTACCTTACCTAACCCATCTTACCTTACCTAACACATCTTACCTTTCGTAACACATCATACCTTTCCTAACACATCTTACCGTTCCTAACACATGTTACCTAACACATCTTACCTTACCTAAGACATCTTACCTAACACATCTTACCTTACCTAACACATATTACCTTACCTAACACATCTTACCTTACCTATCACATCTTACCTTACCTAACACATCTTACCTTTCCTAACATATCTTACCTTTCCTAACACATCTTGCCTTTCCTAGCACATATTACCTTACCTAACACATATAACCTTACCTATCACATCTTACCTTACCTAACACATCTTACCTTTCCTAACACATATTACCTTACCTAACACATCTTACCTTACCTAACAAATATTACCTTACCTAACACATCTTACCTTACCTAACAAATCTTACCTTACCTAACCCATCTTACCTAACACATCTTACCTAACACATCCTACCTAACACATCTTACCTTACCTAACAAATCTTACCTTACCAAGGACATCTTACCTTACCTAACACATCTTACCTAACACATCTTACCTTACCTAACACATATTACCTTACCTATCACATCTTACCTTACCTACCACATCTTACCTTACCTAACAAATATTACCTTACCTAACACATCTTACCTTACCTAACACATCTTACCTTACCGAGCACATATTACCTTACCTAACACATCTTTCCTTACCTAGCACATCTTACCTTACCTAACACATCTTACCTAACACATCTTACCTTACCTAACACATATTACCTTACCTAACACATCTTACCTTACCTAACACATATTACCTTACCTAACACATCTTACCTTACCTAACACATCTTACCTTACCTAACACATCTTACCTTTCCTAACACATCTTACCTTACCTAACACATCTTACCTTTCCTAACACATCTTACCTTGCCTAACACATCTTACCTTACCTAACACATCTTACCTTACCTTACACATCTTACCTTACCTAACACATCTTACGTTACCTAAAACATCTTACCTTAACTAACACATCTTACTTTCCTAACACATCTTACATTACCTAACAAATCTTACCTTAACTAACACAACGTACATAACACATCATACTTTACCTAGCACATCTTACCTTACCTAACACATCTTACCTCACCTTACACATCTTACAATTCCTAACAAATCTTACCTTACCTAACACATGTTTCCTAACACATCTTACCTAACAAATCTTACCTTACCGAACACATCTTACCTTACCTAACACATCTAACCTTACCTAACACATCTTACCTTACCCAACACATATTACCTTACCTAACACATCATACCTAACACATCTTACCTTTCCTAACACATCTTACCTTACCTAACACATCTTACCTTAACTAACACATCTTACATAACACATCTTACCTTACCTAGCACATCTTACCTTACCTAACACATCTTACCTTACCCAACACATCTTACCTAATACATCTTACCTTACCTAACAAATCTTACCTTACCTAACACATCTTACCTTACCTAACACATCTTACGTAACACATCTTACCTTTCCTAGCACAACTTACCTTTCCTAACACAACTTACCTTACTTAACACATCTTACCTTTCGTAACACATCTTACCTTACCTAACGCATATTACCTTGCCTAACACATCTTATCTTACCTAACACATCTTACCTCTCCTAGCACATCTTACCTATCCTAACTCATCTTACCTTACCTAACCCATCTTACCTTACCTAACACATCTTACCTTTCGTAACACATCATACCTTTCCTAACACATCTTACCGTTCCTAACACATGTTACCTAACACATCTTACCTTACCTAAGACATCTTACCTAACACATCTTACCTTACCTAACACATATTACCTTACCTAACACATCTTACCTTACCTATCACATCTTACCTTACCTAACACATCTTACCTTTCCTAACATATCTTACCTTTCCTAACACATCTTGCCTTTCCTAGCACATATTACCTTACCTAACACATATAACCTTACCTATCACATCTTACCTTACCTAACACATCTTACCTTTCCTAACACATATTACCTTACCTAACACATCTTACCTTACCTAACAAATATTACCTTACCTAACACATCTTACCTTACCTAACAAATCTTACCTTACCTAACCCATCTTACCTAACACATCTTACCTAACACATCCTACCTAGCACATCTTACCTTACCTAACAAATCTTACCTTACCTAGGACATCTTACCTTACCTAACACATCTTACCTAACACATCTTACCTTACCTAACACATATTACCTTACCTATCACATCTTACCTTACCTACCACATCTTACCTTACCTAACAAATATTACCTTACCTAACACATCTTACCTTACCTAACACATCTTACCTTACCGAGCACATATTACCTTACCTAACACATCTTTCCTTACCTAGCACATCTTACCTTACCTAACACATCTTACCTAACACATCTTACCTTACCTAACACATCTTACCTTACCTAACACATCTTACCTTACCTAACACATATTACCTTACCTAACACATCTTACCTTACCTAACACATCTTACCTTACCTAACACATCTTACCTTTCCTAACACATCTTACCTTACCTAACACATCTTACCTTTCCTAACACATCTTACCTTGCCTAACACATCTTACCTTACCTAACACATCTTACCTTACCTTACACATCTTACCTTACCTAACACATCTTACGTTACCTAAAACATCTTACCTTAACTAACACATCTTACTTTCCTAACACATCTTACATTACCTAACAAATCTTACCTTAACTAACACAACGTACATAACACATCATACTTTACCTAGCACATCTTACCTTACCTAACACATCTTACCTCACCTTACACATCTTACAATTCCTAACAAATCTTACCTTACCTAACACATGTTACCTAACACATCTTACCTAACAAATCTTACCTTACCGAACACATCTTACCTTACCTAACACATCTAACCTTACCTAACACATCTTACCTTACCCAACACATATTACCTTACCTAACACATCATACCTAACACATCTTACCTTTCCTAACACATCTTACCTTTCCTAACACATCTTACCTTACCTAACACATCTTACCTTACCTAACACATCTTATCCTACCTAACACATCTTACCTTACCTAACACATCTTACCTAACACATCTTACCTTACCTAACACATCTTACCTTACCTAACACATCTTACCTTTCCTAACACATCTTACCTTACCTAACACATCTTACCTTACTACACATCTTACCATACCTAACAATCTTACCTTACCTAAAACATCTTACCTTACCTAACACATCTTACCTTACCTAACACATCTTACCTTTCCTAACACATCTTACCTAACACATCTTACCTTACCTAATACATCTTACCTTACCTAACACATCTTACCGTACCTAACACATCTTACCTTGCCTAACACATCTTACCTTACCTAACACATCTTACCTTACCTAACACATCTTACCTTACCTAACACATCTTACCTTACCTAACACATCTTACCTTACCTAACACATCTTACCTTACCTAACACATCTTACCTTACCTAACACATCATACATTACCTAACAAATCTTACCTTACCTAACACATCTTACCTAACACATTTTACCTAATACATCTAACCTTACCTAACACATCTTACCTAACACATCTTACCTTACCTAACACATCTTACCTTACCTAACAAATCTTACGTAACACATCTTACCTTTACTAACACATCTTACCTTACCTAACACATCTTACCTTACCTAACACATCTTACCTTACCTAACACATCTTACCTTACCTAACACATCTTACCTTACCTAACACATCTTACCTTACCTAACACATCTTACCTAACACATCTTACCTTACCTAACACATCTTACCTTACCTAACACATCTTACCTTACCTAACACATCTTACCTTACCTAACACATCTTACCTTACCTAACACATCTTACCTTACCTAACACATCTTACCTTACCTAACACATCTTACCTAACACATCTTACCTTACCTAACACATCTTACCTTACCTAACACATACCATACCTAACACATCTTACCTTACCTAATGCATCTTACCTTACCTAAAACATCTTATCTTACCTAACACATCTTACCTTACCTAACACATCTTACCTTACCTAACACATCTTACCTTACCTAACACATCTTACCTTACCTAACACATCTTACCTTACCTAACACATCTTACCTTACCTAACACATCTTACCTTACCTAACAAATCTTACGAAACACATCTTACCTTACCTAACACATCTTACCTTAACTAACACATCTTACGTAACACATCTTACCTTTCCTAGCACATCTTACCTTCTCTAACACACCTTACCTTACCTAACACATATTAACTTACCTAACACATCTTACCTTACCTAACACATCTTGCCTTTCCTAACACATCTTACCTTACCTAACATATCTTACCTTACCTAACACATCTTACCTTACCTAACACATCTTACCTTACCTAACACATCTTACCTAACACATCTTACCTTACCTAACACATCTTACCTTACCTAACACATCTTACCTTAACTAACACATCTTACATAACACATTTTACCTTACCTAGCACATCTTACCATATCTAACACATCTTACCTTACCTAACACATCTTACCTTACCTAACACATCTTACCTTACCTAACACATCTTACCTTACCTAACACATCTTACCTTACCTAACACATCTTACCTAACACATTTACCTAACACATCTAACCTTTCCTAACACATCTTTCCTTACCTAACACATCTTCCCTTTACTAACACATCTTACATAACACATCTTACCTTACCTAGCACATCTTACCTTACCTAACACATCTTACCTCACCTTGCACATCTTACCTCACCTTACACATCTTGCCTTACCTAACACATGTTACCTTTCCTAACACATATTACCTTACATAACACATCTTACCTTTCCTAACACATCTTACCTTACCTAACACATCTTACCTTACCAAACACATCTTGCGTTACCTAACACATCTTACCTTACCTAGCACATCTTACCTTACCTAACACATCTTACCTTACCTAATAACATCTTACCTTACCTAACACATCTTACCTTACCTAACACATCTTGCGTAACACATCTTACCTTACCTAACACATCTTACCTTAACTAACACATCTTTCATAACACATCTTACCTTACCTAGCACATCTTACCTTGCCTAACACATATTACCTTACCTAACACATATTACCTTACCTAACACATCTTACCTAACAAATCTTACCTTTCCTAAAACATCTTACCTTAACTAACACATCTTTCATAACACATCTTACCTTACCTAGCACATCTTGCCTTACCTAACACATATTACCTTACCCAACACATCTTACCTAACACATCTTACCAAACACATCTTACCTAGCACATCTAACCTTACCTAACACATCTTACCTTACCTAACACATCTTACCTTTCCTAACACATCTTACCTTACCTAACACATCTTACCTTACCTAACACATCTTACCTTGCATAACACATCTTACCTTACCCAACACATCTTACCTAACACATATTACCTTGCCTAACAAATCTTACCTTACCTAGCACATCTTACCTTAACTAACACATCTTACATAACACATCTTACCTTACCTAGCACATCTTACCTTACCTAACACATCTTACCTTACCTAGCACATCTTACCTTACCTAACACATCTTACCTTACCTAACACATCTTACCTTACCTAACACATCTTACCTTACCTAACACATCTTACCTTTCCTAACACATCTTACCTTACCCAACACATCTTACCTAACACATATTACCTTGCCTAACAAATCTTACCTTACCTAGCACATCTTACCTTAACTAACACATCTTACATAACACATCTTACCTTACCTAGCACATCTTACCTTACCTAACACATCTTACCTTACCTAGCACATCTTACCTTACCTAACACATCTTACCTCAGCTTACACATCTTACCATACCTAACAAATCTTACCTTACCTAACACATCTTACCTAACACATCTTACCTAACATATCTTACCTTACCTAACACATCTTACCTTACCTAACACATCTTACCTTACCTAACACATTAATCCTTACCTAACACATCTCACCTTACCTAACACGTATTACCTTACCTAACACATCTTACCTAACACATCTTACCTTACCTAAAACACCTTACCTTACCTAACACATCTTACCTTACCTAACACATCTTACCTTACCTAACACATCTTACCTTACCTAACACATACCATACCTAACACATCTTACCTTACCTAAAACATCTTATCTTACCTAACACATCTTACCTTACCTAATACATCTTACCATGCCTAACACATCTTACCTTACCTAACACATCTTACCTTGCCTAGCACATCTTACATTACCTAACACATCTTAACTTACCTAACACATCTTACCTTACCTAACACATCTTACCTTACCTAACACGTCTTACCTTACCTAACACATCTTACCTAACATATCTACCTTACCTAACACATCTTACCTTACCTAACACATCTTACCTTACCTAACACATACCATACCTAACACATCTTACCTTACCTAAAACATCCTATCTTACCTAACACATCTTACCTTACCTAATACATCTTACCATGCCTAACACATCTTACCTTACCTAACACATCTTACCTTGACTAACACACCTTACCTTACCTAACACATCTTACCTAGCACATCTTACCTTACCTAACACATCTTACCTTACCTAACACGTCTTACCTTACCTAACACATCTTACCTAACATATCTACCTTACCTAACACATCTTACCTTACCTAACACATCTTACCTTACCTAACACATCTTACCTTACCTAACACATACCATACCTAACACATCTTACCTTACCTAAAACATCTTATCTTACCTAACACATCTTACCTTACCTAATACATCTTACCATGCCTAACACATCTTACCTTACCTAACACATCTTACCTTGCCTAGCACATCTTACATTACCTAACACATCTTAACTTACCTAACACATCTTACCTTACCTAACACATCTTACCTTACCTAACAAATCTTATGTAACACATCTTACCTTACCTAACACATCTTACCTTAACTAACACATCTTACATAACACATCTTACCTTAACTAACACATCTTACATAACACATCTTACCTTACCTAGCACATCTTACCTTACCTAACACATCTTACCTAATACATCTTACCTTACCTAACAAATCTTACCTTACCTAACACATCTTACCTTACCTAACACATCTTACGTAACACATCTTAACTTACCTAGCACAACTTACCTTTCATAACACAACTTACCTTACTTAACACATCTTACCTTACCTAACACATATTACCTTGCCTAACTCATCTTACCTTACCTAACACATCATACCTTACCTAACACATCTTACCTTTCGTAACACATCATACCTTTCCTAACACATCTTACCGTTCCTAACGCATGTTACCTAACACATCTTACCTTACCTAAGACATCTTACCTAACACATCTTACCTTACCTAACACATATTACCTTACCTAGCACATCTTACCTTACCAAACACATCTTACCTTACCTAACACATCTTACCTTTCCTAACATATCTTACCTTTCCTAACACATCTTACCTTACCAAACACATATTACCTTACATATCACATCTTACCTTACCTAACACATCTTACCTTTCCTAACACATATTTCCTTACCTAGCACATCTTGCCTTACCAATCAAATATTACCTTACCTAACACATCTTACCTTACCTAACAAATCTTACCTTACCTAACACATCTTCCCTAACACATCTTACCTAACACATACTACCTAACACATCTTACCTTACCTAACAAATCTTACCTTACCTAACACATATTACCTTACCTAGGACATCTTACCTTACCTAACAAATATTACCTTACCTAACACATCTTTCCTTACCTAACACATCTTATCTTACCGAACACATATTACCTTACCTAACACATCTTACCTTACCTAGCACATCTTACCTTACCTAACACATCTTACCTAACACATCTTACCTTACCTAACACAAATTTCCTTACCTATCACATCTTACCTAACACATCTTACCTATCCTAACACATATTACCTTACCTAACACATCTTACCTTACCTAACAAATATTACCTTACCTAACACATCTTTCCTTACCTAACACATCTTATCTTACCGAACACATATTACCTTACCTAACACATCTTACCTTACCTAGCACATCTTACCTTACCTAACACATCTTACCTAACACATCTTACCTTACCTAACACATATTACCTTACCTAACACATCTTACCTTACCTAACACAAATTACCTTACCTAACACATCTTACCTTACCTAACACATCTTACCTTTCCTAACATATATTACCTTGCCTAACACATCTTTCCTTACCTAGCACATCTTACCTTACCTAACACATCTTACCTTACCTAACACATCTTTCCTTACCTAACACATCTTACCCTACCTAACACATCTTACCTTACCTAACACATCTTACCTTTCCTAACACATCTTACCTTACCTAACACATCTTACCTTACCTAACACATCTTACCGTTCCTAACACATCTTACCTTTCCTAACACATCTTACCTTACCTAACACATCTTACCTTACCTAACACATCTTACCTTACCTAACACATCTTACGTTACCTAAAACATCTTACCTTAACTAACACATCTTACCTTTCCTAACACATCTTACATTACCTAACAAATCTTACCTTAACTAACACAACGTACATAACACATCATACTTTACCTAGCACATCTTGCCTTACCTAACACATCTTACCTCACCTTGCACATCATACAATACCTAGCAAATCTTACCTTACCTAACACATGTTACCTAACACATCTTACCTAACATATCTTACCTTACCGAACACATCTTACCTTACCTAACACATCTAACCTTACCTAACACATCTTACCTTACCCAACACATATTACCTTACCTAACACATCTTACCTAACACATCTTACCTTACCTAACACATCTTACCTTTCCTAACACATCTTACCTTACCTAACACATCTTACCTTTCCTAACACATCTTATCCTACCTAACACATCGTACCTTACCTAACACATCTTACCTTACCTAACACATCTTACCTAACACATCTTACCATACCTAACACATCTTACCTTACCTAACACATCTTACCTTACCTAACACATCTTACCTTTCCTAACACATCTTACCTTACCTAACACATCTTACCTTACTTAGCACATCTTACCATACCTAACAAATCTTACCTTACATAACACATCTTACGTTTACCTAACACATCTTTCCGTACCTAACACATCTTACCTTACCTAACACATCTTACCTTACCTAACACATCTTACCTTACCTAACACATCTTACCTTACCTAACACATCTTACCTTACCTAACACATCTTACCTTACCTAACACATCTTACCTTTCCTAACACATCTTACCTAACACATCTTACCTTACCTAATACATCTTACCTTACGAACACATCTTACTTTACCTAACACATCTTACCTTGCCTAGCACATCTTACCTTACCTAACACATCTTAACTTACCTAACACATGTTACCTTTCCTAACACATCTTACCTTACCTAACACATCTTACCTTACCTAACACATCTTACGTTACCTAAAACATCTTAACCTTACCTAACACATCTTACCTTACCTAACACATCTTACCTAACACATTTTACCTAATACATCTAACCTTACCTAACACATCTTTCCTTACCTAACACATCTTACCTTTACTAACACATCTTACATAACACATCTTACCTTACCTAGCACATCTTACCTTACCTAACACATCTTACCTCACCTTGCACATCTTACCTCACCTTACACATCTTACCTTACCTAACACATGTTACCATACCTAACACATCTTACCTTACCTAACACATCTTACCTTACCTA
Organism: Homarus gammarus; assembly: GCA_958450375.1. Taxonomy (NCBI): domain Eukaryota; kingdom Metazoa; phylum Arthropoda; class Malacostraca; order Decapoda; family Nephropidae; genus Homarus; species Homarus gammarus. Next base: position 281,906 of record CAUDMG010003466.1, read on the forward strand.
GCACATCTTACCTTACCTAACACATCTTACCTTACCTAACACATCTTACCTTACCTAACACATCTTACCTTACCTAACACATCTTACCTTACCTAACACATGTTACCTTACCTAACACATCTTACCTTACCTAACACATCTTACCTTACCTAACAAATCTTACGTAACACATCTTACCTTACCTAACACATCTTACCTTAACTAACACATCTTACATAACACATCTTACCTTACCTAAAACATCTTATCTTACCTAACACATCTTACCTTACCTAATACATCTTACCTTACCTAACACATCTTACCTTACCTAACACATCTTACCTTGCCTAGCACATCTTACATTACCTAACACATCTTAACTTACCTAACACATCTTTCCTTACCTAACACATCTTACCTTACCTAACACATCTTACCTTACCTAACAAATCTTACGTAACACATCTTACCTTACCTAACACATCTTACCTTAACTAACACATCTTACATAACACATCTTACCTTACCTAACACATCTTACCTTACCCAACACATCTTACCTAATACATCTTACCTTACCTAACACATCTTACCTTACCTAACACATCTTACCTTACCTAACACATCTTACGTAACACATCTTACCTTACCTAGCACAACTTACCTTTCCTAACACAACTTACCTTACTTAACACATCTTACCTTTCGTAACACATCTTACCTTACCTAACACATCTTACCTTACCTAACACATCTTACCTAACACATCCTACCTAACACATCTTACCTTACCTAACAAATCTTACCTTACCTAACACATATTACCTTACCTAGGACATCTTACCTTACCTAACACATCTTACCTAACACATCTTACCTTACCTAACACATATTACCTTACCTATCACATCTTACCTTACCTAACACATCTTACCTTACCTAACACATATTACCTTACCTAACACATCTTACCTTACCTAACAAATCTTACCTTACCTAACACATCTTACCTTACCTAACACATCTTACCTTACCGAGCACATATTACCTTACCTAACACATCTTTCCTTACCTAGCACATCTTACCTTACATAACACATCTTACCTAACACATCTTACCTTACCTAACACATCTTACCTTACCTAACACATCTTACCTTACCTAACACATATTACCTTACCTAACACATCTTACCTTACCTAACACATCTTACCTTACCTAACACATCTTACCTTTCCTAACACATCTTACCTTACCTAACACATCTTACCTTTCCTAACACATCTTACCTTACCTAACACATCTTACCTTACCTAACACATGTTACCTTACCCAACACATATTACCTTACCTAACACATCTTACCTAACACATCTTACCTTACCTAACACATCTTACCTTTCCTAACACATCTTACCTTACCTAACACATCTTACCTTACCTAACACATCTCATCCTACCTAACACATGTTACCTAACACATCTTACCTAACAAATCTTACCTTACCGAACGCATCTTACCTTACCTAACACATCTAACCTTACCTAACACATCTTACCTTACCCAACACATATTACCTTACCTAACACATCTTACCTAACACATCTTACCTTCCCTAACACATCTTACCTTTCCTAACACATGTTACCTTACCTAACACATCTTACCTTACCTAACACATCTTTCCTTAACTAACACATCTTACCTTGCCTAACACATCTTACCTTACCTAACACATCTTATCCTACCTAACACATCGTACCTTACCTAACACATCTTTCCTTACCTAACACATCTTACCTAACACATCTTACCATACCTAACACATCTTACCTTACCTAACACATCTTACCTTACCTAACACATCTTACCGTACCTAACACATCTTACCTTGCCTAGCACATCTTACCTTACCTAACACATCTTAACTTACCTAACACATGTTACCTTACCTAACACATCTTACCTTACCTAACACATCTTACCTAACCTAACACATCTTACGTTACCTTAAACATCTTAACCTTACCTAACACATCTTACCTTACCTAACACATCTTACCTTACCTAACAAATCTTACGTAACACATCTTACCTTAACTAACACATCTTACATAACACATCTTCCTTTCCTAGCACATCTTACCTTCTCAAACACACATTGCCTTACCTAACACATCTTACCTTGCATAACACATCTTGCCTTTCCTAACACATCTTACCTTACCTAACATATCTTACCTTACCTAACACATCTTACCTTGAATAACACATCTTACCTTACCCAACACATCTTACCTAACACATCTTACCTTACCTAACAAATCGTACCTTACCTAACACATCTTACCTTAACTAACACATCTTACATAACACATTTTACCTTACCTAGCACATCTTACCATATCTAACACATCTTACCATATCTAACACATCTTAACCTTACCTAACACATCTTACCTTACCTAACACATCTTACATTACCTAACAAATCTTACCTTGCCTAACACATCTTACCTAACACATTTTACCTAATACATCTAACCTTTCCTAACACATCTTTCCTTACCGAACACATCTTACCTTTACTAACACATCTTACATAACACATCTTACCTGACCTAGCACATCTTACCTTACCTAACACATCTTAACTTACCTAACACATGTTACCTTTCCTAACACATCTTACCTTACCTAACACATCTTACCTTACCTAACACATCTTACGTTACCTAAAACATCTTAACCTTACCTAACACATCTTACCTTACCTAACACATCTTACCTAACACATTTTACCTAATACATCTAACCTTACCTAACACATCTTTCCTTACCTAACACATCTTACCTTTACTAACACATCTTACATAACACATCTTACCTTACCTAGCACATCTTACCTTACCTAACACATCTTACCTCACCTTGCACATCTTACCTCACCTTACACATCTTACCTTACCTAACACATGTTACCATACCTAACACATCTTACCTTACCTAACACATCTTACCTTACCTAGCACATCTTACCTTACCTAACACATCTTACCTTACCTAACACATCTTACCTTACCTAACACATCTTACCTTACCTAACACATCTTACCTTACCTAACACATGTTACCTTACCTAACACATCTTACCTTACCTAACACATCTTACCTTACCTAACAAATCTTACGTAACACATCTTACCTTACCTAACACATCTTACCTTAACTAACACATCTTACATAACACATCTTACCTTACCTAAAACATCTTATCTTACCTAACACATCTTACCTTACCTAATACATCTTACCTTACCTAACACATCTTACCTTACCTAACACATCTTACCTTGCCTAGCACATCTTACATTACCTAACACATCTTAACTTACCTAACACATCTTTCCTTACCTAACACATCTTACCTTACCTAACACATCTTACCTTACCTAACAAATCTTACGTAACACATCTTACCTTACCTAACACATCTTACCTTAACTAACACATCTTACATAACACATCTTACCTTACCTAACACATCTTACCTTACCCAACACATCTTACCTAATACATCTTACCTTACCTAACAAATCTTACCTTACCTAACACATCTTACCTTACCTAACACATCTTACGTAACACATCTTACCTTACCTAGCACAACTTACCTTTCCTAACACAACTTACCTTACTTAACACATCTTACCTTTCGTAACACATCTTACCTTACCTAACACATATTACCTTGCCTAACACATCTTATCTTACCTAACACATCTTTCCTCTCCTAGCACATCTTACCTATCCTAACTCATCTTACCTTACCTAACACATCTTACATTACCTAACACATCTTACCTTTCGTAACACATCATACCTTTCCTAACACATCTTACCGTTCCTAACACATGTTACCTAACACATCTTACCTTACCTAAGACATCTTACCTAACACATCTTACCTTACCTAACACATCTTACCTTACCTAACACATCTTACCTTTCCTAACATATCTTACCTTTCCTAACACATCTTACCTTTCCTAACACATAATACCTTACCTAACACATATAACCTTACCTATCACATCCTACCTTACCTAAGACATCTTACCTTTCCTAACACATATTACCTTACCTAACACATCTTACCTTACCTAACACATCTTACCTAACACATCCTACCTAACACATCTTACCTTACCTAACAAATCTTACCTTACCTAACACATATTACCTTACCTAGGACATCTTACCTTACCTAACACATCTTACCTAACACATCTTACCTTACCTAACACATATTACCTTACCTATCACATCTTACCTTACCTAACACATCTTTCCTTTCCTAACACATATTACCTTACCTAACACATCTTACCTTACCTAACAAATATTACCTTACCTAACACATCTTACCTTACCTAACACATCTTACCTTACCGAGCACATATTACCTTACCTAACACATCTTTCCTTACCTAGCACATCTTACCTTACATAACACATCTTACCTAACACATCTTACCTTACCTAACACATATTACCTTACCTAACACATCTTACCTTACCTAACACATATTACCTTACCTAACACATCTTACCTTACCTAACACATCTTACCTTACCTAACACATCTTACCTTTCCTAACACATCTTACCTTACCTAACACATCTTACCTTTCCTAACACATCTTACCTTACCTAACACATCTTACCTTACCTAACACATGTTACCTTACCCAACACATATTACCTTACCTAACACATCTTACCTAACACATCTTACCTTACCTAACACATCTTACCTTTCCTAACACATCTTACCTTACCTAACACATCTTACCTTACCTAACACATCTCATCCTACCTAACACATGTTACCTAACACATCTTACCTAACAAATCTTACCTTACCGAACGCATCTTACCTTACCTAACACATCTAACCTTACCTAACACATCTTACCTTACCCAACACATATTACCTTACCTAACACATCTTACCTAACACATCTTACCTTCCCTAACACATCTTACCTTTCCTAACACATGTTACCTTACCTAACACATCTTACCTTACCTAACACATCTTTCCTTAACTAACACATCTTACCTTGCCTAACACATCTTACCTTACCTAACACATCTTATCCTACCTAACACATCGTACCTTACCTAACACATCTTTCCTTACCTAACACATCTTACCTAACACATCTTACCATACCTAACACATCTTACCTTACCTAACACATCTTACCTTACCTAACACATCTTACCGTACCTAACACATCTTACCTTGCCTAGCACATCTTACCTTACCTAACACATCTTAACTTACCTAACACATGTTACCTTACCTAACACATCTTACCTTACCTAACACATCTTACCTAACCTAACACATCTTACGTTACCTTAAACATCTTAACCTTACCTAACACATCTTACCTTACCTAACACATCTTACCTTACCTAACAAATCTTACGTAACACATCTTACCTTAACTAACACATCTTACATAACACATCTTTCCTTTCCTAGCACATCTTACCTTCTCAAACACACATTGCCTTACCTAACACATCTTACCTTGCATAACACATCTTGCCTTTCCTAACACATCTTACCTTACCTAACATATCTTACCTTACCTAACACATCTTACCTTGAATAACACATCTTACCTTACCCAACACATCTTACCTAACACATCTTACCTTACCTAACAAATCGTACCTTACCTAACACATCTTACCTTAACTAACACATCTTACATAACACATTTTACCTTACCTAGCACATCTTACCATATCTAACACATCTTACCATATCTAACACATCTTAACCTTACCTAACACATCTTACCTTACCTAACACATCTTACATTACCTAACAAATCTTACCTTGCCTAACACATCTTACCTAACACATTTTACCTAATACATCTAACCTTTCCTAACACATCTTTCCTTACCGAACACATCTTACCTTTACTAACACATCTTACATAACACATCTTACCTGACCTAGCACATCTTACCTTACCTAACACATCTTACCTCACCTTACACATCTTACCTCACCTTACACATCTTACGTAACAAATCTTACCTTACCTAACACATCTTACCTAACACATCTTACCTTACCTAACAAATCTTACCTTACCTAACACATCTTACCTTACCTAACACATCTTACGTTACCTAACACATCTTACCTTACCTAGCACATCTTACCTAACACATCTTACCTTACCTAATACATCTTACCTTACCTAACACATCTTACCTTACCTAACACATCTTACCTAACACATCTTACCTTACCTAACAAATCTTACCTTACCTAACACATCTTACCTTACCTAACACATCTTACGTTACCTAACACATCTTACCTTACCTAACACATCTTACCTTACCTAACACATCTTACCTTACACATCTTACCTTACCTAACACATCTTACCTTACCTAACATATCTTACCTTACCTAACACATCTTACCTTACCTAACACATGTTACCTTACCTAACACATGTTACCTTGCCTAACACATCTTACCTTACCTAACACATCTTACCTTACCTATCACATACCATACCTAACACATCTTACCTTACCTAATGCATCTAACCTTACCTAAAACATCTTACCTAACACATCTTACCTTACCTAACACATCTTACCTTACCTAACACATCTTACCTTACCTAACACATCTTACCTTACCACTTACCTAACACATCTTACCTTACCTAACACATCTTACCTTACCTAACACATCTTACCTTACCTAACACATCTTACCTTACCTAACACATCTTACCTTACCTAACACATCTTACCTTACCTAACACATCTTACCTTACCTAACACATCTTACCTTACCTAACACATCTTACCTTACCAAACACATCTTACCTTACCTAACACATCTTATCTTACCTAACACATCTTACCTTCCCTAACACATCTTCCCTTTCCTAACACATCTTTCCTTACCTAACACATATTACCTTACCTAGCACATCTTGCGTTACCTAAAACATCTTACCTTACCTTACCTAACACATCCTACCTTACCTATCACATCTTACCTTACCAAACAAATCTTACCTAACACATCTTACCAAACACATCTTACCAAACACATCTTACCTAACACATCTTTCCGAACCTAACACATCTTACCTTACTTAACACATCTTACCTCACCTTACACATCTTCCCTTTCCGAACAAATCTTACTTTACCTAACACATCTTACCTAACGCATCTTACCTTACCTAACAAATCTTACCTTACCTAACACATCTTACCTAACACATCTTACCTAACACATCTTACCTAACATATATTACCTTACCTAACACATCTTACCTTACCTAACACATCTTACCTTACCTAGCACATCTTACCTTTCCTAACACAACTTACCTTACCTAACACATCTTACCTTACCTAACACATCTAACCTTACATAACACATCTTTCCTTACCCAACACATCTTACCTAACACATCTTACCTTACCTAACACATCTTACCTTACCAAACACATCTTACATAACACATCTTACCTTACCTAGCACATCTTACCTTTCCTAACACAACTTACCTTACCTAACACATCTTACCTTTCGTAACACATCTTACCTTACCAAACACATATTACCTTGACTAACACACCTTACCTTACCTAACACATCTTACCTAGCACATCTTACCTTACCTAACACATCTTTCCTTACCCAACACATCTTCCCTAACACATCTTACCTTACCTAACACATCTTACCTAGCACATCTTACCTTACCTAACACATCTTACCTTACCCAACACATCTTACCTAACACATCTTACCTTACCCAACACATCTTACCCAACACATCTTACCTTACCTAGCACATCTTACCTTACCTAACACATCTTACGTAACACATCTTACCTTACCTAGCACATCTTACCTTACCTAACACATCTTGCCTTACCTAACACATCTTACCTTACCTAGCACATCTTACCTTACATAACACATCTTACATTACCTAACACATCTTACCTAACACATCTTACCTTACCTAACACATATTACCTTACCTAACACATCTTACCTTTCCTAACACATCTTACCTTACCTAACACATCTTACCTTACCTAACACATCTTACCTTACGTAACACATCTTACCTTTCCTAACACATCTTACCAAACACATCTTACCTGACCTTGCACATCTTACCTAACACATCTAACCTTACCTAATACATCTTCCCTTACCTAACACATCTTACCTTACTTAACACATCTCACCTTACCTAACACATCTTACCATACCTTACATATCTTACCTTACCTAACATATCTTACCTTACCTAACACGTCTTACCTTACCTAACACGTCTTACCTTACCTAACACATCTTACCTTACCTAACACATCTTACCTTACCTAACACATCTTACCTAACACATCTTACCTTACCTAACACATCTTACCTTACCTAACACATCTTACCTTACCTAACACATCTTACCTTACCTAACACATCTTACCTTACCTAACACATCTTTCCTTACCTAGCACATCTTACCTTACCTAACATATCTTACCTTACCTAACACATCTTACCTTACCTAACACATCTTACCTTACCCAACACATCTTACCTAACACATCTTACCTTACCCAACACATCTTACCCAACACATCTTACCTTACCTAGCACATCTTACCTTACCTAACACATCTTACGTAACACATCTTACCTTTCCTAGCACATCTTACCTTACCTAACACATCTTGCCTTACCTAGCACATCTTACCTTACCTAGCACATCTTACCTTACCTAACACATCTTGCCCTACCTAACACATCTTACCTTACCCAACACATCTTACCCAACACATCTTACCTTACCTAGCACATCTTACCATACCTAACACATCTTACCTAACACATCTTACGTAACACATCTTACCTTGCCTAATGCATCTTTCCTTACCTAACACATCTTACCTTACCTAACACATCTTACGTAACACATCTTACCTTACCTAATGCATCTTACCTTACCTAACACATCTTTCCTTACCTAGCACATCTTACCTTACCTAAAACATCTTAACTTACCTAACACATCTTACCATACCAAACACATCTTACCATACCTAACACATCTTACCTTACCTAACACATCTTACCTTACCTAACACATCTTACCATACCTAACACATCTTACCTTACCTAACACATCAAACCTTACCTAACACATCTTACCTAACACATCTTACCTTTCCTAACACATCTTACCTAACACATCTTACCTTACCTTGCACATCTTACCTAACACATCTAACCTTACCTAATACATCTTCCCTTACCTAACACATCTTACCTTACCTAACACATCTTCCCTTACCTAACACATCTTACCTTACCTAACACATCTTTCCTTACCTAACACATCTTACCTTACCTAACACATCTTACCTTACCTAACACATCTTACCTTACCTAACACATCTTACCTTACCTAACACATCTTACCTTACCTAACACATCTTACCTTACCTAACACATCTTTCCTTACCTAACACATCTTACCTTTCCTAACACATCTTACCTTTCCTAACACATCTTTCCTTACCTAGCACATCTTACCTTACCTAACATATCTTACCTTACCTAACACATCTTACCTTACCTAACACATCTTACCTTACCCAACACATCTTACCTAACACATCTTACCTTACCCAACACATCTTACCCAACACATCTTACCTTACCTAGCACATCTTACCTTACGTAACACATCTTACGTAACACATCTTACCTTACCTAGCACATCTTACCTTACCTAACACATCTTGCCTTATCTAACACATCTTACCTTACCTAACACATCTTGCCTTACCTAACACATCTTACCTTACCCAACATATCTTACCCAACACATCTTACCTTACCTAGCACATCTTACCATACCTAACACATCTTACCTAACACGTCTTACCTTACCTAACACATCTTACCTTGCCTAACACATCTTACCTTACCTAACACATCTTACCTTACCTAACATATCTTACCTTACCTAACACATCTTACCTTACCTAACACATCTTACCTTACCTAACACATCTTACGTAACACATCTTTCCTTGCCTAATGCATCTTACCTTACCTAACACATCTTACCTTACCTAACACATCTTACGTAACACATCTCACCTTACCTAATACATCTTTCCTTACCTAACACATCTTACCTTACCTAACACATCTTACCTTACCTAAAACATCTTAACTTACCTAACACATCTTACCATACCAAACACATCTTACCATACCTAACACATCTTACCTTACCTAACACATCTTACCTTACCTAACACATCTTACCATACCTAACACATCTTACCTTACCTAACACATCAAACCTTACCTAACACATCTTACCTAACACATCTTACCTTTCCTAACACATCTTACCTTACCTAACACATCTTACCTTACTTAACACATCTTACCATACCTGACACATCTTACCTTACCTAACACATCTAACCTTACCTAACACATCTTACCTAACACATCTTACCTTTCCTAACACATCTTTCCTTACCTAACACATCTTACCTTACCTAACACATCTTACCTTACCTAACACATCTTACCTTACCTAACACATCTTACCATACCTAACACATCTTACTTTACCTAACATCTTACCTTACCTAACACATCTTACCTTACCTAACACATCTTACCTTACCTAACACATCTTACCTAACACATCTTACCTTACCTAACACATCTTACCTTACCTAACACATCTTACCTTTCCTAACACATCTTACCTTACCTAACACATCTTACCATACCTAACACATATTACCTTACCTAACACATCTTACCTAACACATCTTACCTAACACATCTTACCTAGCACACCTTACGTTACCTAACACATCTTAGCTTTCCTAACACATCTTACCTTACATAACACATCTTACCTTACCCAACACATCTTACCTAACACATCTTACCTTACCTAACAAATCTTGCCTTACCTAACACATCTTACCTTAACTAACACATCTTACATAACACATCTTACCTTGCCTAACACATCTTACCTTACCTAACACATCTTACCTTACCTAACACATCTTACCTTACCTAACACATCTTACCTTACCTAACACATCTTTCCTTACCTAACACATCTTAGCTTTCCTAACACATCTTACCTTACATAACACATCTTACCTTACCCAACACATCTTACCTAACACATCTTACCTTACCTAACACATCTTACCTTACCTAACACATCTTACCTTACCTAACACATCTTACGTTACCAAACACATCTTACCTTACCTAGCACATCTTACCTTACCAAACACATCTTACCTTACCTAACACGTCTTACCTTACCTAACACATCTTACCTAACATATCTTACCTTGCCTAACACATCTTACCTTACCTAACACATCTTACCTTACCTAACACATATTACCTTACCTAACACATCTTACCTAACACAGCTTACCTTTCCTAACACATCTTACCATACCTAACACATCTTACGTTACCTAACATCTTACCTTACCTAACACATCTTACCTTACCTAACACATCTTACCTTACCTAACACGTCTTACCTAACACATCTTACCTAAAACATCTTACCTAACACATCCTACCTTACATAACACATCTTACCTTACCCAACACATCTTACCTAACACATATTACCTTACCTAACAAATCTTACCTTACCTAACACATCTTACCTTAACTAACACATCTTACATAACACATCTTACCTTACCTAGCACATCTTACCTTACCTAACACATCTTACCTTTCCTAACACATCTTACCTTACCTAACACATCTTTCCTTACCTAACACATCTTACCTTTCCTAACACATCTTACCTTACCTAGCACATCTTACCTTACCTATCACATCTTTCCTTACCTAATACATCTTCCCTTACCTAACACATCTTACCTTACCTAACACATCTTGCCATACCTAACACATCTTACCTTACCTAACACATCTTACCTTACCTAACTCATCTTACCTTACCTAACACATCTTACCTTTCCTAACACATCTTACCTTACCAAACACATCTTACCTTACCCAACAAATATTACCTTGCCTAACACATCTTACCTTACCTAACACATCTTACCTTACCTAACACATCTTACCTTACCCCGTTGTTTCCCTTTTCCCGTGTGATTTTATCAAGATTTATCTTATCCACGTTTTCATTGTGGATTTACATGATATATATATATATATATATATATATATATATATATATATATATATATATATATATATATATATATATATATATATATATATATATACATATATATATATATATATATATATATATATATATATATATATATATATATATATATATATATTAGGGGGCAGGGGAAAAACACTTTTATTTGAGTTGCAGGCTGCACTTTTCAGGCATCGTTTGTATGGCTGTAACAAACACCTGTGCAAAATTTCATGCCATTTCATGCATACTTACCCTGCCGCATCGCGAACGACTTTTTTTCAACTTTTAGTGTATACCAAAAATTAGGTGTCATTTAATGTTTTCCAGGATAATGATAAATTTTACATGGGTGACATCGATTTAATTCACATGTTATTTTACAGGTACACCGTATAGAAAATCATTACAAGTCATATTGAAATTCTTTTTTGTGCGGAACCTTGGCATCATTTTCCTAGACAATAATCTTTGCCTAATATATCCATCTCTCGATTCGTATCCCGTCACTTCAGTGCAAGCTTCAGTCATCACTTTTATGCCTCTCTCGACCGCCTGAGTGCTGTTTGGCCACTTGGGCACCACTAATGGTGTCTCAAGAATGTCATTAACCTGTAGATTTGACAGAGAAGCAATGTAAGGAGGCTCAGTCTTGAGTTCATTCCTCCAGTTAATCATGGAATGATAGTTTTTTGCTTGCCACTTTAGTTTCGGAGTCACCATCTTTTTCATGTTGACTACAGGAGGCACATCCTCATTCCCATCTCCATCTTTACCCTCCTCATCAGTATAGTTTAACAAATTCTCGTCAACAGCAGCATCAGAATCTTCCTCCTCCTCCTCTTCAGATCTGCCAGTGCATTCTTCCTTATGCTGATTCTCCTCTCTAATTTTTCTTACATTGAGACAGCTTTTTCTCTAACAGTCATGTCCTCATCTGCACACATACCAAGAAGAAGTTGATCTGTGTGTGCGAAGTATGCATTTCTCTGGACAGCCTTCTTCACTATCGTCTCCTCCTCACTATTCAGGTGTTTCATATATAGCAGGGACTGGAATACGTTCCTTGAGCCGTGTGTTACGTAAGGGTGTATCTTGATGTAAAACCTCATTGGAGCACTGAACTTTATTATTGTAATGACAATTCTTTTCAACTCATGGCTGGGTCTTGATGTTGCTACATACAGCCTGAGGATTTTACTCCATAAGGTGTTCCACCTTGACACACAGGGAGGACCTGGCTCAATAGCAGCCAAGTCATCTTCAACAACACCTGTGATAACTCCTTTACAAATCCTATACAGGTATTTCTGATCCCAGGACAGATCTTTCTCCACTTCATCATTAAACACAGGGAAATCAGGGAAACTGACTGGCTGGAAGGCGACAACTGGAAGCTCAGACAAAGACTCCTTGATCTGCTTTCCAATGGGACCATGCCAATGCTCATGACCACTTGGTTTACCATCATAGTGATAAAAAACTGCGCGGAAAGGCAGCTCATTTCCGTGAAGCTGACATATGAAATAATGGAGCGGGTGACCAAGTAACATTTCAAGATGATGAATGACTCCATTTTCTGATCCTACATTTACATTGGTTCCATCACAACCAACACACACAATGGGCTGCTGGGTTAGATTTTTCTCCACCAGAAACTCGTGAATAGTTTTGGCAATCTGCTTTCCGTGTCCAGTCTTGGGAGTCACATGTGTGAGATATTCATTGCCAGGCTCAACCATGATGACATAATGATCTTTCACCATCATCCTCGAACTCCATTTCTCGGTCTTCTCATTCTTTATCATCACACGAGTGGCGGTCTTCTTACCATCAAAATAGAGTGACGTCAAATTATCTAAACTAGCCATCTCAATTTCTTGCCTCTTAAATCGGCATTTTTGTCTCGCATCCCGCAGCTTATGTGGTCCAATAACCTGACTCTTGTCATCCTTTGTGATAATGCCATAGTCAGTTAAGGCGGCAGTAGCAATGGCAGCTCCAGCATAATCACTAATCAAGTATCGGTCACAAGCGGCAGCCAGTGTAGGGAGTCTTGTCCGGTTCTGTGAACTGGTGTCTGTCAGAGCCCTGATAATCAATATAGACATAGCACCATACTCATCTGCAACAAGAAAACTTAAATGAAATAAGAGATATGAAAAAAAAGTTGAAAAACACTGAACAGAACATTGCACCGCCACAGCGGCTGTTTGGCTAGTACTGTAGGTAAATTTAAAAATTTCAGTAGAAAATGCGGCAGACTAAACCTCGATATATCAACTTCAAATTTGGCATGGAGTCTTAGATATGTATAAGGAACAATGCCTGAAGAGTGCAGCTTTGAGCAAAATTTCACTGCCCCCTAATATATATATATATATAATATATATATATATATATATATATATATATATATATATATATTATATATATATATATATATATATATATATATATATATATATATATATATATATATATATATATATATATGCTGATAACCACCAGGAAAGCAGAAAACACGAAGTTCCCAAGCGCTATCGTGTAATTCACATCTTCAGGGGTGAGTACAGACTAGTCTGTACTCACCCCTGAAGATGTGAATTACACGAAAGCGCTTGGGAACTTCGTGTTTTCTTCTTTCCTGGTGGTTATCAGCATATACCTAGATCACGCGCACCTACAGTGATTTACTTGCATATATATGTATATATATATATATATTGATAAAATCACACGGGAAAATGGAAACAACGGAGTACCTTAGCTTTCGTCAACAACATCCTCATCTTCGCCCCATCTACCGCAACTACAAGAAGAGTTTGCTGAAGGCTCATAGTCTCAAAAACAAGTTGAAGTTTTTGAAAGATTGCAGAGATGATAAAATTGTTCCCAAGTCCTGTCTTCCAAGTAGACTAAGAAATCTGGACAATCAAGCATTCTCTGAGTTGGATAAGGTGTTGCTTGATTCCCTTATCAAGAGTTCAAGTGATAGTGTGAAATTAGCCTTCAAGCACAGTGCTCAGTGTAAAATACTTATGCAAAACAGTGTTTGTGTTGATAAGTGGCACACCATTCGTAATTATGTATATCAACTTCTTATTGAAACTGACAAAGCCCATAAAAGAAGGTTAAATGCCAAATTAAATGCTCTGTTTGACGAGAGTTACTGGACCACATTGAGTGATCCAAATTTGTTCATAAACTTATCCTCTTATGATCTACAGACAAATGAGAAACTTGTTCTTGGTTTTGGTAGGAAGTTTTCTATCACTCAACGGTGCGTTAATCCGCTTACTATTGCTAAAGGTTTAATCAACCTGGAAAAGAAGAAGTCGTCTGATGTTACAAATGAAGATATTTCCATAGCTAAAGGTTGTATACATAGTGTTTTAAATAAGAAATTTGCTTCAAACATTCCAAAAAGATTTGAAACAGCCTTGATAAACTTGAAAAGAAATAAGAATATCCATATTACCAAGGCTGATAAGTCTATTGCTATTGTTATCTTGGATAAAAGTGACTACAATGATAAGATGAATTCATTACTTAGTGATGAAAGCACGTATTGTGAGCTTACGAAAGATCCCCTGGAAAATATTAACAAGTTATCTAATTCCAAAATGAAGATGTTATTGAAAAAGAACCCCGATCTCACTAAACAGCTCTCTCAAATCAATCCCACTTTACCTTATATGTATGGCTTGATCAAAACCCACAAGCTTAATAATCCATTACGTCCTATCGTGAGTTCTGTGGGGTCTGTTACTTACAAATTATCCAAGTGGCTGGTAAAGATGATATCCCCTCTTACAGGCCAAATTTCTAATTCACATATACGCAATAGCAGTGATTTAATTGATAAACTCAAGAAACACAATGAACCTTGCGAATTAATAAGTTTTGATGTAAATTCACTGTTCACTAGAGTACCTGTCAAAGACTTACTTTCATTTCTTAAAGATAAATTACAACTGCTAGATTTAACTATTGAACATGATACTTTCCTGAAATTGATAGAGTTATGCATAACTGACAATATGTTTAGTGCAAATGGGAAGTTCTACAAACAAATATTTGGTATGAGCATGGGTAATTGTCTTTCTGCTCCTCTAGCCTGTATTTATATGGAGTTTTTTGAGTCTAGATTACTACCCAATATAGTGGACTTTATTCCTCCATGGTATAGATATGTAGATGATGTTCTTTGTCTTTGGCCTAAAAACAGTGACCCATTTGAATTTTTAGACAAACTTAATAATATTGTCCCTAGTATCACGTTCAAAATTGAAGGAGAAATAAATGAATCCCTTCCATTTCTTGATATGCTTATCATGAGAAATGGCCAAAACTATAAATTCAAGGTATATAGAAAGCCCACACAGGTAGACAGTTTCATTCACTTTTTATCGAATCACCTTGAGTCTACCAAAATGTCAGTTTTTTCTGTTATGTTCTTAAGATGTCTGCGTATTTGTGACTCTGAATTTATTGACGATGAATTGAAACACATTCGTTCTATTGCACATAAACTTGGGTACCCTTCTGTGTTTGTTGATCGTTGTTTTAATAGGGCTAAAAAATCCTTTCATTCCTCTCAAGCTAGACAAGTTCCTACACTTAAGAATATTTTGACTCTGCCCTATCGTAATGAATTTGTCCCGTTAGTTCGGTCCCTCAAGCTTCTAAATATTAATGTTGTTTTCAAGTATGACTCAACTATTACTAATATGTTAATAAGGAATAGCCCAAGTTTGAATGTAAATGGTAGTGTTTATTGTATTCCATGTAGCAAATGTAATTGTAATTATGTAGGTCAGACAGGAAAAACACTGCAGCTCAGAATCAAACAACATAAGTATAATATTAGAACTGCATCTGAAAGCAGTGCCTTGTTCGCTCATGTTAGGAATAATAATCACCCCATTGCTTGGGAAAAAAGCTTAGAAGTTTTCAAATCATCTTGTGTCACAGAAAGACTTCTTGTTGAAGCTAGTTTGATTAAGGAATTAAAATCAATAAACCTCAGTGATGGTCAGTTCAAAACCGATAATATGTTACATAAATTTATTTGTCAGTGGCCCAAGGTTAAAAATGCTTTAAAAACCTTTGATCTAGATGTATGATAGTTATTTTGTGGGTCCCCTTTTTTCTGACCTGACTTGACTAGTCACGTCACCACCCTTCTCTTAAGCTCCTCTACGTGTGTGTTGGTGTGGGGATTAGTGGATGTCATCATTTTGACCTGACCTCATGTTTTTAGGTCACCCTGTATATTTAAGCCTCTCTCTGTCCATGTAATCCAGTTGCCTCTGAAGATGTCTTGAATAAAGACGAAAGCTAAGGTACTCCGTTGTTTCCATTTTCCCGTGTGATTTTATCAAGATTTATCTTATCCACGTTTTCATTGTGGATTTTCATAAAATATATATGTATGTATGTATGTATATATATACATACATATATATATACATATATATATACATACATATATATATATATATACACACACACACACACACACACACACACATACACACGAGACTGGTTCCCTCTGAGACGATATTTTGCGTTACCAACCTCTCTTGGGTGTCTTGACTCTCTCCACGCCGCTACTTTGCTGTCAACACCAGAGCTGTTTGTTTGCGTCAAGGTTCACTTCTCCTCATAACTCTTAGTCAACTTCACAATCTTGACCTGAGATACAGCACCACTATTTCTACCGTCGTGTTTCATAAGCACGCCTCATCGTTGTATCTGCATCTTTTAATCGTATCCTTCTTCCTCTTAACATCGCTTACCTATCCTTCATTCATTTTCCTCTACTGAGAGTAATATTTGGTGTGAATATTATAGTGCTAGAAAATAGACAACACTGCGTGTTGGTTCACTCATTTTTCAGGTGTAGTGTGTGTGCAGCACGTCACACCAGTATGGTAGAATTATGTTAGTGTTAAAGTGCAGGCACTGCTTGGTCCCTCTCGCTTTCAGCTACCGCCACTGGCTAGCCTTCGTGGTGAACAGGGAAACAGCTTGCACAAGTCTTCGCTTGCCAGTACACAGCCTCTTCACCATCAAGACTCCTGCTTTGCCTCTCGTGGCAACACACGGTAACTGGGTGCCTCGTGGGCCCAGGGTAAGCCAGCCTGGGATCTTGGAATAGCAGTGAGTCCCAGAGGGATGGCGCATAGGCCCACTGGCATATGGCCATTTCTTGGTGCCAACCAGCCACTGCCCCGCTACGGGAGTATGTAACAGTAATTGGGTTTTATTTTCCTTTTTATTCTTACTACTTCTTATGTCTTTCCTTATTTATTTATTCTCCAATTCTCTTTTCTTTCCTTATTTCATTCTCTGCATTTCTTGTGAGATGGGGGAGGTGAGCGGACTGAGAGTGAGAGGGAGAGAAACTTGTTTAAGGTTGAGGGGAGTGGGAGTTTGCCTGAGGTCACTCTCCCCTATCAGAGGGTAATCTTATATGAGGGGAGAGGGAGAGAGGATAACTAGGGAATAATGGGGTAACCGGTGATAACTGGGAACAGGGATAACAGGCGGTAGGTTATAATATTTATGATGGCTCACTGTATCACTGCATGGCACCAAAGACATGTATGACAATGTTTTACTGAGCACCAAAGGGGGGGGGGGGTCGACAACACTTCTTAACGGTTCTATGTTTATTGAACACCTTCTATTGAGAGTGACAATTATACTTCAGAGCAATAAACCTATCTTCCTAGGTAGTTAAACAGGGGTCACATGAATCACAATACATTTTGTGAAATGGATAAAACCTTAAAGGTACTCACACAAATACTGTATATCCCGCCATAGGGTAAGATGACACAGGCATGCCCACACTTCACTCTCTCCAAAACCAGACTATCTTTCTCGAACCCTATTGCCCACAAAGGGAGCCATCTTCATGACGTCACGTCTCACAGATTCTCTTATTGGTTCAGGCTTAAGGCATTCACAGTCACAGGTCACTGCGATTGGCTCACACTTAGCAGAAAATACTCACTCATGCCATTGTTACAAGTAAATCCCATACGAAAAATCTGCGATGGAGCCCTGGATCCAGCAGACTTGCTTACAGAGCTCCAACAAGATCCCCAACGCCTGTATAGGCAGAAGAGGTGACCAACATGGGAACACAACGGCTACACGGGCGGATGAAGGTAATACATGATGGACAGGTTATTAAGGCAAAACCCATGAAACTGGGCTATCAGCAGTCCATTGGAGCTCTCTCTCCCTTTCCCCAGTCGTTGCAACACTTGCACCACTGGATCAGGAAAAAATAGAGCCTGCACTCCTGCCTCACCACATAAATCAACTCATGCACAGCCATCATCCAGCTCATCATACTTCTCATCATCATCAAAACCCCTATACCACCTAAAGTACTATGGTGACAGATGGATGGCGATGGGGACAGGGAGAGATGACTGCCGGAAGTCTCTAGTCACAACTCTGCACATGGGCAGCATAGATAAGATGGTCATTTATGCACTGAGATCTAGGCAGAGTGCAATCTGTTCCTGTCTAAGCGACTGAGCAGCTCTCTCGAGGACCCACTCTGCTCATCCCACATAGGAAGGGAGCTAGAAAATGTGCCGTAAATATAGCCTGCTTAAAGAACCTACCTGACTGGGAAATCACACCCAGTATGGTCAAAACAAAATCAAACTATACAACTTCTTATGGTCGCTGAATGGAATGTCAGGACCTTTTTGGATACTGGCATATATGAACATCCTGAAAGAAGAACGTGTAATATCTGCATAGCAGCCATTAGTGAGTCCTGGCTACCAGACGAGGGTCGACTCACAGAACGAGGAACTGGTTATACCTTCTTTTGGAAGGGTAAGCCTACTGCGGAGAGAAACCGCATTTATGGAGTTGGCTTTGCCATCCGCCAATGCATCCTGCATAGGCTAACTAAAATGCCTGTTGGGATCAACGAGCGCCTCATGACATTCCTAGTCCCACTGAATCACTCACGACATGCCTTCTTCATCAGTGCATACACCCCAACACTGGATACGCCGACCTTAACAGAGTAATAACCTCTAGCTCCAGAGAAGATAAGGTTGTGCTCCTACATAACTTCAATGCCAGAGTTAGCAGAGATGCTGACGTTTGGCAGAAAGAAATAGGGAGAAATGGACTCGGCAAATGTAATCCGAACCTCCTACTCCTCCCCAGCAAGTGTGCTGCACACAACCTCACTATCACCAATACCTTGTTTAGCCAAGCCGACAAGTTTAAGGGTTAGTGGCAACACCCATGATCCAAACACTGGCATCCCATTTACGACATCATTATTGGAGGAAAAGATCGCCGAGATGTCCTCATCAAACCATTGATCGTCGGCACTTCAGAGCCAAAATCTTACTTCACATCGCCCCAAAATGGATAAGGCAGCAGACCTCTAGAAGAAGTTTTAACACTAGGAGTCTGGAGGATCCAGCGGTAGCACATGTCTTCAGAGAGCAGCTCGAACATGGGCTAATAAACAACCCGAAAACAAACAATCATAATTCCAGTGCCGAATGGGGTATTCTCGACACTGTCATAACAAAAACCTGCTGAGGGACCCTCGGCCAGATCAAAAGAATACACCAGGTCCGGTTTGATGAAAATGACCTGGAAATCACTGTACTCATCAATGATAAACGTGTTGCTTTAGAACAACTCTCAGTCTCGAACCAAAGCTGATACCTTCCTCAAGAAGAAAGAGGTGGCCGAGTGCAAACTTCATAATCTAAAGAACGACAGGTTTAAAAATAAAGTGTGTGAAATGCAACAACGTGCAGATCAACACAAGATACGCAAATTTTTAAATTTCAATAAAACTTTTTGTTAGCCAATCACTCATGGTGCAGTCCCCCTTCATTCATCCAACGGTAACTCCTTAATTAAAGACGAAGAAGGCACCCTTCAGCGCTGGAAAGAGCACTTCCATACACTGCTCAATTGAAACACCGATGTGAATGTCCTGACTACACAACAGGCCCTTCAGCATCCAGAGCTGATCCACCTCAGCTATCCTCCATCCTTGGATGAGGTACCTGCTGCCATCAAACAAATGAAAAATAACAAATCCGCAGAGCCTGATGGAATCCCAGCGGAGGTGTATAAGTCAGGAGGACCTCTACTTACCAGCCGAATCCAGTCTCTCCTGGAGAATATATAGGAAACGGAGAAAATCCCTCAAGCTCTTAAAGACGCTTCCATCGTCAATATTTATAAGGACAAAGGAGACCGGTCAGACTGTGGCAACCACCGCAGGATCTCGCTGCTGTCCATAGCTGGCCTAACCCTCTTATACAGATTTCTCAGTGAGGCAGAAAACTTCCTCCCAGAATCTCAATGTGGCCTTAGACCATCACATGGCACCACTCATATGATATTTGCTGCCTGTCAGATACAGGAAAAGTGCAGAGAACAGCATCGTGACCTGTACATGGCGTTCATTGATATAACCAAGGCCTTCGACTTGATCAACAGGAAAGCCCACTGGCAGATCCTCAGCCCACCAAATCCATTGCCATTGTAAGGCAACTCCACGATGGCATGAACGGCAGTGTCCTCCACAATGGCACCCAGCCTAAGTTCGTTCCTATTCAAACGGGGGTAAAACAAGGATGTGTGCTGGCACCAACTCTCTTTTTAATTTTTTGGCCGCCTTCCTTATGCATGCCAATGTAAATTTAGCCGGAATGGTCTTTTCAACCTAAGACGACTCCAGGCAGGAATAAAGTTCTTAGTAGCTTCCATTACTGAACTTCAGTATGACTACGACCTCACCCTTGTCACTCACACTGAATGCACACTTCGGCCTTGAAATGAGTGTACATAAAACTCAGATTCTCTTTCAACCTGCCCCTGGTTCAGCCACACCTGTCCACCATTGCGGACCTCGATGAAGAGATTCAACATCAGATCAGATGTACATCTCAAGCCTTTGACAGGCTCCATACCCGTATCTTCAGCTTTAGGCAGCTGAAATTATCTACAAAGTTGCACGTATATCGAGCAGTGGTCCTCCCCACCCTGCAATATGGCAGCGAAACGTGGATCACATGCAGGAGGCACCTCAATGCCGGGAAGACAAGAGAACAAATGCCAGTATTCTCGTTGACACCAACTGTAGGAGCATCGAGGCTACCATTATCCAATCCATGAACAATTATGCTGGACTGGCCATATTACCAGCATGGACGACAGTAAACTGCCAAATCAGCTACCTTACAGTCACCTAACAAATAGTAAACGTAATGCTGGGCTGCAACTGAAAAGGTATACGGACAGTCTAAAGACAAACGTAAAAAAAGTGTCAAATCGACCCCCTCATCTGGGAGACGATTACTCCACACTGTAATGCTTGGAGGAGCACCACACAAGGCGTCAATACTTTCGAGTTAGCCTGACTGCTTATCGAGGCAGACAAGCGCCAACGCTGGAAAGACGCTACCGCCGCCCCTCCCGCACTAGATGTGGCCCTCCACGCGTGCACCATTTATGGATGGCGCTACCGGTCCCGCATCGGTCTCTTTAGTCACCTCAGAACTCTCCAACGAAGGTGACATCCTTCATAAATCATATAATTGTATCATAGCTGGATGATCGTCATACTCTATTCCGAGTGACAGTAAAGTAGTAGTAGTACACCAGGCCACACCTCACACCAGGCCACACCTTACACCAGGCCACACCAGACATCAGGCCACACCTCACACCAGGCCACACTTCACACCATGCAACACCTCACACCAGGCCACACCTCACATCAGGCCACACCTCACACCATGCAACACCTCACACCAGGCCACACCAGACACCAGGCCACACCTCACACCAGGCCACACCTCACATCAGGCCACACACTTCACACCATGCAACACCTCACACCAGGCCACACTAGACACCAGGCCACACCTTACACCAGGCCACACCTCACGCCACGCAACACCGCACACCACACAACACCACACACCAGGTCACAACTTACACCAGGCCACACCTCACAGTAGGCAACACCACACACCAGACCACACCTCACACCAGGCAACACCTAACACCAGGCTACACTTCACACCATGCAGCCTCACACCAGGCCACATCACACACCAGGCTACACCTCACACCAGGCACCACCACACACCAGGCCACACCTTACACCAGGCTACACCTCACACCAGGCTACACCTCACACCAGGCAACACCAGACACCAGGCAACACCACACACCAAGCCACACCTCACGCCAGGCTATACCTCACATCAGGCCACACTTCACACCATGCAACCTCACACCAGGCCACATCACACACCAGGCCGCACCACACACCAGGCCACACCTCACACCAGGCCACAGCACACACCAGGACACACCTTAAAACAGGCCACACCATACGCCAAGGCATGCAAAGCATCAGGCCACACTTCACATCAGGCCACACCTCACACCAAGCACCATCACACACTAGGCCACACCTCACACCAAGCCACACCACACCCCAGGCCACACCTCACACCAGGTCACACCTCACACCAGGTCACACTTTCACAACTACTGAAGGGGAAAAGGGGGACTGGTGACGGTATAGACGGATGAATAGATGCTAAAATACGGAAGGGTGAAAGGTTTTTGATAAATGATTGCCCCCAAAATGAGCAGATTGATTGACACAAACGTTGAAGACGACAACATGTTGCATTCGATGGTAGTGAAGCGAGTAGGAAAGTGGAGGGAACAAGTGGTAATGGGTATTAAGGATAGGGAGCAACCACTGAATACTTGTAAGCCCGGACCTACGGCCTAGAAAACAGTGCGTTAATGTTCGAAATAAGGCAAACAGAGTATTGGGTTTTATATCTAGAAGTGTAAGTAATAAGAGGGCGGAGGTCTTATTGCAACTATATCTTGCGCTAGTCAGGCCGCACCTCGATTATGCGGTTCAGTTCTGGTGCCCTTATTATAGAATGGATACCAATTCACTAGAGTCGGTGCAGCGAAGAATAACGAAAATGATTCCGGGATTTATAAATCTTCCATATCAGGATAGGTTAAAGAAACTAAACTTGCATTCCCTAGAAAGACGAAGAATGCGGGAGATATGATAGAAGTATTTAAGTGGGCGAAAGGAATCAATAAAGGGGATATAGATAAAGTTCTTATAATATCCGAGCAGGATAGGACTCGAAGCAACGGATTTAAGTTGGATAAGTTTAGGTTTAGGAGGGAGATAGGAAGGAACTGGTTCACAAATAGGGTGGTGGACGAGTGGAACAAGCTTAGCTACTTTGTAGTAAGTGCTGGATCGCTGGAAAGTTTCAAAAGGAGACTGGATCGATTCATGGATGATAGAGAGTGGTAGTATGTCTCGACAGGAGCTGCCATGCACAGGCCAACCGGCCTATTGCAGACTCCTTATTTTCTTATGTTCTTATGTTATGTTTAATTGAATGGATTTTTTACAGTGAACATAAGAACATAACATAAGAAAGTGGGATACTGCAGGAGGCCGACTGGCCCATACAGGGCAGATCCCTTTCACACCCATCCCAGCACTTCCATGTGCCTATCCAACTTCGTCTTGAAGCTCCCTAGCGTCCTCGATCCTACTATAGCACTCGGTAGCCTATTCCACATATCCACAACTCTATTACCAAACCAGTGCTTGCCTATATCCTTTCTGAATCGGAATTTATCTAATTTAAAGCCATTTGTTCTAGTTATTTCGTTAATACTGAGCTTCAGAACATCTTCCATTTTACCCTTGTTAATCCCACTCACCCACTTGTACACCTCTATCATATCTCCCCTAACTCTACGCCTCTCTAATGAATGCAAGTCTAAGCTTTTCAGTCTTTCCTCATATGTAAGGTTTCTAATATTATGGATCATTTTTGTCATTCTTCTTTGTACTCTCTCCAAAGAATCTATGTCCATTCTATAATAAGGACACCAGAACTGAACCGCATAATCCATGTGTGGCCTCACTAATGCTAGGTAAAGTTTCAAGATAACGTCAGCAGTTCTGTTACTCACAGACCTAGATATGAACCCTAGAATCCTGTTTGCCTTGTTGCGAACGCTAATACATTGTTTTCTAGGTTTCAAGTCGTTGCTAACAAATACACCTAGATCTTTTTCACAAACTGAGTTTTCTATTTCCGTGTTACCTAGTTTATACTTAACGTTTGTATTCGTCTTCCCTATCTGTAGTACCTTGCATTTATCAGTATCAAAATTCATTTGCCAGTCTACTGACCACTCATGAAAGGTATCTAGATCTCTTTGAAGGTGTTCAAAGTCACTGTCTGAATTTATCACTCTCCCCATTTTGGTATCATCTGCAAATTTACTAATCCTACTAGTTATGTCTAAATCAAGATCATTAATGAATATAACAAACAGCAGAGGGCCCAATACAGATCCCTGGGGAACTCCGCTTTTGACCGCACCCCAGTCTGACTTTAATCCATTTATGCTGACTCTTTGTTTCCTACCAGTTAACCATGACCTAATCCATTTTAATAATGATCCACCTATCCCGTTCGGTACAAGGAGGAATGACAAGTGTTAAGTTGAAAGAGGAAAACAGGCTAAGTGATGAAGATATGTGGAAAAGTGAAATCAAATCTGTGAGTGTTAAGGCATGAAGTGTGTATGGAATCACTATAGAGAATTTAAGGTGGGAAGATGAGAAGAAAATAAATAGTTTTCAAGAGTGTACGGGTTAATTGGGTCGTGTATGATAGAAGGCAGAGTACTATGGTAATGGAAGGGAACGTATATAACCCTGCTGTATAAAGGAAAGGCTAATGAGAATGAATGCATAAATTATAAACAATTCCGTGTATTATGTACTGTATACCCAAGAAAGTTATATACAGAAGAGGAGGAGGATGCGTCGATCAAGTGAGAAGTTTCTGCTTGTGGCATTAATGGGACTGAGCATATTATTCGATAACCATGACTGAGGAGCAATGTGTGAAGTAATGAAAATGTACGGAAAATATAGAAATTGCTGAATTCTGTCCAGTGTTTCTTTAGAGAAAGCAAAGCTTCTATTTCCATTGAAATAATAATCATATCGTGGGTGGGTAATGTTGCCATAGTTCTTCAGTATTTTGATGATTTTGATGGATGAACTAGAATGAGAAAGTTGTGTGGTAGAGAACGGAATATATGATGGAAACGGGAGATGAATCAGCTGCTGTTTGCAGGTAACACTTCTGTGGTGGTTTGCTTATAGGAGCAATTTTGGTTGTGCCTCGTCTTTGACGCGATGAGTATAATTCGTTCAAAACCTGTTGAATGCATTTCACATAAAACAACTGCTTATACAACAGGACACACACATTGAATAATATGATCAATATACAGTACATAAATACACTTATTAAAGTTATTTAGAGTTCTCAGAGGATTCAACAGTTTACAATCACATTCACGTTTTCGGGTCTAGGGTTAGACAAACGAGAACAAATATAATGTCCTGCAGGAAGATGGTGACTGACGAGAATCAAGATGTTGCCTCTACAATAGAAGGCGATAGTCTGCCCCTCGGGCGGTCACACAGCTGCTACCAACTCCATCTCGCTTAGTAAGCTATTCTGAGTTGTAAACAATCTCTTCACCTTAACATGTGGCCGGCACGCAGTTGTGCGTGGCGATAACAATTATTATTATTATTATTATTATTATTATTATCATTATTATTATTATTATTAATTGTATTATTATTATTATTATTATTATTATTACTATTACTATTATTATTATTATTATTATTATTATTAAACTTGTATTCAATTGACGCACTTTGTCCTTCCTGTACTTGATCGCTCGTCTGTATTTTACTGAACCAAACAGAAAACCCAGCAGTTCTCTTTAATAAAGTATAATGTTTGCCTAGGTCTTCCGACTACCTGCTGACCACACCAATGAAGTTCCTTGGCTACCAATAACAGTACCTTTTTCATCTTCAAATTAAGCTCTCAAATATATTCTGCCTACAACAACACAGGCAGCAGGTATCTAAACAAATAAAAATTTGTGTCAATCTCGCTCTGATTCCTGCTTTTGTGGCTAAATTTTTGGGATATACATTCAGCATGTTTTTCATCGAGCAGTAGCGGACACAGCCGCTTGTCGAGGTTAACAGAGGAAGTGAATGCTAAGGAAACCAAGGCACTCGGCAAAACTGCTACGTAAAATCAGCTCTTTGAAGCAACGTTAACAATATTAGTCGAGATAAAAGATGTGTAAGTCTTACTGGTCCAAATCAAATTCCTGCTATATTTTAAGACCTCTGTCTGTTATGAAACAAGGAGAGCTGACAAAAACTTGTTAAGCTGGCTGGTTTACCACTCATCAAGGTTGGGGGGGAATGTTCGCCTGCACATTCTTCCAGGAGGAACAGAGTGGCTGAGGTCCCCTTCCTCTTTTTTGTTCGCGCGTCTCCCTGCCTCTCCTCCTCTCTTTCCTCTCATGTTTGGTTCTCCATCACACAAAACATTCTCTTTTACTCCCTCTTTTCACTACAGTTTATCCGTTTTCCTCGTTTCTCCCAGTCTTTCCCTCCTAGGTTGTTTTCTTTCTTCATGTGTGTGTGTGTGTGTGCTCATTAAGCTTATGAACCCTAACTTCCTCATATTACTATCAACCTGTATCATCACTCACTGTATACATACTACAGGGTATGATTCATCTTCTGGAATTTGTCGACTCACTGTAATTTTGGTTTATATTGTCAGTAGCCGCAGTGTTTACAAAGAGTGAGGGAGGCTGGAGTGGGGCACCTGTGTCTGGTGACCTTACATAAGCTCACACTCTCTAGGCTAATAACTGTATAGGTCCACGTTATGAATTGCACTAATGAGGTGATTGCCTTCCACGTTTGTCCATTAGTACGAAATACAAGAATGCAAGTGACCAAGGACCAGCTGTACTAACCAGCAACACGACCTCACCCTTGGCGTCTCAAATTTGCCTGGAGTTTCCGCTTGGGTGACTCTCCCACAGGATGGCAAGGGTCACGGGTCACCGGGGTCACCTCCCTAATATTTCTGACCCAAACAAGTTTGGATACCACAAGTTAATGGGAAAATAAAGACACGTTGCCCATATATATATATATATATATATATATATATAATCAACGACCTCACCAGCAAGGAATCGAACCCTCGACCTACTGGGTGTGACTAGGGAACGCTTACCGGCTAGGCCACAAGGACACTAAAAGCAGTTCTAGACTCTGTTATATTTCACACAAAGCCTGTTCATCGAGCTGATGGCGCCGTGAACCTCATTGGGAAACTGCCCGTGCCTCGTATGTGGTGTCAGTAGCATTTTACCGAATCCAGCTGGTATGAAACGCGAGGTACATATATATAATTCATTTTTAGTCCATTTAACACGCGGACTTTGAACATACAATCAACGACCTCACCAGCAAGGAATCGAACCCTCGACCTACTGGGTGTGACTAGGGAACGCTTACCGGCTAGGCCACAAGGACACTAAAAGCAGTTCTAGACTCTGTTATATTTCACACAAAGCCTGTTCATCGAGCTGATGGCGCCGTGAACCTCATTGGGAAACTGCCCGTGCCTCGTATGTGGTGTCAGTAGCATTTTACCGAATCCAGCTGGTATGAAACGCGAGGTACATATATATACTTCATTTTTAGTCCATTTAACACGCGGACTTTGAACATACAATCAACGACCTCACCAGCAAGGAATCGAACCCTCGACCTACTGGGTGTGACTAGGGAACGCTTACCGGCTAGGCCACAAGGACACTAAAAGCAGTTCTAGACTCTGTTATATTTCACACAAAGCCTGTTCATCGAGCTGATGGCGCCGTGAACCTCATTGGGAAACTGCCCGTGCCTCGTATGTGGTGTCAGTAGCATTTTACCGAATCCAGCTGGTATGAAACGCGAGGTACATATATATAATTCATTTTTAGTCCATTTAACACGCGGACTTTGAACATACAATCAACGACCTCACCAGCAAGGAATCGAACCCTCGACCTACTGGGTGTGACTAGGGAACGCTTACCGGCTAGGCCACAAGGACACTAAAAGCAGTTCTAGACTCTGTTATATTTCACACAAAGCCTGTTCATCGAGCTGATGGCGCCGTGAACCTCATTGGGAAACTGCCCGTGCCTCGTATGTGGTGTCAGTAGCATTTTACCGAATCCAGCTGGTATGAAACGCGAGGTACATATATATACTTCATTTTTAGTCCATTTAACACGCGGACTTTGAACATACAATCAACGACCTCACCTGGTGAGGTCGTTGATTGTATGTTCAAAGTCCGCGTGTTAAATGGACTAAAAATGAAGTATATATATGTACCTCGCGTTTCATACCAGCTGGATTCGGTAAAATGCTACTGACACCACATACGAGGCACGGGCAGTTTCCCAATGAGGTTCACGGCGCCATCAGCTCGATGAACAGGCTTTGTGTGAAATATAACAGAGTCTAGAACTGCTTTTAGTGTCCTTGTGGCCTAGCCGGTAAGCGTTCCCTAGTCACACCCAGTAGGTCGAGGGTTCGATTCCTTGCTGGTGAGGTCGTTGATTGTATGTTCAAA
Organism: Homarus gammarus; assembly: GCA_958450375.1. Lineage (NCBI taxonomy): Eukaryota > Metazoa > Arthropoda > Malacostraca > Decapoda > Nephropidae > Homarus > Homarus gammarus. The sequence continues at coordinate 311,885 of CAUDMG010003466.1, forward strand.
GTCCGCGTGTTAAATGGACTAAAAATGAAGTATATATATATATATATATATATATATAAGCTGATAACCACAAGGAAAAAAGAAAACACGAAGTTCCCAAGCGCTTTCGTGTAAGTCACATCTTCAGGGGTGAGTACAGACAAAGGAGAAGTACAAAACAAGGTATATATATATATACAGAGGAGGCTTGAACCTTAAGTACCCTAGATCTTTCATAGACAAATGCCTTAACATTACTAAGAAATCTCTCTATAGAACCGATCCCAAGCCCACCCATGACCATTAGAATCTCTTAGTATTGCCATTTCACAAAAATTTCTCTCTAATTCCTTTACAACTAAAAACCTGGAACGTCACTGTGGCATTTAAAAACTCATGCACTGTTAAACAGATGTTAATCAAGTACTCCCCCAACAATACAAATGGCTGCATTTATAAAGTCCCTTGCAAGGAATGTAATATGTTTTACTTAGGCCAGACAGGTAAAGATCTTGTAACTAGACTTAAACAGCATAAATATAGTGTTTGGACAGGCCAGGAATCCAATCCTTTGTTTGTTCATCTGAGGGATAAAAAACATTGCATTGACTGGGATAATGCCTCCTTAATATTACCTTGTAATTCAATTGACAGGAGGAACATTATAGAATCTAGTCTCTTTAAACATACCGAATCGGTTAACATGAATTTGAGTAATGGTATGTACAAATTGGACAATTTTGTAATTAAGAAGATTTTTAACCAGGTGAGAAGGTTGGGTCAGTCTCTCCCTCTGACCTAACTACCGACCGCTGCGGTGCTTTTGTGAAGATTTGTAGGGTCATTACCAATACCTCTATGGACTTGATCTCACCCTCCTCTGTATATATATATATATATATATATATATATATATATAACTTGTTCTGAACTTCTACTTATTTGTACTCAACCCTGAAGATGTGAATTACACGAAAGCGCTTGGGAACTTCGTGTTTTTCTTTTTCCTTGTGGTTATCAGCATATACCTGGATCACGCGCACCTACAGTGATTTATTTGCATACACGAGTATATATATATCCCGGTCAGTCAGTATTTTTCTAATATCAATTCCATTTTTAATCTTTATATTTTTAATTAACGATTGTACTATTTAATCTTAAAATTCTTAAATCTAATTTTTCAAAACTCTGTCTTCGTTAAAAAAATAAATTGTTGCATCATCATCCACATACTTGTGTAATTTCACTACTTCCCTTCACTCAAAACTCTGCCACACTTGTCACCTTTTTCAAAACGTTTTTTGCCTTCATATCTGTCTCGTAGCTCACTCAACTGAAAAAATTTACAAATAACCACAGCTAAGGCCATCTTGTACCATTCAACAACCGTCTCCAGAAGGATGTAATGTGAGTGTGATCCGCTGGAGTCCTCACATTATTATCAATATATAAGAAAAGTGTCAAAAGTATTTATTCGAAGCACAGACTATTTTCATCACATTTTAAGGAAAAATAAACATTGGTATTCATCTCGTTTCTCCTCCATATTTTAGCGTCCATTCCCTCCCAATATACCCAACCAAATCAATATTTCCAGTAAATGATTATTGAAAAAATCACATTTTACAATCAAGAGAGTGAATGAACGTGGTTCCAAAAACGATACTGCAGACATCCAATTTCCTGACTGTCGAGGCCGCGAGACGAAGATGTATATTATTGTGTACAGTCAGGCGTACACACGAACAGGATCACATATAGATAAGGTTTTGCTCTTGTAGATAAAATTATTTATATCTAAAATGATTATAAACAAGTGACTAAGAACCCACACTCAAGCTGTGTTAGGAGAGAGTATTGAAGGGATTGTTGGAGAGAGCGTTGGAGGGAGTATTGGAGGCAGTGTGGGAGGAATTGTTGGAGGGAGTGTTGGAGGGAATGCTGGAGGGAGTGTTGGAGGGAGTGTTGGTAGGGAATATAGGAAGGAGCGTGGGAGGGAGTATTGGAGGCAGTGTGGAAGGAAGTGTTGCCGGGAGTGTTGGAGGGAATGTTGGGAGGGAGTGTTGGAAGGAATTGTTAGAGGGAGTGTTGGAAGGGAGTGTTGAAGTGTTGGAGGAGTTGTTGGGAGGGATTGTTAGGATGGAGTGTTGGGAGGGAGTGTGGGAGGGAGTATTGGGAGGGAGACAGAGCATCAGCGTCAAATTACCGGCCGATCAGTTTGACGTCAGTAGTGGGGAAATTTCTTGAATCAATTATAGCAGATAGCATCCGATCGCATCTCGAGAAAAGCAAATTAATCTACGACTCTCAACATGGGTTTATAAAGGGAAAATCTTGTCTAACGAATCTGCTAACGTTTTTTAGGAAAGTCTTCGAGGTAGTAGATAATGACGAAAATTATGTTATTTACTTAGACTTTAGCAAAGCATTTGACAGAGTACCGCATCAGAGGCTTCTGAGAAAACTTAAGGTTCATGGTATCGAGGGGAAAGTTTTAAATTGGATAAAATCATGGCTCACCGATAGAACGCAGAGGGTCAGCGTAGATGGTGTTAAATCTGAGTGGGGCCGTGTAACCAGTGGGGTTCCCCAGGGGTCAGTACTAGGCCCACTCTTGTTCATAATCTACATAAACGATCTAGATACTGGGATCAGCAGTGACATAAGCAAGTTTGCGGATGACACCAAAATAGGGCGGCAAATTAATTCAGGGCAGGATGCAAATGCATTACAGGAGGATCTAAATAAACTGCAGGGGTGGTCTGAAAAATGGCAAATGAAATTCAACACCAGCAAGTGCAGCGTACTTAATATTGGAAGAACAAATACTTATAATGTATACAGCCTTAACAACATCAACCTAGAGAAGTCGACTTGGGAAAGAGGCCTAGGGGTACTTGTAAGCCCGGATCTACTGCCTAGAAAACAGTGCGTTAATGTTCGAAATAAGGCAAACAGAGTATTGGGTTTTATATCTAGAAGTGTAAGTAACAAGAGTGCAGAGGTCTTATTGCAACTATATCTTGCGCTAGTCAGGCCACACCTCGATTATGCGGTTCAGTTCTGGTGCCCCTATTATAGAATGGATATAAATTCACTAGAGTCGGTGCAGCGAAGAATGACAAAAATGATTCCGGGACTTACAAACCTTCCATATCAGGATAGGCTAAAGAAACTTAACTTGCATTCCCTAGAAAGACGAAGAGTGCGGGGAGATATGATAGAAGTATTTAAGTGGGTGAAAGGAATCAATAAAGGGGATATAGATAAAGTTCTTATAATATCCGAGCAGGATAGGACTCGAAGCAACGGATTCAAGTTGGATAAGTTTAGGTTTAGGAGGGAGATAGGAAGAAACTGGTTCACAAATAGGGTGGTGGACGAGTGGAACAAGCTTAGCAACTTTGTGGTAAGTGCGGGAACTCTGGAAAGTTTTAAAAGGAGGCTTGATAGATTCATAGATGATAGAGAGTGGTAGTAACTGTCGACAGGAGCTGCCATGCACAGGCCAACCGGCCTATTGCAGACTCCTTATTTTCTTATGTTCATATGTTCTTAAGGAGTGTTAGAAGGTAGTATTGAAAGAAGTGTTCGACGAGGAGTGATGGAGGGAGTTTTGGAGGAGCAGTGTTGGAGGAGGAGTGTTAGGAGGGAGTGTTGAAGGGAGTGTTGGAGGAGGAGTGGTGGAGGGAGTGTTGGGAGGGAGTATTGTAAGGTGTGTTGGTAGGAGTGTTGGAGGGAGCGTTGGATTAGTATAGCAGGTAGTGTGAGAAGGAGTATGGAAGTAAGTATGGGAAGGAATGTGAGAGGGAATATGGAAGGGAATAAGGGAGGGAGTGTGATAGGGAGTATGGAAGGGGATAAGGGAGGGAGTGTGAGGGGGAGTATGGAAGGGAATAGGGGAGGGAGTGTGATAGGGAGTATGGAAGGGGACAAGGGAGGGAGTGTGAGGGGGAGTATGGAAGGAAATAAGGGAGGGAGTGTGATAGGGAGTATGGAAGGGGATAAGGGAGGGAGTGTGAGGGGGAGTATGGAAGGGAATAGGGGAGGGAGTGTGATAGGGAGTATGGAAGGGGACAAGGGAGGGAGTGTGAGGGGGAGTATGGAAGGGAATAGGGGAGGGAGTGTGATAGGGAGTATGGAAGGGGACAAGGGAGGGAGTGTGAGGGGGAGTATGGAAGGGAATAAGGGAGGGAGTGTGATAGGGAGTATGGAAGGGGATAAGGGAGGGAGTGTGAGGGGGAGTATGGAAGGGAATAAGGGAGGGAGTGTGATAGGGAGTATGGAGGGGGGTAAGGGAGGGAGTGTGAGGGGGAGTATGGAAGGGAATAAGGGAGGGAGTGTGAGGGGGAGTATGGAAGGGAATAAGGGAGGGAGTGTGATAGGGAGTATGGAGGGGGGTAAGGGAGGGAGTGTGAGGGGGAGCATGGAAGGGAATAAGGGAGGGAGTGTGAGGGGGAGTATGGAAGGGAATAAGGGATGGAGTGTGAGGGGGAGTGTGAGATAGAGTATGGGAGGTGAAGGTGGAGGTCCCATATATACAAGGACAAGACTCACACACATATACGAGGACAAGACTCGCACACATACACACACACACACACACACACACACACCCCGAGGCGAGGACAAGACTCACGCACATATACGAGGACACGACTCACACACATATATACGAGGACAAGACTCACACACATATACGAGGACAAGACTCACACACATATAGGAGGACACGACCCACACACATATATACGAGGACAAAACTCACACACATATACGAGGACAAGACTCACACACACATCTACGAGGACAAGACTCACACACATATACGAGGACAACACTCACACACATATACGAGGACAACACTCACACACACATATACGAGGACAAGACTCACACACATATACGAGGACAACACTCACACACATATACGAGGACAACACTCACACACACATATAAGAGGACAAGACTCACACACACAGGCGACGACAAGACTCACACACACGGGCGAGGACAAGACTCGCACACACACACACACACACACACACACCGAGGCGAGGACAAGACTCACAAACATATACGAGGACACGACTCACACACATATATACGAGGACAAGACTCACACACATATACGAGGACAAGACTCACACACATATAGGAGGACACGACTCACACACATATACGAGGACAAGACTCACACACACATATACGAGGACAAGACTCACACACACGGGCGAGGACAAGACTCGCACACTCACACACACACACACACACCGAGGCGAGGACAAGACTCACACACATATACGAGGACAAGACTCACACACATATACGAGGACAAGACTCACACACATATACGAGGACTAGACTCACACACACATATACGAGGACAAGACTCACGCACATATACGAGGACAAGACTCACACGCATATACGAGGGCAAGACTCACACACACATATACGAGGACAAGACTCACACACATATTATACGAGGACAAGACTCACACACACATATACGACGACAAGACTCACACACACAGGCGACGACAAGACTCACACACACGGGCGAGGACAAGACTCGACACACACACACACACACACACACACACACACACACGCACACACACACACCGAGGCGAGGACAAGACTCACACACACATACGAGGACAAGACTCACACACATATACGCGGACAAGACTCACACACATATACGAGGACAAGAATCACACACATATTATACGAGGACAAGACTCACACACACATATACGAGGACAAGACTCACACACATATACGAGGACAAGACTCACACACATATTATATGAGGACAAGACTCACACACACATATACGAGGACAAGACTCACACACATATACGAGGACAAGACTCACACACATATACGAGGACAAGACTCACACAGACATATACGAGGACAAGACTCACACACACAGGCGACGATAAGACTCACACACACACCGAGGCGAGGACAAGACACACACACACACCGAGGCGAGGACAAGACTCACACACATATACGAGGACACGACTCACACACATATATACGAGGACAAGACTCACACACATATACGAGGACACGACTCACACACATATAGGAGGACACGACTCACACACATATACGAGGTCAAGATTCACACACACATATACGAGGACAAGACTCACACACATATACGAGGACAAGACTCACACACATATACGAGGGCAAGACTCACACACACATATACGAGGACAAGACTCACACACACATATACGACGACAAGACTCACACACACAGGCGACGACAAGACTCACACACACGGGCGAGGACAAGACTCGCACACACACACACACACACACACACACACCGAGGCGAGGACAAGACTCACACACACATATACGAGGACAAGACTCACACACATATACGAGGACAAGACTCACACACATATACGAGGACAAGACTCACACACATATCATACGAGGACAAGACTCACACACACATATTCGAGGACAAGACTCACACACATGTTATACGAGGACAAGACTCACACACATATTATACGAGGACAAGACTCACACACACATATACGAGGACAAGACTCACACACATATACAAGGGCAAGACTCACACACATATTATACGAGGACAAGACTCACACGCACATATAAGAGGACAAGACTCACACACACATATACGAGGGCAAGACTCACACACACATATACGAGGACAAGACTCACACACATATTATACGAGGACAAAACCCACACACACATATACGACGACAAGACTCACACACACAGGCGACGACAAGACTCACACACACGGGCGAGGACAAGACTCGCACACACACACACACACACACACACACCGAGGCGAGGACAAGACTCACACACATATACGAGGACAAGACTCACACACATATACGAGGACAAGACTCACACACATATACGAGGACAAGACTCACACATATATTATACGAGGACAAGACTCACACACATATACGAGGACAAGACTCACACACATATACGAGGGCAAGACTCACACACACATATACGAGGACAAGACTCACGCACATATTATACGAGGACAAGACTCACACACACATACTGTATACGACGACAAGACTCACTCACACGGGCGAGGACAAGACTCGCACACACACACACACACACACACCGAGGCGAGGACAAGACTCACACACATATACGAGGACAAGAATCACACACATATACGAGGACAAGACTCACACACATATAGGAGGACACGACTCACACACATATACGAGGACAAGACTCATATACACATATACGAGGACAAGACTCACGCACATATACGAGGACAAGACTCACACACATATACGAGGGCAAGACTCACACACACATATACGAGGACAAGACTCACACACACAGGCGACGACAAGACTCACACACATAGACGAGGACAAGACTAATAAGAACATGAGAACATAAGAATGGAGGAAACTGCAGCGGGCCTATTGGCCCATATTGGGCAGTCCCATTTACACCCAACCCCTATTGCTCATATATCCATCCAACCTATGTTTGAAGCTATCCAGCGTGTAGGTTCCTAATGCCCGGGATTAGCCTTGTCATTCTCCTCTGAATTCTGTCCAAGGATTCTATATTTATTCTGTAACACGGTGACCAGAATTGAACTGCGTAATCCAAGTGAGGTCTCAGAAGCTCATGGTATAGTTTTAGGATGACCTCGCTAGTCTTGTAACTAACACTCCTTTGTATGAACCCAAGCACTTTATTAGCCTTGTTTTGAGCAAATACACATTGTTTACTTGGCTTAAGATTCCTACTTATCATTACTCTTAAATCTTCCTCGCAGTCGGATTTCTCAATAACATCGTTGTTCATCTGGTATCTGGTTTCCCTGTTTACATCTCCTATACTGAGTACTTTACATTTGTCCATATTGAGTTTCATCTGCCATTTTTCAGACCAATTGAAATTTTTTTTTAGATCTTCCTGTAGTTTGGCAGTCTTCGTCAGATTTATTCACACGCCCTATTTTAGTGTCGTCAGCTAATTTACTTATGTTGCTGTCTACGCCGATATCAATGTCGTTTATGTATATAATAAATAATAATCGTCCAAGTACTGACCCTTGGGGAACTCCACAAGTGACGTTGTTCCAATCTGATTTAGTGCCGTTAATGCTCACTCGCTGTTTTCTGTCCTGTAACCTCGCTCTAATCCATTTTAGAAAATCTCCTTTATTGCCATGAGCCTCCACTTTTCTAATTAGTCTCCCTTGGGAGGGGGGTCTCTGTCGAATGCTTTGCTAAAGTCAAGATATACCACATCATAATTGTGCTGCTCGTCCACTGATTCGAAAACAGATGAAAAGAATGTTAATAGATTAGTTAGACATGAGCGCCCACTTGCGAAGCCATGTTGGGAATCATTGATCAACTTATAATAATAATAATAATAATAATAATAATAATAATAATAATAATAATAATAATAATAATTAACGGTTTATTGAAAGAGCTTGGCAGCCAGAAGACTGAAAATATACAGTTACATAATTGGGGAATGGGTTTCGATTTACAAATAATATACAAATGACATAAGTGATACAAATATGATATATAATAACTAGATGGGGAAAAGCTCAAACTGCAGGGCATTTCAACATAGTGACAGTGCAAGAAGTAGTATTTACTGGGAGTGAATACACTGGTTTATTATAAGTTATTGATAATTTTTACAATGGTTGGGACTGGACTGTTCTTATAGCGATCAGTTCGTGCACGTATGGGCTGGATGCGGTTGTGTTGTCAAACAGCAATTCTCGGGCTAGGGATCTCAGGTAGAGTTTGAAATTATTGCTTCCATTAATTTGCCTACAGTTGATGTTAAACTGATTGGAAGGTAGTTAGAGGATAGTGATCTATCTCCCTTCTTGAAAATCGGTATTACATTCGCTATGCTCCAGGATTCTGGTACTACACCCATTTTTAAGGACATGTTAAACAACTTTGCTAAGGGCATACTCAGCTCTTCCTTACATTCCTTTAATACTCTGGCAAATATCTCATTGGGACCAGGTGACTTATTAGGCTTTAGTCTGTCTATTTGCTTACTAACATGGTTACTAGTCACTACTATCTCGCGTAATTTACTTCTTCACTATCTCTGTATAGAGTCGGTGCCTCGGGTATCACGTTTAAGTTTTCGGTGGTGAAAACACACATAGAAGAGGAAAAAACTCGCGCACACACACACACACACTCACATACACACAGCCTTCATGGGGTGATAGTGGGGCAGCTAAATGCAAATGGTGATACAAGCACCAAATTTGGCATGGAAATTCTCTAATGGTTACTAGTCAAGTCTGCCTGATTGGCCATTTGAAAATCCAAGATGGCCGCCATATTGACTTTCAAAATTTGATTTTTCTTATAGAAATTTATGTACTGTAGTTGGTGAATCTGAGTGATCTTGGTGTCGATATGTATGTTTTCAAGCATGCTCAGATGATTTTTTCATAGTCTTAAGTCCATTGTGACATTTTTATCCACATAACATAACGCTTTTAGTAAAAAAAAAAAAATTATATAAAAAAAGTACTCACTATTAGCACTGGTTCCTATGACTTCTCCTGACAGTACATCTTCGTGCATTTACTGCTGTTCACATATGCAGCTGCAAAGTGCTGTGCAGGAAAGTCCAGAGCGAAAGCATTTGCATCTCTAGTTGCAGTCTTTCTTACAGGAACATTTGGTCAGCTCCTGTCAGCATGTCGCAATCGGGGGAAGTGTCTGCCATGCCTCTCCCTTCTGCGTCCATCCCAAGTTGACAGGACTGTTGGTTTCTGGATTGGAGATTGTTGCCTGGCCCCAGATGATACCAGCCTGGTAGGCAGCCCGCTGTGCATGTTCCTTGAGGGCTGCCTGGTTTGGTGGAATGGAGTCATGTGGTCTCTGCTTACGGGAAAAGAGATTTAGTCTTGCCTCATCTACACCAGTGGCTGCACTAGATCTGTCGTACATGAGGACAACAAATCTTTCCAGCTTCTGTAGGTCAACATCAGCAACTGTTGTTGGACATTGGCTGAGTTTGGTGAATGTTTCTGAAACTTCATCACACTCATTCCATATCTGCCATGCAGATTTCTTTCCTTTCCCACGGAAGCCAGATACAACTTCGCAGCCAGTGAAAGCATGAAAGTATAGGAGCCCACTAGCTTTCTTAGGCCCTATCGCAGAAACTACATCATGAACCTTATTCATCGATAACTGGCTCCTTGGGCAAAGGCAATCCACATGTTATCAAGACCAAGCTCCTGTAGTGATGGCAGTACATATACTGCTATGACGACCACGTCAGTGTCATTGGCTTTGATGATGAGGGGCGTGACACCTTCCATTGGTGCATCCTAGCATGCACATATATTCGTGTGTCTGCTTCTTTATGACAGCACGGAGCCACAGTTTCTAGGGACTTCTCTGTGTTGCTAATGGCATCTTCTCCCTTTGTCCCAACCACTGTGCTTGTCGACTGTGCTTCACACATTTTCTCCTCGAGAATATGGAATAGTTCTGTCTTGTTTTTGTCATCTCGCAGAAAGCTTCTCCAGTTTTTGGGAGTCTTACTGGTTCCTGTAACTCTTCTCCTGATCCCCTGTCCTCGTTTCGACCTGGCTTCAGACTTCAGACTCGACTTTTTGTACACATCAAACACTACATCCACCCTATTGTATTTGGTACCATAGAATTCCACTTTGGGCAGGATGTCTTCTCTGGCATAGGCATCAAAAGTCTTTGAGGTGCGTGGAGGCAGGGAATTGATCAGTGCTGAGCCATCTATGATGATAGCATCTCCATGTGGTTCTCTCTCTGTAGCATTTACTTGTGCTAGAAGAATTTCAGCCAGCTGTGACTTCTGAGATGTATGAAGCTTGCCATTGTCACTGAGGGAGGCAGGAGCTGACTGGTTCTCATACTTGAAGAATTCTTGCAAGTCATACTGTCTGTTCTGACTAGAGATGAAGAGTAGCGAGAACAACTAACAGTCATCTTTCAGTACCTTCTCTTTGGAACTGCTAACAACGTGGTCATGTTTGAAGAAGGAGGATCTGTTTTTCTTGATTGGATGGTAGAACAGACATTTACCTTCATTCTTTAGTCCCTCTAAGAATGACTGGAATTGCTCTTTTCCTCGGTCATGGTGTGTACCAACCATTTTAGCAATATCTGGATCTACAATGTTCTTTGTGTCTAACACCAGAAGGTCAGATGACTCTTCTTGGAAAGGGTTGCCCATCTCCAGCAGCACCTTGGAATGTGCTTCCACCTTCTCAAAGAAAGATTTCTGTGCACTCAGGGTCTGCTCATGATGTCGGCTGCTGGTGGTGGTTCCATCTTTTGCACCTGACGCAGCTTCATATCCAGCAACAAGACTACTCACTTCAGGTCCAGCCACCATCCACCTACGAAGTGCTGCTCAGTCAACCTCACTGCTCCTCCATCGCCTTTAATCACTGCATTGTTTTGTTCATGGGCTTGATCAATAGCAATGGCAGAGAACTCTCTTTCTGACTTATAGACAACAAAGTTCCCCTTGTAGAACTCCCTCGGTACCTCTGGATGTTGTTGCTCAAGGCACATCATGTCTCGAAGGTGAATTGGAAGCCATCGGACATAATTAACATTGTTGTTCGCAAAGAAGTAGGGGATCAGCTCTGAGAGTGCTTCAAGGTAGAGTTTGAAATTGCCTTCCCTGAATGAGCGGATCAACATGAAGATGGTGAGCTCCATATCCAGCACAAGGTTCCAGAATTGAAACTGTGAACTCTCAAACCTCCGTTGTTTACACTAGTCTTCAAAGCTCAAAGTTGGCCTTTTAGACTCATCAGAGCAATAGTCTTGGTATGCCTCCTTCATCAGTTCGTACAAGCTGCACGCTGTGACTTGATGTGCTAGTCTTGTCTTAGTTACACTCGATACAGACAGAAAAGACTCTGCTGTACCAAATGAAGCCACTCCTGCTTCAACAAGGGAACCGGTCCAACCACTGTCTTGTAGTAGCGTTCCTAATGATGTCAGTGCAGCCATCTCTATGTGAAGTCCTCCGAACATAATAACATACCTGTCTTCTCCACACTCAGGCCAATGCCATTGGATTTGTTTTGCCAGGGCATACAGTGGCTGGTCAGCAACTATGACTGGGATCTAACATGGTTCAGAAAACCCACTGTATCACGAACCTTTTCCATGACATGCTTGATGGTTGCCACAGAGTGTGCCTGATCTCGAAGCAGGGGAAGCAGAGACGTAATGCTCACTTCAAATGGCTGACACCTCTTCTGTGCTACATGGTGAGCTGCCCACGTGATGCAGACTTCATCAGCCACATCCTCTTCCTGCAGGTGTGACTGAATTGACTCAGGTGCTGGCAATGACTGAGATGCTACCAAGGGAGGATTGGGATTCTTCATCATATAAACTGGTCGGGCAGTGGTGAATGCCTCTGGAAGCTCAGGAACTTCCTTGACCATCGTATCTGCATTCCGTGTGAGTGGCTCACGCTCCTCACCAGCCGGTTTAGGGCTTGGATCTTGGAAGATGGACACACTGGTCCCATGGAAGGACGTTTTGGCCGTAGTCGCAGTGGGGTTGTGGTCAATGTTGTTCACTGCTGAAGTCGTGAACAACTGCTTCCTCAAGATTGGTGGACACACCACTCCATCTTCCACGTACTGGCATACAACTGCTTCTCCTAGCTGGGCTGATAATTGTAGAACTCTGTCATATGAAATGCTGACCCCATTTTCATGCAGCATGTCGATGAGCTGCTTCTTTCTTGTCTTAGCAAACACAGATATGCCGACATAGATAGCAAAAGGTGTCTCATGGTCCTTGGAGTGTCTGTGGATTTGTGTTCCTACCTTGTAGTTGGTAAAGCAGTTGTGCTGTAAGAGCTGTGACATAGCAAGGTCAGACTTCGATGCGCCATGCTGCTGTTGGGATTTGATATCTGCACCATGTTCGATCATGCATACAAATTGAAGCAGTGATGGTGGAACAGCCTGTTCAATGCATCCTTCATGAAATGTACTGCTGAAGTGTGACTTGTGCTGAAGCACGTCCCGTTGTATCATCCCAGCAGCCTTGGCCAGATGGATCGCGTCACCGTATTTGCTTGCTTGTGCCAGGATTGAGCCAGCATCCTTCTCAAAGGCCAGTAGCATATCTCTTCCTTTGTGATGAGCTTGCAGCTGGGGGATGTGAAAAAGCAGCTGGTCCTTCACTCGAGTAGCATGAACATCGGGCGATCCAACTCCCAGCTGCTCAAGTCTCTGTCTGTAGAGTGTGACCAGGTCAGCAAGTCACAAAATTTGTGGTTCAGAGAAAGCAGTTGGGTATGCGACCTTGTTCGGATGAAGCTCTTGTGCTTCTTCTTGCTCATGAGCATTTCGGTGTGTTCTTTCTCGGTTGTACAGGTCTGCCGGGCAGCGAGGGTGATACTTCAGTTCTTGTGCCAAAACATCTCCTGCACTTAGTTTGGCAAGGAGTTTTCCATCGCTAAGTGTCTTCGCACAATCATTCAATCTTTTATTAAGTTTCATTGTCATTGCATGTCTTATGTCATCTCCCGAAGATTCTTCCTCACATAGAAAGCATTCTGTTGCTTTGGGGTCATTGACCATTCGTGGTATCTTGCTACTGCTGCTCTCCTCTGGAGCAACTGCAGAGGTTCGCCTTTTCTGAGCTCTATTTAACTTTGTGTTGTTGAACAGAAGTCTGCAACTCTCATGATACTGTGCCTTGTTTCTCCTCAAGGTCTTCTCTATCCCATCATCTTCAACAAATCTTGCAGGGTCAAGCTTGATTGGCAGTGCATTGATTGAATGAAATAGAGGAATATTCCTTGCCAAGCTCTTGTAACCGTCGTCTCCTTTTTTGGCAGGATTTGCATGTGGAGACTTAAGATCTTCCTTCTTATCCTGTTGACAAAGACAACACTTTGCCCAATCAGTGAGGAATGATTTGTTGGTAGATTTTGTGTCCATAACTATTTTTGAACTTCAGGGCCGATGGTTTATCCTTTTACCACCCTGATGAGCACTTTCTTGTATGGGATACAACTAGGCTCATGCCTTTTGCCCTACACCTAGTCCGATCGTTCACCAGTGTCATTAGTCCCGTGCGATCTGTACACCATCCAGATAACTAAAACCCCGTTATCCTTGGCTCGGCTCACCCGCGCTGGCACATCCTGTCAATTCAGGTGCGGCTGCTTAACTGATTTGGGGTTGGTTAAGCAGCATTTGGGACACTAAGCTGTTGCAGTATGACATGCTTTTTCTTAGATGACACTGAACCCCATGCTGGGTTGCACAGCAGTGATGTCATTAGTGTGCCCTGGTAGTGCCCGACAATCACTCCCTCACATGCAGAGACCCTCTGCATGCTACCCTCACCTAGTTGGAAAGAACATAAAACCAGTACATAAAACCAGTCATAAATAAGACAAATATATATCTGAGAGTGTCAGAAATAGAAAAAAATATCTGAGCATGCTTGAAAACATACATATCGACACTAAGATCATTTAGATTGACCAACTACATCAATTTCTGTAAAAAAAATCATCTTTCGAAGGTTAATTTGGCAGCCATCTTGAAAAAAGCCGCCATATTGGATTTCCAAATGGCCAATCAAGCAGATTTGACAAGTAGCCCCTAGGGTATGATCATGCCAAATTTCATACTTGTATGAAATTTTGCACGATTTTTCCATTATCCGCTGTACTACGAAGGCAACAGGCCTCCAGAAGAAACTTTAACACCAAGCGACTGGTGGATCCAGCGGTAGCACATGCCTTGAAAGAGCAGCTCAACGATGGACTGATAAACAACCCAAGAATAAACAACCAAGATCCGAGTGTCGAATGGGGTCCCGTGAAAGCTGTCATAACAAAAATCTGCATCGAGACCCTCGGTATGGTCAAAAGAAAACACAGGGATTGGGTTGATGAAAACGACCCGGAAATTGAAGTACTCATCGATAGTAAACGTGCTGCTTTCACTAACTGGCAGAACAACCCTAAGTCTCGGACCAAAGCTGATACCTTCCACAAGAAGAAAGTAGCAACAGAAAGCAAACTTCAAAAATTAATGAGCGAATGGTGGAAAAATATAGGGTGTGAAATGCAAAAATTTGCAAATCAACACAAGATGTCTGATTTTTTCAATTCCACTCAAACAATATATTGCCCAATTATTCATGGCATGGCCCCCCCCCCTTTGTTCATCCAACGGAAAACTTCATCCCAGAATCCCAATGTGGTTTTAGACCAACACTTGGCACCACTGATATGATCTTTGCTGCCCGCCAGATACAGGAAAAGTGCAGAGAACAGCGTCGTATCTTGCACATGGCTTCCATCGACCTTACTAACGCCTTCGACTTGGTCAACAGGGGAGCCCCCTGGCGGACCCTCAGCTGTTTTGGCTGCCCATCAAATTTCATTGCCATTGTGAGGCAACTCTACAATGACATGATCGGCAGTGTCCTGCACAACGGAACCCAGTCTGAGTTTTTCCCCATCCAAATGAGGGTAAAACAAGGATGTGAACTGGCACCAACTCTCTTATCTAATTTCTCGGCTGCCTTCCTTACTCGAGCCATCGCCAATTGAGTCTGGCAGGGTGGACATCCAGTACTGGATGAAAGGACCTTTCAACATAAAACGAGTCCAAGCAGGAAGAAAAGTGTCGGCCGTCTCCATCACAGAACTTCAGTATGCAGATGACCTCACCCTCGTCACTCACACTGAACGTGACCTACAGGAAATCCTGAACACCTACGCAGATGCGTATGCACACTTCAGCCTCGAGGTGAATGCATGTATGCCTCAGATTTTCTTTCAGTCTACCCCTGATTCAGCCACACATCCAACATCCACCCAACTCAACGGTACTACTCTCTTTAATGTTACCCAATTCCAGTACCTTGGCTCCCACCTGTCCACCAACACGGACATCGATGAAGAGGTTCATTATCGAATTAGATGTGCATCTCAATCCTTTGGCAAACTCAGTACCTGTGTCTTCAGCTGTAAAGAGCTGTAATTATCTACAAAGCTGCACATTTATCTAGCACTGGTCATCCCCACCCTGCTGTTTGGCATGGGTCACATAAAGGAGGCACCTAATGGCATTTGAAAACTTTTACCATCCTCCGAGTTCGCTGGGAAGACAAGAGAACAAATGCCATTATTCTCGATGACACCAACTGTAGGAGCATCAAGGCTACCATTATCCATAAACAACTAAGTTGGACTGGCAGTGTTACCCACATGGACGACAGTAGACTGCCAAAGCAGCTACTTTACTAACACCTAACGAATGGTAAACATAACACTGGCGAACAACGGAAAAGGTATAAGGATATGCTTAAGATAAACCTGAAAAATTACCAATTCGACCCCCTCACCTGGGAGATGATCATTCCACACCATAACGCTTGGAGGAGCACCACACAAGAAGGTGTCAATAATTTTTATAGTTAGCCCGACTGCATGCCAAAGCAGACATGCGCCAGCGCCGGGAAGACGATGCCGCCGCCCATCCCGCACTAGATGTAGCCCTCCACACGTGCATCATCTCTGGGCGGCAGTGCCGATCCCGTATCGGCCTTTCAAGTCACCTCACAATTCACCAACTAGGTGACAACATCCTTAATAACTCATATCATTGTATCATATTCGATTCCGAGTGACAGCGAAGTAAGTAGCCGTGTGTGTATGTGTGTGTGTGTTACTATGAAACAACAGTCACTGAATGCTGCATAGATCTGTGGCTTAACTAACTCAACACAGCCAAGGTATTATTATTATTATTATTATTATTATTATTATTATTATTATTATTATTATTATTATTATTATTATTGACTATGAGGCTACAGTCACTGAATGCTGCATAGACCTGAGGCTCAACTAATTCAACACAGCTAGGATAGCTACTTGTGTATTAGGATACTTAATATTAAGGTAATAAAATGGTGGCGAAGGTGTGGCTATTGGGGGAGGCTGGAGGACCACGTTAAAAAAAAAAAGTAGAAGTAGTAGTGCTAGCCAGAACCAAAACTGCACAAATTGTGGATGTGCGAGAAACAACCGACCATGTGTGGATTGCAGAAAGGGAGACAATTGTCGGAACCCACGTCGTAGGGAGCCGGCACAGGGGGCCAGGGTGGATATCGCCAGGACCCAATCGCCCATTGATATCCTCAAGACAGCAGTGTGTCTACTCAACCCGAAAATATAGTTCTAATAAATGTTGCTCCTTTCGTAGCAGATGTCCACGAAGAGAATGAGAGACAGCCACCACAGTGGAATGGCATGTTGATGGAAAATGCAGACATATGGGTCAAAGAAACCTACTCAGAAATTGTCAGGTGGTCGCCTTCTAACCTATTTGAACCACCCAAGTGTGCGGCCACCAAAGAAATGAATCGGGAGATGATTCGCTTCATAACTGATTACACTCAGGATCGCTTCCTCGCCCCTTTAGCTCTTCAAATACTGGCAATAATTCCACATCTATTTTGTCAGAGGACACACACAAAGACTAAGCACAAAGAAAATGCGGCAGGAATGAAGAGAAGATTGGCAATGTGGCAGATTGGGGCTCTTGATGATCTCCTATGTGAAGCAAGAACACTGCAGGAGAGACTAAAAATTATGGGTGATGGAAAGCAAAACACCGATGACGTGGCAAGCAATTTTGGAAACAAAATGCGTGTGGGAAAAGTGTCTGGCGGTAAGATCTCTCACAGAGGAATCCTCCGGTGGGGTTCTTCTCAATAAACAGAGAGACATTAAAACTACTGAAAGATAAACATCCCCCTGCAAGTGATGAAGTAGGCATCAGGTTCCAGGGTGACTATATCCCACCAAATGCTATCCTGTTCGAGAAAATTACAGGAGAGATGGTGTGGAAAAAGGCACTGAAGACTCGAGGAGGAGCCGGCCCTTCAGGTCTGGATGCAAACGGTTGGAGAGTCATCCTCAGCACAAACAAGTTTAGCCCTGTAGCAAGTGATCTCTGCACTGCCATTGCCGTCCTTGCAAGAAAGCTGGCATCTCTTGCTGCCATCACCTTCATACTCTGACGGCCTGCCGCCTTATTCCCCTGGATAAGAATCCAGGCAGTAGGCCTATAGGGGTGGGGGAAGTGCTGAGGCGGATCATCGGAAAATGCATAATGGAGGTGGTAAAGGATGATGTCAGGGCAGCAGCAGGGAACCTGCAAGTGTGTGCTGGCCACCAAGCTGGCGGGGAAGCCGCCATTCATGCCATGAGATTGATATTTGAGCAGCGTGATTGTTAGGCCGTTCTCCTGGTGGATGCTTCAAGCGCATTCAACATACTTAACCGCAAGGCCGCACTGCACAACATCAAGATCAAGTGTCCAAGCTTTGCAATGTATGTTGAAAACTCGTATAGGAATCCATCAGACCTCTATATAGTAACCAACAAGGCTCTAAGAGGTGATACCACCATGCAGTCAACCGAGGGAACAACACAGGGGGACCCTGTTGCAATGGCAATGTATGCAATAGGCCTATCAGTGCTCCAACAAGAAATAAAATTTGAAACAAATGAGGTCAAACAAGTGGTGTATGCTGACGACCTTACAGGAGCAGGAAAAGTGGAGGACATAAAAAAGTGGTGGAACCAGGTAACATAGCGAGGTCCACAAATAGGATACAACCAAACGCCAGCACGTCCTTCCTCATTGTGAAGCCAGAACATTATGAATGGGCAATGGAGGTGTTTGGCGGAAGTGAGGTCAAAATAACAAAGGACGGCCAAAGACATCTAGGCGCAGTAATTGGCACTACGGACTTCAAGAGCGAGTATGTAGCGGGAAAGGTGAATGAGTGGGTTAGGGAAATCCAAGCTCTGTCTGAGATTGCTAACACAGAGCCATACGCTGCTTTTGCTGCATTCACCCATGGAGTCAAGCATCGCTGGAACTACCTGATGTGTACTATCCCTGATATCCGACCCCTCCTCCACCCTTTGGAAGAAGCTATAGTGTCAATTTCATTCCCAAATTAGTGAAACACCCCCTCTTAACCCCAGCAGAAAGATCACTTCTTGCACTTCCATCAAGACTGGGAAGAATGGGACTAACCAATCCAGAGGAGATTGCTGCCACCGAACATCAAAATTCAGTTAAGCTCACGGCAGCCCTCACGGACCACATAATAGCCCAGAACGCAACAGTGGAGGTGGATACCAGTGAAGTAAACAAGATTCGTAGGTCCATTACGACAGAACGACAGCACAGCCATGATAAGCTGCAGCAACTGTTGCTGCAGGTACCAGAAAATTTGAAAAAAAAAGTAGCTACAGTGCAGGAGGTGGGCGCCTCGAACTGGTTAACTACGTAACCGATAAGGGCAAATGGTTTCAGTCTCAATAATTGAATTTACAGATGCCATTGCTCTAAGGTATGGTTGGCCAGTAAAAGGGTTGCCCTCCCAATGCGTGTGTGGCTCTACCTATGACGTCGATCATGTCATGGTGAGCAAGAAAGGTGGCTTCATTTGCATGAGGCATGATGAAGTAAGGAATCTCACAGCAAATATGTTGAAGGAAATATGCCGTGATGTCACGGTAGAACCGACCCTTCTTCCATTGGACTGTGAGACTTTCCAACATAGGACTTCAAACACATCCAACGAAGCCCATGTTGACGTCAGTGCTCGAGGATTCTGGGCGCTGGGACAGCGAGCCTTCTTCGACATCAGGATTTTTTATCCCATGGCCGCATGTCACCGTAATTTAGCTCTCGGTGCGGCACACAGTAGGAACGAGAACGACAAGATAAGGGCATACGGGGAGAGAATTCAGAACGTTGATCAAGGCAGCTTCAGTCCTCTAGTGTTCACAACCTCTGGGGGGATGGGACCAAGTGCAAGACGTTTCTACGACTCACTCGCGGAGGTGATCTCCGAACAGAAGCAGCAGTCCAGAAGCTACGTTACAGCCTGGATGAGATGTCGACTGTCTTTCTCTCTCCTTCGGTCGGCTTTGCTTTGCCTCAGGGGAACGAAAGCTTCTGCCCCAAAGCCGATAACAGCTGGAGATATTGACTATGGTGGCGAAGGTGTGGCTTTTGGGGGAGGCTGGAGGCCATTTAAAAAAAAAAAAGTAGTACAAGTACTATTTTTCATTATCCATCTTGTATCATTTTCCATCTAAGTATATTGTTTTCTTTTCCAATTGATCATTATACTACAGACACACAGACACCTAATCTAACAATTACGTAATAGCTAGTTGGGATTAGTTTAGGTAACGTGGGATCCAATACAATGGGTGTCTATTAGTAGTGATCCATTTGACCAAGAACCTTCACTTGTCTGGAGTGTTGAGTGAGAGAGAAGAGATCACGTGGGTGTTGGTTTGTTTATGAGGCAAAGGTACGAGGTATTGATCCTGTGTTGTTTGTTGATGTGGATATTAAGGGGGGGGGGGGGAGAGATGATGTAGTAGTCAGCGATAATATAGAGCAGAGAAGTGGTGTAGTAATTAGTGGATGTTAAAGGGAGGAAGGTGGTGTGTTAAGGGGGAAGGTGGTGTGTTAAGGGGGAGAAGGTGGTGTGTTAAGGGGAGAAGGTTTGTGTGTTAAGGGGGGAAGGTGGTGTGTTAAGGGGTGTGTTAAGGGGAGAGGGTGGAGTGTTAAGGGGGAGAAGGTGGAGTGTTAAGGGGGAGAATGTGGTGTGTTAAGTGGGAGAATGTGGTGTGTTAAGGGGGAGAAGGTGGGGTGTTAAGGGGAGGAAGGTGGTGTGTTAAGGGGAAGAAGTTGGTGTGTTAAGGGGACGAAGGTGGTGTGTTAGGGGAAGAAGTTGATGTGTTAAGGGGACGAAGGTGGTGTGTTAAGGGGAGGAAGGTGGTGTGTTAAGGGGAAGAAGGTGGTGTGTTAAGGGGAAGAAGGTGGTGTGTTAAGGGGAAGAAGGTGGTTTGTTAAGGGGAAGAAGGTGGTGTGTTAAGGGGAGGAAGGTGGTGTGTTAAGGGGAAGAAGTTGATGTGTTAAAGGGGGATATGCTGTAGTGACAAAATCGAATGATAATAAATTTACATGAAGGATACATCGGGTGTCGGAGTATCAGTACAATATCTTACATAGAGGTACAGTGTGAGTATAATCAACTCCATAAATCGGTAACACAAATTACAGACGATCACACAAAACTACACTTATCAACAAGTAAGTTGGTTCCTGCCATCTACAATGATGTAAATTTTGTAATGCGGTGTAATTTAATAATAAGATCCTCCCTCCCTAGTGTTTACTGTTTAAGGTATATCATTAAGTCATTGGGGTTGTCCCAGTAAGTGGCCGGTAAGCAACATCCTCAACCTGGTACTGCTGAAATATTAAGACTGGAAAATTATGTATCCAGCAAACACCATACACTGGTCCAGTGAGTGATAAACACTGACACAGAGTGACATCAACTTATATCACATGATGATTAAACAACCTAACGTAAACTGGGGTGGGGGCATATTAGTATAAGTTAAACTAGGTTTAGTTATGTTATATTAAGTTAAGCTATATTTGGTTAGAGTTGGGGCGGTTCTTTTTAAGGTGAAGTAAGTTGAGGGGGATAATCTTGAGGTGATATAAAACTTTCCTAAGGTTATGTTTAATGATAATAATGTATTTATTGTTCTGATAAAATGTCAGATTTTGACTTTAAAGAAAATCAATAGGAATTTTTTTTTATACAGTTTTCGACATGGAAGGGTAACGCATCAAAAACTTTGTAATAGGCTTAGGTTTTTCATTCGTGCATAAAATATATAGTTATGATAAAGTTAATTACTATTGTTTTACAACTATCGTATTCTGTTACACAACTTGTAATATTTGTGGAATTGTAACTCCTAAAAGAGAGGTACAGTAAGTGTGGTGCACTAACAACAAGTTGTATGAGCGTTGAGTGTTTCTTATGTGACCGAGTGTGTTTGTGTGCCAACAGACTCATTGGAGGAGGTGGACCTGCTGCAAGCCATCGGTGTGCCCTTCGCCGACCCCTCCACCCAGTATTTCGTCACGGGCTTCGACGGGTTTCCGGCTTTCGGCTTTAAAGTTGGAGCCAGCATCAAACATCCTTACCGACTCTTCATGCCAGAGAGGTTCTACAGGAGGTTCTCGGTAAGTCGCGCCACTCTGTAATGTTTCTTATGTTCTACTACGACACAAGGTAAAAATTACACCTGGACAAACAGTTTCTGTGAGGCACATCAGTGTGTAAGGGTGTTTATATCATAAATATTACACGTAGTTTATTAAATGTATTCTGTTATGCAGACTGTTAAATGTACAGTACTGGCAACCAAAGCTGCATCAACCCCCACCCTTACTATTGTACTCGTAACTTTACCTGGCGGTATTTGGTAAAGTAAGGCTGTATGTAATGGTGACTATGATTGGTGGATCTCTCTTCGGCCGCATCACTGTGAGGATAATTATTAAACAATCTAAAGGTAGCAGGTTTATTATAATAAACTATCCATAGTTATTTAAGATCATGAAAAGTTTCTAAATGTTCGTATATTTGCTTAAATCTATTTTTTCATTATTTAAGCAATAAACTCAGCATTTCCCTGATGTGGCACTCCAAGAACATAAGAACATAAGAAAATAAAGAGTCTGCAATAGGCCGGTTGGCCTGTGCATGGCAGCTCCTGTCGAGAGTTACTACCACTTTCTATCATCCATGAATCTATCCAGCCTCCTTTTGAAACTTTCCAGCGTTCCAGCACTTACTACAAAGTTGCTAAGCTTGTTCCACTCGTCCACCACCCTATTTGTAAACCAGTTCCTTCCTATCTCCCTCCTAAACCTAAACTTATCCAAATTGAATCCGTTGTTCCGAGTCCTATCCTGCTCGGATATTATAAGAACTTTATCTATATCACCTTTATTGATTCCTTTCACCCACTTGAATACTTCTATCATATCTCCCCGCACTCTTCGTCTTTCTAGGGAATGCAAGTTTAGTTTCTTTAACCTATCCTGATATGGAAGGTTTCTAAGTCCCGGAATCATTTTCGTCATTCTTCGCTGCACCGACTCTAGTGAATTGATATCCATTCTATAATAAGGGCACCAGAACTGAACCGCATGATCGAGGTGCGGCCTGACTAGCGCAAGATATAGTTGCAATAAGACCTCTGCACTCTTATTACTTACACTTCTAGATATAAAGCCCAATACTCTGTTTGCCTTATTTCGAACATTAACGCACTGTTTTCTAGGCCGAAGGTCCGGGCTTACAAGTACCCCTAGGTCTCTTTCACAAGTCGACTTCTCTAGGTTGATGTTGTTAAGTCTGTAAACTTATAAATGAAGTATACCCTGGATATGTATATAGACAGATGGGTAAATATAATAGTGAAAACAAAATATTTCGACGCAGAGGGAGACTGATAAACAGAAAGAGTCTAACAGACGTAGAGGGGTAAATAAAAGACTAATTTGTGAGTCAGCAGCAGCTTGGTGGGGAGGAGGCCAGCGTCGACATTCCACAACTAAACACTCGTGTCAGGACAAATTGCCCCAAGTAGCCTGGGCATGACAACCAACCCGGGAACCCAACTTATCGTGAATTAATTTTAAATAGTTCTTAACTCGGCCTGACACCACTTATTCTAATGCCTTCATCAGAGAAGTTGAATATTTATTCGGAAAATTTTCGATCCTCTCACATGCTCTTTCCTGCTAAAGTGACTGCGATTCTTAACTCAGAATCAAGAATTGACAGTTGGTACAAAATGATTCGCCTTTAAACCAACAATGATTTCAATCTAAAAAAAAACAGCAACGCTCATGGTGTATTCACTCTTTACATACAAAAATACTCTCACCTCATAAATCTGTAACCGGGTGGAAGCATTTAGGGAGGGGAAGCTTCGACCCTAGTCAGACGAGGCCATATATTTTCTTAAAGTGAGCTAACGAGCAAGCCGGGCTGCTCTCATCTGTCTTCTCCGTCTACCCACGAAAAACAGCCGCTGGGGGGTTACGTAGAAACGTGAGCAGGTACGTACTGTACCTTTACGCCCCATCATCTGTTGAGGCCATACACGCAAAATCAGATCCCGAACATCTTAATCATACTTAAAGAATGTTGACGCGTCAATTGGTTTCAAAGATGAAGTAATTATGTACAGTATATTAACTGATATCTAATCTAGGCTTCGAGCATAAAAGAATATATCGTGCCTTAACTTATACGTTTAACCTGACCTAACCATCACTTTACAAGACATGCCTTATGCATTGGAATTACATCATGAAGTTGAGAGAATTACCTCTTCCAAACTGATTTGTACTCGTATCAGCAACAAAATTTGAGTTACTTGAAAGTGCTTCGTTCCATCTAGAAAGTACCGGTAACATGAAACATTTGTCTTATACTGACAATACTCATTATAAATCATTGTTTACAAAAGATAAATGATTTCAACAGCCAAAGATTCTCAAAGTTTAAGTAATACAGTAGTCTAACGCCTATTGAACCTCACTTCTAATGGACTCCACTCGTAATGGACCTCACTCCTAATGGACCCCACTCCTAATGAACCCCACTTTTAATGGACCCCACTTCTAATGGACCCCACTCCTAGTAGACCCCACTCATAGTGGACCCCACTCTTAATGGACCCCACTCCTAATGGACCCCACTCCTAATGGACTTCACTCTTAATGGACCCCACTCTTAATGGATCCCACTTCTAATGGACCCTACTTTTAATGGAACTCACTACTAATGAAACCCACTCCTAATGGACCCCAGTCCAGTAGAACCTACTCCTAATTCAGTTAATAAATCAGTTTGGGGCCTGTTAGGGCTGTGACTTATGAGGACTGTGGCCCATCTGATCTGCCGCCATTAACAATATTCCCTGACCAAGCCTTTGTCACTCATAATTCCACGATGAGAGCCGGATGCATTCCACACTAAACGTTTCATGTCCCCAAAACACACAGTAAAAAAAGTTACATTACACAAAGTTCGACATTAGCCAGTTTATTTACTTTCTGCACCAACGCCCCCACACAGACAGTGTTGCAGAGCTCGTAAATATGATAATTTGTTTCTGTAGTATGATTGCAGTTCCTCTCGGAACTAGTTTGATGTGGTAGCGATACCGTGCATTGTAATGTGGTTAACTCGTATCAACGTCCACGCCTGCAAGGTCTTCCTCCCAAAAGTCGTACCACCATCTTGACCATCACAGTTGTGCCTGTTGATTGAGTTCTATTCGAAATCAACCTTTGTTTCTCTGGCGAAACTGGGAAAGGATGTGTCTCAGCCGGTATGGCCTTAACTACTTGTTTCTGAGAAGTAATGAGGATGGGTACACACTTGTATAATGTTTTACCGGTCTCACAGAAATATGACCTGTCATCTTCCAGCCAGTCAGGAATCTAATCTTTGTCTTGTCTGGAGCACGACACACCATTAAGTTAAGAGCGTTGAAGTCGGTGTTGGTAGAAGGTTCCATCACGTCACCATTTTTCATTATATTTGTTTATGGTAAAACGTTCAGAATTTTATATAAATTTAGCATTTTATAGTGTCTAAAACAAGAATCCCAGTCTTTCCTAAGCTTTTAATGAGCTAGACATCCAAGTAACGGAAAGTATCTGAGGCGTATTGTTCTTGGGAAAGCGAAGCATACCACAGGATGCTACCTGTTATGGTCACTGTTATGGTACTGTGTCGGCGACCCCTTAAGTGACGAAGACAAGGACTCGCGGTGTTTACAACTAGAAAAATATAAACAGATGTCTACCAGTGTCAGTGGCTCTCAAAAGTGCCATTATTGAGTTTATGGGCACCGTGGACAAACACTTCCGTCCGTCCACAACAACAGACATAAGAACATAAGAACATAAGAAAATAAGGAGTCTGCAATAGGCCGGTTGGCCTGTGCATGGCAGCTCCTGTCGAGAGTTACTACCACTCTCTATCATCCATGAATCTATCTAGCCTCCTTTTGAAACTTCCAGAGTTCCCGCACTTACTACAAAGTTGCTAAGCTTGTTCCACTCGTCCACCACCCTATTTGTGAACCAGTTTCTTCCTATCTCCCTCCTAAACCTAAACTTATCCAACTTGAATCTGTTGCTCCGAGTCCTATCCTGCTCGGATATTATAAGAACTTTATCTATATCCCCTTTATTGATTCCTTTCACCCACTTAAATACTTCTATCATATCTCCCTGCACTCTTCGTCTTTCTAGGGAATGCAAGTTAAATTTCTTTAACCTATCCTGATATGGAAGGTTTCTAAGTCCCGGAATCATTTTTGTCATTCTTCGCTGCACCGACTCTAGTGAATATGGGTACTACAATTGCCTGTTTCCACAACTCTGGCACAACTCCAGTGTCTAATGATTTTGTAAATAAGTTTATGAGGGGTCCGCTAAGCTGTTCCCTACACTCTTTTAAGACTCGAGGGAAAATTTCATCCGGCCCTGGGGATTTTGTATTCTTTAGTTTATTTATCTTCTTAAGAACCTCCTCTTCTCTGATAGTGATATTCTTTAATTTCTCTTCTTCCTTTCCCTTAAATATCAGTTCCACCTCCGGAATTTCATCGCAAATTTCTTCTGTGAAAACTGATAAGAAGTAGCTGTTCAATGCTTTGCTTATTTCTTCACTGCCATTTATCAATTCTCCCCTCCCTGACTTTAAAGGCCCAACTTTGTCCTTGACCTTTGTCCTATATACCTGGAAAAATCCCTTGGGATTCGCCTTGGATTCTCTTGCTATTTTGATTTCATAGTCTCTATTTGTTTTCCTTACATTTTTCTTAACATTCCTAGATTGTTCATTATACCTGTTTCTGAGCTGCTCCTCCCCTCCCTTTAATTTCTTATATATTCCTTTCTTTATTCCTATGTCATGTTTAAGTTTTCTGGTCATCCACCTTAGCTCATTCTTATTTGACCTATTTTTTCTGTATGGTATATTTTGTTCTTGTGCTTTATGTAGTATGCTAGTGAATATATTATAGTCATGATCAATTGTTGTGTCATCTATGACCTCACCCCTTCCTACTGGGAACTGACGTGACTGTTCCCAGGTGACCTCACCTAGGTACCTTCTTAACCCCTGATAATCCGCCAACCGAAAGTTTGGGACTCTGACCATATTGTCATTGTTTTTCGTTTCCCAATTTAGGGTGAACCTGATTTCTCTGTTATCACTGTTACCTAGTTCTTCCCCTACTGTGATATCTCTGATAATATTTTCTTTATTTGTTAATACTAGGTCTAATATATTGTCACCTCTAGTAGGTTCTGTAATTAGTTGTTTCAAAAAATTGTCCTGTACTGCGTCTAGGAAGTCTTCGAATTCATAATCGCCTACAATGTTGTCCCAGTCAATATTTCTGAAGTTGAAATCCCCCATAATGCATAGGTTGTTATATTTTGCTGCCCTACTCATTTCCTGCCATATGGGCTGAGCTGCTTCCCTGTATAATCTAATGCGTGGGAATGGTTACCTGATGGCAGTGTTATTGCACGACTAAAATTACTGAACATATTCCATGCTCGCAGCCGTAGACATGGACATCATAAATAGAAGCCCATTAGGACCATCACCTCCACTAGAAAACCAGAGAAACCTACTCCTAACAGACCGTACCAATACACTGAAGTTCCCCGAATACGGTACGATTTCACTTCCTTACTGCTCTCCAACATTACTTCCTTAGCTCATAAATTTGACGAACTGGCAACCACTGTCCGATCAGTCGCTGCCAATGCCGTTGCCATATGTGAAGCTTGGCAAATTGTTCCTGAAACGAGCCACATTAAGGGATATCAACTCTTTCATCACCTTTGTTTATAGGGACACGGAGAGGACGTAGCCTTCTTCTGTCAAGATGAACTATGCCCGTCATGCCTGGATGTTTTAGTCCCAGCTGATGTGGAGGCATTTTGGGTACGTGTGGTGCCACGTGCCCACCCGCGTCACACTGTTTCTATCATACGCTGTGTGGCATACCATCCACCTCGCTCACTCACCAGAGACACTCTTATCAATCACCTCATTACCACTTAAAACCACCTCAGAGTTAGGTACCCATGTGCCAACCTCTCTGCTAGGATTAAACAAAATTGACACCACTGATATCCAGGACCAGCTGCTACTATCACACGTTGTGAACTTGCGCACACACGGTCAAAATACCCTTGACCTTATCTTAACTGACTTAACGGACCAGTACCAACCACCTCAACCAATGCCTCCTATCGGGTGTAGCACACACCTATCAGTGTTCTGGTCTCCAGCTGCCACCACCAGCCAAGTGCAGAAACCCTACATCAAGACCTACAGGCCGATTACTGACTCTGCAGTGCGTCTCTTCGGGCAATGGATAGTTCACCATCCCTGGACTGAAGTACTTAGTGTGGATGACGACACCAAATGGATAAATTACACCAACAACACCACAGGAGCTCACCACTACTTCTTCCCCGAGAGGTCCGTCAGATCACACCCAGCTGACTTACCCTGGATCACACCTCAGATCACACCCAGCTGACTTACCCTGGATCACACCTCAGATCAAAGACTTATGCAACAGAGTGACAGCGCCTTTTACATATCTCAGTGACCACAACCGCTACAGGTTTCTTCACAACCAAGTCATCCGTGAAATATGCACTGCAAAGAAGTCCCACTTCGCAGCCAAGTTGCAACACCTGAAGCAGACTAACAGCAGTCAGTGGTATGGTAGGCTTAAAGAACTCAGTGAACTAAAAATGAAGACACACCCCCTCCCCTTCCTTAGCTATCTCACTAATGGTGATGCAGCTAAGCAATCAAACAACCATTTTGCAGCTATATGCCAGAAACTCCCCGGGCTTCATACAACCAGTCTCCCTGCTTACCTACCAGCCCCTTTTCCCACTGACTTAGAAGAATTTGAACTCGCAAAACTTCTGGACAAACTTTAGTTAAAGCGCTCCACCACCCCCATTGACTTACCAATGAAACTCTACAAGGAGTTCTACCCGGAACTAGCTAAACCCCTCTGCTCCATCATCAATGTTTTCCTCAACCAAGCAAGATGCCTAGCTGACTGGAAGACCTCATATGTGTCACCAGTGCCTAAGTCAACCAACCCACAAGTCTTAAATGAGCTACGACTCATTGCCATCATCCCAATAGTCAGCTTAATCTGGGAAAGTTTCGTGTTTCACTGGGCTTATGCTGATATTGCAGACGCCATAGATCCTCAGCAATTTGGCAATATGAAAACTTCTTCCACCACTCACTGTCTTGTCAGCTTTCTCGACTACATATACCGCTATCAGGAAAATCGAAAGACGTCTGTGGCTGTCGCCTTCATTGACATCACCAAAGCATTTGACCTAGTCGATCACAATTTAATCATCAACAAAGCTATCGACCTCGGGTTTCGAAGAAGTCTTATACCATGGCTTGCAGAACTTCCTTAGTGACCGACGCTAAGCCGAACGCTTCCGAGAGGCTGTCTCCACGTTCCAGTCACTCACCTGCAAAGTCCCCCAAGGCACAAGATGGGACCGCTATGCTTCCTTATGTTTCTCAATGATGCCCTAAGAGGAATCTCGCTGAAAATATGTCGACGACTCCACCATTGGGATCACTGTTAACATCTCGGCTCCTGACTACACCGTCCTCCAGGATTTATTGAACAGTCTCCAAAATTGGGCCACCAACAACAAGGTCACCATCAACCATCCCAAGACCATGGTTATGCACATCATTCTCTCCTCCAACCATGTCCCACCTCCCTCCATTACTTTGGGCCTCAACACACCCCAGGTTGTCGACTCCACTAAGCTTTTTGGCGTCACTATAGATCACAAACTAAATTAGAAAACACACGTCAGTGCAGTTGTAAAATTTTCCAGATTCTGGATCTACTTCCTGCCTACTCAATTCCTTTGGAGTTCCTGCCCCGAGCAATTCATTGTTTACTCAACATTAATACTTCCCAAGCTCCCCTATGCCTCCCCTGTCCGGTCTTCCTCCCTAAATGCCACACAACGTACTGTAAACACCTTGAAAAAGTGCAACAGAGGGCATGCATGATTATTCTTTCCTCTTCCTACTCCACATATCAAGACGAGCTCAACACACTGACCATCAACACTACCCATCTGCAAATTTGGTGAGAAGCTTCTGCACCATCCTCGACACCGGCTCCTACTACCCCCCGAGATCCCTCGACTGCAAATTGCTGTTTTACACCACAACCTCATCCAGCTAATACGAGTACGCTGATCGTTATAAGAACAGCCTAGTTCCAACCATTGTAAAAATTATCAACAACTCGTAATCAACCAGTGTATTCGTCCCAGTCATTCTTACCTTTTTGCACTGTCACTATGGTTAAGTGCCCTGTAGTATAACCTTTTCCCCACCTAGTTATTATATAACACATTTGTATCACTTATGTTTCTTGTATATTATTTGTCAATCAAGTGATCCATCCACAATTATGTAACTGTATATTTTCGGTTTCGAGACAAAACGGCCCCAGTCGAAAACGGCTCAAACCAGAACCGCCCCACCCTGTGACCAAAACGGCGTAACTCTAACCTAACCTAACCTAACCTAACCAAAACTGAGATTATAGCAGCCATGTTGACAATCTGAGTTGGCTGGGTAACTAACCAGAAGTGGCAACTGGTTGTTTGGTCCAATGTTTACATCGTTTACATTTGACAGTTGCCATTTCTGGTTAGGTTAGGTTAGGTTTGTAGAGTTAAGCCGTTTTGGTCACAGGGTGGAGCAATTTTTGTCTCAGGGTGGGGCTGTTTTGGTAACAGGGTGGGGCCGTTTTGGTTGGAGTGGGGCCGTTTTGGTTTGGGCCGTTTTCGACTGGGGCCGTTTTCTTCTGCTACCATATTTTCAGCCTTCCAGCTGCCATGTTCTTTTAATAAAACATTAATTATTATTATTACTATTATTATTAGTCATTGAGGGAACGTTCTTCTCACCTCTAATGGGCTATAAATTATACCTAAGCCCTTGCTATGCGTGTGAAGTATAATCGGGTCGTCCCAAGCCTCCCCACTTCAGTCATCCGTCCCCCTCATCACACATTCCCCAACCCTCTTCCTTACTTTCGTCACTCCTACTCCGTCACGCCTAGGCCTACTCCCTCCCCCTCCCTCCCCCACCCCCCTCTCACTACTTCCCCGTCGCAACTGCCTCACCTGTTGAGGCTTGTTCATCTAATGAGAATATCTACACATGCTGAGGCTGTAACTGTGATGTGATGTGAATTTCTATATGTTTAATTCAGTCCATTTACATAAGGCCATATAGAACTTGATGACTCTCTCTTGTTCTTCTTTATAAACAAATGACAGATGCATGAAAGAAGACAATATAGTCTTAAGAGTCAGAGCTATACTCTTAAATCTGTCATAATGTGTTTCACGGTGGACGAATCGGTGCCAACTCTACCTGCTAGTAACATTAGCCATTCCTACTACACTCAGTGAGTGACACGACTCAACACTCAAATGACACCTGAGGATCTTATTAAATTATACAATTAACAATATTTCAATTATATAAAGGAAATGTATAGTAAAATATACTAAATTTGTCAGACCACCTACAAAAAATCCCACAAAATTCCACGTAATTGAGTCACCGAGCTAAAACTTACCTGTATGTGGGAGACGTGTAATATAAGAGGGAGAGTGGGAGGCGTGTATGGTAAGAGGGAGATCTGGAGGCGTGTAAGATAAGAGGTAGAGTGGTAGGCGTGTAAGGAAAGAGGGAGATCTGTAGGCGTGTAAGATAAGAGGGAGAGTGGGAGGCGTGTAAGGCAAGAGGGAGATCTGGAGGCGTGTAAGGTAAGAGGGAGAGTGGGAGACGTGTAAGATAAGAGGGAGAGTGGGAGGCGTGTAAGGTAAGAGGGAGAGTGGGAGGCGTGACAGGTAAGATGGAGAGTGGGAGGCGTGGAATGTAAGATGGAGAGTGGCAGACGTGTTAGGTAAGAGAGAGAGTGGGAGGCGTGTAAGGTAAGAGGGAGAGTGGGAGGCGTGTAAGGTAAGAGGAAGAGTGGGAGACGTGTAAGGTAAGAGGGAGAGTGGGAGGCGTGTAAGGTAAGAGGGAAAGTGGGAGACGTATAAAGTAAGAGGGAGAGTGGGAGGCGTGTAAGGTAAGAGGGAGAGTGGGAGACGTGTAAAGTAAGAAGGAGAGTGGGAGGCGTGTAAGGTAAGAGGGAGATCTGGAGGCGTGTAAGGTAAGAGGTAGAGTGGGAGGCATGTAAGGTAAGAGGGAGAGTGGGAGGCGTGTCAGATACATAAGAGGGAGAGTGGAAGACAAGTAAGATAAGAGTGGGAGACGTGTAAGGTAAGAGGGAGAGTGGGAGACGTGTAAAGTAAGATGGAGAGTGGGAGGCGTGTAAGGTAAGAGGGAGAGTGGGAGGTGTGTAAAGTAAGAGGGAGTGGGAGAAGTGTAAGGTAAGAGGGAGAGTGGGAGACGTGTAAGGTAAGAAAGAGAGTGGGAGACGTGCAAGGTAAGATGGAGAGTGGGAGACGTGTAAGGTAAGATGGAGAGTGGGAGACGTGTAAGGTAAGATGGAGAGTGGGAGACGTGTAAGGTAAGAGGGAGAGTGGGAGACGTGTAAGGTAAGATGGAGAGTGGGAGGCGTGTATGGTAAGAGGGAGATCTGGAGGCGTGTAAGATAAGAGGTAGAGTGGTAGGCGTGTAAGGAAAGAGGGAGATCTGTAGGCGTGTAAGATAAGAGGGAGAGTGGGAGGCGTGTAAGGCAAGAGGGAGATCTGGAGGCGTGTAAGGTAAGAGGGGGAGTGGGAGACGTGTAAGATAAGAGGGAGAGTGGGAGGCGTGTAAGGTAAGAGGGAGAGTGGGAGGCGTGTCAGGTAAGATGGAGAGTGGGAGGCGTGGAATGTAAGATGGAGAGTGGCAGACGTGTTAGGTAAGAGAGAGAGTGGGAGGCGTGTAAGGTATGAGGGAGAGTGGGAGGCGTGTAAGGTAAGAGGAAGAGTGGGAGACGTGTAAGGTAAGAGGGAGAGTGGGAGGCGTGTAAGGTAAGAGGGAAAGTGGGAGACGTGTAAAGTAAGAGGGAGAGTGGGAGGCGTGTAAGGTAAGAGGGAGAGTGGGAGACGTGTAAAGTAAGAAGGAGAGTGGGAGGCATGTAAGGTAAGAGGGAGAGTGGGAGGCGTGTCAGATACATAAGAGGGAGAGTGGAAGACAAGTAAGATAAGAGTGGGAGACGTGTAAGGTAAGAGGGAGAGTGGGAGACGTGTAAAGTAAGATGGAGAGTGGGAGGCGTGTAAGGTAAGAGGGAGAGTGGGAGGTGTGTAAAGTAAGAGGGAGTGGGAGAAGTGTAAGGTAAGAGGGAGAGTGGGAGACGTGTAAGGTAAGAAAGAGAGTGGGAGACGTGTAAGGTAAGAAAGAGAGTGGGAGACGTGCAAGGTAAGATGGAGAGTGGGAGACGTGTAAGGTAAGATGGAGAGTGGGAGACGTGTAAGGTAAGATGGAGAGTGGGAGACGTGTAAGGTAAGAGGGAGAGTGGGAGACGTGTAAAGTAAGAAGGAGAGTGGGAGGCGTGTAAGGTAAGAGGGAGATCTGGAGGCGTGTAAGGTAAGAGGTAGAGTGGGAGGCATGTAAGGTAAGAGGGAGAGTGGGAGGCGTGTCAGATACATAAGAGGGAGAGTGGAAGACAAGTAAGATAAGAGTGGGAGACGTGTAAGGTAAGAGGGAGAGTGGGAGACGTGTAAAGTAAGATGGAGAGTGGGAGGCGTGTAAGGTAAGAGGGAGAGTGGGAGG
The DNA here is from genome assembly GCA_958450375.1 of Homarus gammarus. Lineage (NCBI taxonomy): Eukaryota > Metazoa > Arthropoda > Malacostraca > Decapoda > Nephropidae > Homarus > Homarus gammarus. Next base: position 345,762 of record CAUDMG010003466.1, read on the forward strand.
TGTGTAAAGTAAGAGGGAGTGGGAGAAGTGTAAGGTAAGAGGGAGAGTGGGAGACGTGTAAGGTAAGAAAGAGAGTGGGAGACGTGCAAGGTAAGATGGAGAGTGGGAGACGTGTAAGGTAAGATGGAGAGTGGGAGACGTGTAAGGTAAGATGGAGAGTGGGAGACGTGTAAGGTAAGAGGGAGAGTGGGAGACGTGTAAGGTAAGATGGAGAGTGGGAGGCGTGTATGGTAAGAGGGAGATCTGGAGGCGTGTAAGATAAGAGGTAGAGTGGTAGGCGTGTAAGGAAAGAGGGAGATCTGTAGGCGTGTAAGATAAGAGGGAGAGTGGGAGGCGTGTAAGGCAAGAGGGAGATCTGGAGGCGTGTAAGGTAAGAGGGGGAGTGGGAGACGTGTAAGATAAGAGGGAGAGTGGGAGGCGTGTAAGGTAAGAGGGAGAGTGGGAGGCGTGTCAGGTAAGATGGAGAGTGGGAGGCGTGGAATGTAAGATGGAGAGTGGCAGACGTGTTAGGTAAGAGAGAGAGTGGGAGGCGTGTAAGGTATGAGGGAGAGTGGGAGGCGTGTAAGGTAAGAGGAAGAGTGGGAGACGTGTAAGGTAAGAGGGAGAGTGGGAGGCGTGTAAGGTAAGAGGGAAAGTGGGAGACGTGTAAAGTAAGAGGGAGAGTGGGAGGCGTGTAAGGTAAGAGGGAGAGTGGGAGACGTGTAAAGTAAGAAGGAGAGTGGGAGGCATGTAAGGTAAGAGGGAGAGTGGGAGGCGTGTCAGATACATAAGAGGGAGAGTGGAAGACAAGTAAGATAAGAGTGGGAGACGTGTAAGGTAAGAGGGAGAGTGGGAGACGTGTAAAGTAAGATGGAGAGTGGGAGGCGTGTAAGGTAAGAGGGAGAGTGGGAGGTGTGTAAAGTAAGAGGGAGTGGGAGAAGTGTAAGGTAAGAGGGAGAGTGGGAGACGTGTAAGGTAAGAAAGAGAGTGGGAGACGTGTAAGGTAAGAAAGAGAGTGGGAGACGTGCAAGGTAAGATGGAGAGTGGGAGACGTGTAAGGTAAGATGGAGAGTGGGAGACGTGTAAGGTAAGATGGAGAGTGGGAGACGTGTAAGGTAAGAGGGAGAGTGGGAGACGTGTAAGGTAAGATGGAGAGTGGGAGGCGTGTATGGTAAGAGGGAGATCTGGAGGCGTGTAAGATAAGAGGTAGAGTGGTAGGCGTGTAAGGAAAGAGGGAGATCTGTAGGCGTGTAAGATAAGAGGGAGAGTGGGAGGCGTGTAAGGCAAGAGGGAGATCTGGAGGCGTGTAAGGTAAGAGGGAGAGTGGGAGACGTGTAAGATAAGAGGGAGAGTGGGAGGCGTGTAAGGTAAGAGGGAGAGTGGGAGGCGTGTCAGGTAAGATGGAGAGTGGGAGGCGTGGAATGTAAGATGGAGAGTGGCAGACGTGTTAGGTAAGAGAGAGAGTGGGAGGCGTGTAAGGTAAGAGGGAGAGTGGGAGGCGTGTAAGGTAAGAGGAAGAGTGGGAGACGTGTAAGGTAAGAGGGAGAGTGGGAGGCGTGTAAGGTAAGAGGGAAAGTGGGAGACGTGTAAAGTAAGAGGGAGAGTGGGAGGCGTGTAAGGTAAGAGGGAGAGTGGGAGACGTGTAAAGTAAGAAGGAGAGTGGGAGGCGTGTAAGGTAAGAGGGAGATCTGGAGGCGTGTAAGGTAAGAGGTAGAGTGGGAGGCATGTAAGGTAAGAGGGAGAGTGGGAGGCGTGTCAGATACATAAGAGGGAGAGTGGAAGACAAGTAAGATAAGAGTGGGAGACGTGTAAGGTAAGAGGGAGAGTGGGAGACGTGTAAAGTAAGATGGAGAGTGGGAGGCGTGTAAGGTAAGAGGGAGAGTGGGAGGTGTGTAAAGTAAGAGGGAGTGGGAGAAGTGTAAGGTAAGAGGGAGAGTGGGAGACGTGTAAGGTAAGAAAGAGAGTGGGAGACGTGCAAGGTAAGATGGAGAGTGGGAGACGTGTAAGGTAAGATGGAGAGTGGGAGACGTGTAAGGTAAGATGGAGAGTGGGAGACGTGTAAGGTAAGAGGGAGAGTGGGAGACGTGTAAGGTAAGATGGAGAGTGGGAGATGTGCAAGGTAAGATGGAGAGTGGGAATACGTGTAAGGTAAGATGGAGAGTGGGAGACGTGGAAGGTAAGAGGGAGAGTGGGAGACGTGTAAAGTAAGATGGAGAGTGGGAGGCGTGTAAGGTAAGAGGGAGAGTGGGAGGCGTGTATGGTAAAAGGGAGAGTGGGAAGAGTGCATGGTAAGAGAGAGAGTGGGAGGCGTGTAAGATAAGAGTGGGAGGCATGTAAGGTAAGAGGGAGAGTGGGAGACGTGTATGGTAAGAGGGAGAGTGGGAGACGTGTGAGGTAAGAGGGAGAGTGGGAGACGTGTATGGTAAGAGGGAGAGTTGGAGACGTGTGAGGTAAGAGGGGGAGTGGGAGACGTGTATGGTAAGAGGGAGAGTTGGAGACGTGTGAGGTAAGAGGGAGAGTTGGAGACGTGTGAGGTAAGAGGGAGAGTGGGAGGCGTGTATGGTAAGAGGGAGAGTGGGAGACGTGTGAGGTAAGAGGGAGAGTGGGAGACGTGTGAGGTAAGAGGGAGAGTGGGAGGCGTGTATGGTAAGAGGGAGAGTGGGAGACGCTGTATGGTAAGAGAGAGAGTGGGAGGCGTGTAAGGTAAGAGGGAGAGTGGGAGGCGTGTAAGGTAAGAGGGAGAGTGGGAGGCGTGTAAGGTAAGAAGGAGAGTGGAAGGTGTGTAAGGTAAGAGGGAGAGTGGGAGGCGTGTAAGATAAGAATGGGAGACGTGTATGGTAAGAGGGAGAGTGGGAGACGCTGTATGGTAAGAGAGAGAGTGGGAGACGTGTAAGGTAAGAGGGAGAGTGGGAGGCGTGTAAGGTAAGAAGGAGAGTGGGAGGTGTGTAAGGTAAGAGGGAGAGTGGGAGGCGTGTAAGATAAGAATGGGAGACGTGTATGGTAAGAGGGAGAGTGGGAGACGTGTGAGGTAAGAGAGAGAGTGGGAGACGTGTGAGGTAAGAGGGAGAGTGGGAGACGTGTGAGGTAAGAGGGAGAGTGGGAGACGTGTATGGTAAGAGGGAGAGTGGGAGACGTGTGAGGTAAGAGGGAGAGTGGGAGGCGTGTATGGTAAAAGGGAGAGTGGGAAGAGTGCATGGTAAGAGAGAGAGTGGGAGGCGTGTAAGATAAGAGTGGGAGGCATGTAAGGTAAGAGGGAGAGTGGGAGACGTGTGAGATAAGAGGGAGAGTGGGAGGCGTGTATGGTAAGAGAGAGAGTGGGAGACGTGTGAGGTAAGAGGGAGAGTGGGAGACGTGTATGGTAAGAGGGAGAGTGGGAGACGTGTGAGGTAAGAGGGAGAGTGGGAAACGTGTATGGTAAGAGGGAGAGTTGGAGACGTGTGAGGTAAGAGGGAGAGTGGGAGGCGTGTGAGGTAAGAGGGAGAGTGGGGGACGTGTATGGTAAGAGGGAGAGTGGGAGACGTGTGAGGTAAGAGGGAGAGTGGGAAACGTGTATGGTAAGAGGGAGAGTTGGAGACGTGTGAGGTAAGAGGGATTGTTGGAGACGTGTGAGGTAAGAGGGAGAGTGGGAGACGTGTGAGGTAAGAGGGAGAGTGGGAGACGTGTATGGTAAGAGGGAGAGTTGGAGACGTGTGAGGTAAGAGGGAGAGTGGGAGACGTGTATGGTAAGAGGGAGAATGGGAGGCGTGTATGGTAAGAGGGAGAGTGGGAGACGTGTGAGGTAAGAGGGAGAGTGGGAGGCGTGTATGGTAAGAGGGAGAGTGGGAGGCGTGTAAGGTAAGAAGGAGAGTGGGAGGTGTGTAAGGTAAGAGGGAGAGTGGGAGGCGTGTAAGATAAGAATGGGAGACGTGTAAGGTAAGAGGGAGAGTGGGAAACGTGTGAGGTAAGAGGGAGAGTGGGAGGCGTGTAAGGTAAGAAGGAGAGTGGGAGGTGTGTAAGGTAAGAGGGAGAGTGGGAGGCGTGTAAGATAAGAATGGGAAACGTGTGAGGTAAGAGGGAGAGTGGGAGGCGTGTAAGGTAAGAAGGAGAGTGGGAGGTGTGTAAGGTAAGAGGGAGAGTGGGAGGCGTGTATGGTAAGAGGGAGAGTGGGAGGTGTGTAAGGTAAGAGGGAGAGTGGGAGGCGTGTATGGTAAGAGGGAGAGTGGGAGACGTGTGAGGTAAGAGGGAGAGTGGGAGGCATGTAAGGTAAGAGGAAGAGTGGGAGACGTGTATGGTAAGAGGGAGAGTGGGAGGCGTGTATGGTAAAAGGGAGAGTGGGAAGAGTGCATGGTAAGAGAGAGAGTGGGAGGCGTGTACGATAAGAGTGGGAGGCATGTAAGGTAAGAGGGAGAGTGGGAGACGTGTATGGTAAGAGGGAGAGTTGGAGACGCTGTATGGTAAGAGAGAGAGTGGGAGGCATGTAAGGTAAGAGGAAGAGTGGGAGGCGTGTATGGTAAGAGGGAGAGTGGGAGACGTGTGAGGTAAGAGGGAGAGTTGGAGACGTGTATGGTAAGAGGGAGAGTTGGAGACGTGTGAGGTAAGAGGGAGAGTGGGAGGCATGTAAGGTAAGAGGAAGAGTGGGAGACGTGTGAGGTAAGAGGGAGAGTTGGAGACGTGTGAGGTAAGAGGGAGAGTGGGAGGCGTGTAAGGTAAGAAGGAGAGTTGATACAGTTGTGTCTCGAGAATTAAGTGTCGCAAAAGGTCATGGCGAGCTACATTTCATTGTCTTAATCCACTGTACAAGTGAGCTATTTGAGTCCGGCGGTAAACTACTGTACATTTGGAAAATTTACAGTTGGGTGTATTCAAGTTATTCTGTGGAACTTTTTTTTAACACTTACCGAAGAAAACTATGAATGGACCTACAGTGGAATTCTTGAACGTTTGCACAACATATGTTGATAATATGAGAAAGATCACAAAAACTACAAATACTCAAGCATCTTTTTTCAAAAATTGTCAAATTTTGTCAAGCTATTGTGTGTTCATGGGAAAACCCGTATTATGATTTATATATAGTATACGTAACAAAAAAAAATTCTACCAAATGATAATATAGATTGTTGATTTTTGATACTTGTTGGAAGTTATGAAGTACAAGTAATGGTTAGAGGCCCACTTATTTTTTTATATGCTGGGTGAACTTTAGCAATTTTCAGTTTATCCGGAAAGGCACCACTAGTGAAGAGGGAGTTACAAATGTGTAGGAGAACAGGTTCTCCTACACATTTGTAACTCCCCCTTCACTAGTGGTGCCTCTCCGGATAAACTGAAAATTGCTAAAGTTCACCCAGCATATAAAAAAATCTGAGGAAAAAGGTCTCTTCAAGAATTACCGCCCCATATCAGTCTCCCCAGCCTTCAGTAAGATACTGGAGAAGATAGCATGTAGTAGACTAAATTCCTTCTGTAATGCCAAACATCTTTACAGACTCCCAGTTTGGATTTAGAGCTAGAAGGTCGACTGAGAGTGCTCTGCTATCCTTTACTAATGACATCTTAATTCCTCTGATGACAGTCAGTTCACAGTCGGTATATTCTTGGACCTCTGTAAAGCCTTCTATACTGTCGACCATACCATCCTCCTCTCAAAGCTTGAACATTACGGCATTAGGGGCCTGTCCCACAATTGGTTTACCTCATATCTGTCCAACAGGATGCAGTATGTCAGCTATAATAATCACCAATCTGACTCCTCGCCAATCTTGTATGGCGTCCCCCAAGGTTCCATTCTCGGTCCAGTACTGTTTTTTTTTTTTACATAAACGACATAGTCCACGCCACCACACTCATAAAATACAACTTATTTGCAGACGATAGTAATCTCTATGCCAACAACTCTGACCTCCATTCCTTGATGAGAACTATGAACACTGAATTGGCTAAAGTCAGGACCTGGGTAATACGTAATAAACTGACCTTAAATCTTGAGAAAAACCCACTACACGATCTTTCACAGAAAGAAAAGCTTACCCCCCAGACTTGAACCCCCTGTACCTTGGTAATACAGTCCTCAAAAGCAAACAAAATACTAAATTCCTTGGAGTTATTTTTCATGAGAAATTCGAAGATATTAACACCTACTGCTTTGCCTTCCTTGTTTACAAATCTATCAATCACTTGCTTGGCAATAGTTATTTCCAGTTCCGGAATAATCAGAGATACAATTTAAGGCACCCAGAGCTACTAAGACCCCCCCCCCCCCCCCGTGCGCTCCTCGCAGTCCAAGACCTCCATAAAATATCACTGTGTGAAGGTGTGGAACAACTTACCTCCACCCATCCGAGCAAAGACTACGCTCCCTTCCTTTAAATCATCTCTTAAAAAATATATATCTTGTAATGCCTACTATATTTACAGTACCTGCTTTTATTGTGCTATCAAAACCGTTTTATCAGAAATTATCGTGGAATCACCTGCAGCAGCTGATGCACTGTGGCATTTTTCGACAATATATTAGACGAAACGCAGTAAAAATTTAAATTTGATACAGAATGAAATAGTACTCCCGAAACTGATAATTTTTAGATAGAGAGCCACTGCACCAGTGCCCAAGGTGACCAGCAGTGCCACCTGCTGGTAGCGGGCCAAGGTAACTTGTTTCTCACATAGGATATTCTTAACATTTTTGTGACATTATTGCTATACAATATTTTTAATTTTGATATCACTGCCGTGATGCTAAGACCTTCCTGAATACAATCACACCAGTTAGTAGTCTTCAATTTGATGACTGGTGTACTTATCGAATGAACCAAAGACCACATTTTAAGTACTGGTACTATCGTGCACAAAAGTCGTGTCCACTACCCAGCCACAGTGAGGTTTCGAATAGCCTTGAGTCTGAAGTTTCGAAACAACTGGGGGAAATGCTATGGTCGGCCAACAGATGTCGCCCACTGTAGTGTGTGTGTGTGTGTGTGTAGGGGGGGGGGGGGGATAGAGGAGGTGGGGGCTGGATGAGAGGCAGGTTTATTTATTATTTATACCACCATAATTTCAAGCTGCTTTTTTAACTACGTTTTGTCTTACAGTTGTTTCTTTATGGTTACGAATTCATGGAACAGGTGCAGTGCCCTGGGTGCTTATTGCCGCTCAGGTCACAATGATACTTTAAAGAATGGAATATATTAAGGATAAAAGTGAAATATGCAAGGATCAGCATGAAGGGCCTTGGTCAGCTAGTTTTACTCAGGGACCACGTCACAATTTTGTTGTTATTCCGAAAAAGAGATTATGATAATATTTATTTATATTCCACCCATCCTTTGCTTAATAAATGTTTGTGATAATATGCAATATTATATAATTATATACTTATGTTAAAAAGAGTGGAGTGAAAAAGTTGTCAGTATTGTAAAATAGTATTCAAACTTAATCTTGTTCCAATTCTTCCAAGTTCCAGCGTTTAAACACCCCACCACAATATGCAAGCTTCATACAGTACATTTTGGAGTGTGCTCAGTTACCGTTAATATTGTGTGCTGAACATCATGAGCATTTCAATGATGGTAGCAATTGTAACTATATAATTATATTGTGCTATAAGACAACACATTCCACGACGTGTCATACAGATCATTGTATACCACACAATACATAACTTGTGGCTGTTAAGTTACTTTGTTATGAATTTTCATGTGATATAGTTTAAGACATCATTAAGGGCATGATTTAAGATAACACTGTAGGTGAGTAAATATATATTAATTATATTTACAAACAATACTAAAATCCAAGCAATACACCAATACACACATCTTGGTATTTGGTCCAGCCACCCATTGCATTCAGGATTTTATCAAGGCGAATAATGGAGTCGACCAGCTTCAGGCACACCCCTGGTAGTCGACGTATACTCTCCCACACGTCGTAAACATTGGTCTCTATTGATGCACAGGTTCGCTGCTCCCCAATATCCCAATCACGTTTCATCATGGCCCAAATATGTTCAATCGGATTAATATCACATCCTAGTGTTGGCCAGTCGATGACCTCAATTTCAGGGTGATCCTGGAGGTAGTCCTTCACTATGTTGCTGGCCTGAATGGGACTGTCGTCATGAACCAGCCTGATAGTGTGGGGGGCTGGAACTGCCATAGCCCGGACTGTAGGAATTAGCACTTGCTCCAGGATGTCTACATACTGCTCACCAGTGAAACGGCCATTGATCTTGACCAGTTCACCTGGCCCATGTGCCCACATCCACCCCCAGAATGACACTGACACCCTACCACTCACTGCGTGATGTTGAATGTGTTTCTCATGGTAGCGTGTGTTGGGTGGGGCCGCCAGCACTGCCTTGCTTCGGCTCCCACTGACCTGAACACCGTTTCATCGGTAAATATAATGGTTCTCCAGTATTCTTCTCTATGTGGAAGGTGTTCCAATGCAAAGCCGAGTCGACACTCCTTGTGAGTAGGTGTTAGCCACCCTTTGTGAGCTGGAAAATGGCAGTCGATCCCGGCTTCATGAAGTCGGCGTCTCGTTGTCATGTGATGGCAGTTGAGGCCCAGATTTCTTGTATGCTCCATTATGTTCGCATTGGATATGCCATTGCAGCTGCCACGGTCATGGCGTCCATCCTTGGCGACGTTACTCGTGGCCTCCCGCTTCGAGATTTCGTCTCCACTGAGCCCTCTTCCTCCCACAGGCGGATCCACCTCCTAATCGTCTTGATGCTCCCCCCACTTCGACAGCATTGTTCCGCGCAGTTGCCCCGGCTCTCCACGTCCCGATGATTTGGCCTCGCTCAACAATCACTGCCGACGAATTTGCTCGTCCTGCAGGCATATCTGAAATGGCAGAGTAATATTATGTTGTGGTAACTGATGCAGGCTTTTATATACTAAAGTAAATTAATGGTATTAGTAACATCTAGGTTAAGTATTATTACTCTGACATAACGTTTTGGTAAATATTTTTGGATCAACTGCCCATGAAACCCTGCAAGTGGATCCTCCCCACCCCCCCCCCTCCCTCAAACCTCCACCACTACCCCTGCGACTGTAGAGTGAACATTCGCCGATAATGATCATCATCATCAAGATTTAGTTTAACTAGGCCACTGACACCCATTTGAGTCTCTCCTAGGGCTGGCCTGAGGGATATTTGTGTTTCTATAATTTAGTGTTATATTGTTTGGAGGAGATTACAGTATTTCAAAAAGGTCAAAACTGAACTTAGGGAAAATTTTGGGGTCTCTGCTAAAATATCTTACATTGTCGGGTTAGTGAAGCACATTGTTCGATACCGATTATAAATAGGGCATTCAATGAGAATATGGTGGACTATTATTTGTGTTCGGCAGTTGGAGCATATAGGTGGGGCTCAATTAGGGGAAGACATGAGTTGGTCATGCGTCAATTGCGTATGCCCAATTCTTAGACGATTCAGAATAGTTTCGTGATGCTAAGAGGATTGTTTTGATGATGACCAAGGATAAACTGATGATTTGATAATTTTTAGCTTATGACTTGTTGGTTCATTTTCCCAGAACTTTTGTCAATCGTCAACTATTAATTGTTTATAGGTAGTTAGCCTCGCCGATAATCAAAATATATGGTTTTCCACTGCTTTACATATTTCTTTGACAATTTTCAGCTATGATATGTTCGTCCCAGATTACAAATAACTGTAATAGGTTACATTACGTTAGGGTTCGTTATATAAAAAACGTTTTTCTTCATGTTCATTGAGTCGTTCTGAATTCCATTTCTGCTCAAAATACTACATTACCCAACCCAAACTCCCAGGTTGCAACTGGGGGGTGTAACATATCCGAATAAGGTAACGTGCGGCAAACGCATAGCACATCAAACACCATATTTTTATGGTGAAGTTAACTAAGGAGCTCATATAACAACTGTCATATAATTATTATAGGGTGTCCCACTAATTACAGCAGATATTTGTAGAGGTGAAAGAATATGTGATTCTGAGTATAAAACTTGTATACATATTTGGATTTTTCGGTTTACATTTAGCAGTGAGGTGGATTTTACAAATTATGCAAGATAACCATTACAAATGGCGGAGTCGAGGGGGGGGGGGGGGGGAGATACTGATAGCGAAATATAGGAAAGGGGGAAGAAGGTTTAGTAGTGAAAGAATGTGGGTTAAACGGAACAGACTTTTAGGAGAAAAGAAAGTGTGTGGCCCACTGCATGGTATTGGGTGGTAGGTTGGGGTGACTGGGGCGATGGGAGAGCGGAAAGGATGTGGAGAAAAGAAGGCGAAAGGATATGGAGGGCCCATCCCTATTTGGGTGGGGTGCACCTCACCTTTAATTTGTTTGGAGGGGCCCATTCATTATTTTTTCTGAGTAGGGTTACAATTTTTATTATAGAGAGAGGGAAACGGATGGAGATAGAGACGTGGTGACTCAATATCACATATTCTTTTACCTCTACACATATCTGCTGTCACTCATGGGACACCCTGCAATAGTATAAGGACGACATGGGCTATGCTGACAAATTTATGTGACTTACCTGTTGGTGACGAAGATGGTAGGAATGAGACCTCGGCATGTTTCAGTGTTCGACATCATCTCCTTCCCCTTGTGTGGGTGGCGCCAACCTTGGTAACAACTTGTGTATTCTCCGTGACTACCATTACTGGTAGTCAAGGAGAATTAATTATTGGTGTGTCCATCAGTCTTACCGTCGTAGCCATGAACGGCAGAGATATGGTCGTTGTAGTGCTTTTATTTACCGGTTACACATCTCTCACCATGCTTAATAATATTAACTATCTTCATGACATTCTTATTGTTATCAGTGATTGCGGAATTCACGATGTTATGCTCCACCTACACACAGCCTGGTACTAGACTAACCCCCACCTCCTCTATTCCCTCCCCCCTCCACACACTACAGTGGGCGACATCTGTTGGCCGACCATAGCATTTCCCCCAGCTGTTTCGAAACTTCAGACTCAAGGCTATTCGAATCCTCACTGTGGTTGGGTAGTGGACACGACTTTGGTGCACGATAATACATGTAAGTGACGTTGTCACGCTAGCCCGTACACACCCTACTGTCTCAGAAGCATTATGAAAGGCTAGTTTGTGATGTACAGTAGCTGGACCCAAGACAGTCAGAGTTATAAAAGTATTTAAAAGCGCCACGGATATAAAATGGAACACAAACTCACCAAAACACCATGATGTATCACCCAGTAGCCAAACAAAACTAAAGTAAAAGCATTTGCCTCTGTTTTCAAGGAAATAATTATTCTTTTTCTTGAAGACGGTTAAAGGGTATTTTGGTACTTGACACCCAAAAAATCCCCAGTCACAAAATGGTAGCAAGAGTGTTGAAAGATTTGGAAAAGAGTGGTACGAGTCATTTATGTGTGAATGACTCATTGATAAAACCAAATCATTGATGGCAAAAATAGTCAAAAACAAGTTACCATAAAAATGAAGACATCGTCTTTCTAGAACGACTATTATATTGCCTGTCATACAAGGAATGGAAATCTTGATGATTTCTTTGCCTAGGAAAATCAAGTAACCAGACCTTCTTTATAACACATGAGTGACCTGAGCAGTGCCATCATCACTGACAGTGCTGTCATAGTGAATGTTTTGAACCCCAGACCTGCAAAATGTTAGGAGAGTTTACTGTGATTATATTCCACCTATATGTAGCACGTCAACTTCAAAATGTTGCAAAGATTGACCTTGTGTTTGACCGGTATTTTGAAAAGCATTTATAGGAGAAAACCAGAGCTACACGAGGAAGCGGTATTTTGAGTAAAGTCACTCCTACAGAAGCAGTACCAACTAACTGGCACCAATTTCCTTTTGTGGAGCAAAGCAAGATCGAACTGTTCAATTTCCCCACTGAGGCCCGTACAGGAGACGAGAAGGAGGTTGTGTCAACACACGGAGACGGTATGCTGTGCAGTCAGCTACGTGAAAATATGTCACTTGTCCCCTGCAACCATGAAGATGCTGACTCGCTCTTCTTACCTTATGCTGCAGATGCTGCTTGGCAAGGCAATGACAAAATCATGCTGCTCACTGTAAATATGGCTACTGAAGTCCTTAATGAGACTCAAGTACCATCGTCTTCAACAAAATAAACAGTTTTTTGGCTGTAAAACAAAAAAGACTGCCAACCCAACACCATGAGCGGTACAAAACATCTCACTCACGAAACAGATCTCGACAGTGTTTCACATAAATAACGACTCTGCAATGATTTGCTCAGAGTTAACTCATTCAGAACTAGGATATCTGAATTATTTTTACTCCTAACTGTTTGCACTATCTGGTGTTGGGACTTCGTAGGAAAGCTTCCAGTTCTTACAACTCTGTTTTTTCGATGAAGGACGACAATAGCGAAATCCCATCACGTGAAGTGGTTAGATCAAGGTCAACATTGACACAGTTTTGTCAGGCAGCTCAACAGTTCTTTTTATGCGTTCATTTATTTATTTATTTATTTATTTTATTTATTTTGAAAGTCACATATATTACCAATTTAAAATATATTACAGATATGCAAACAACCTTGGGGTAGGTACCTCATCTAGGATTAAAGGGCAAATATTTTGTTTTCTTCAGTTTTGATATAAATTTTACCTGAACCTGCTCCAGTGTTGGTCAAGTCTGGTCTTGAAAGATTTCACACCCGGCGCCGTCACAACGCTTTCTGGTATATTGTTCCAAGAGTTCACAACTCTCACTCCGAAAAAGTTTGCCCTCACTGTTTTCTGGACTTGTGACTTCTTCAATCTTGAGCTGTGACCCCTTGTGGGGCGAGCGTCCGCCAGCTCCAAGTAAGGACACTCGACTGAGTAGTGCCCCTTGAGATGTTTATACACCTCAATTAGGTCACCTCTTGCCCGCCTGTAGTGTAAGCTAGGCAAGTTTAGGCGCTCCAATCTCTCAGGGTAGTTGAGGTGCCGAAGTGCAGGCACCAGCCTGGTGGCCCTCCTTTGAACATTTTCAAGCAACTGACAGTCCCTAGCATATCTCGGGGACCAGACTGGGTGACAGTACTCCAGATGGGGAAGCACTTCACTCTTGAAGATCGTTGCGATATCTGAAAGACCTTCTTATAAGACCCAATAGTTTATTTGCCTGATTTAGCTTCTTCTCACAATGGCCCGAGAACTTCAGCTCATTTTCATCATACACACCTAGGTCCTTCTCACATTCAGTCTCAACTAGTGCAGTTTCTTCATCCCGTTGGGACATATGATACGCCTCCTTACCGTTGGTACGCCCCAGGTGCATCCTCTTACACTTCGTGACATTGAATCTCAGCATCCATTTCATTGACCATTCTTGGAGCTCACAGGGATCCTTCTGCAGCTCTTTACAGTCTGCATAGTTTTTTATTTCTCGAAATAACTTGGCGTCATCGGCAAACAGTTGTATGGAGGAGTGTACAACGTCAGGCATGTCATTTATGAAACAAACAAACAACAGCGGGCCCTATACACAGGTACAGATGATGATTTCGTGCCATTAATCACCACACACTGCTTGCGGTCATGTAGAAAGTCTTCTATCCACGCTAAGACATTTCCCCGAATTCCGTACCCTTCCAGTTTGTTTTTTCAGCCTTTCGTGTGGTACACTGTCGAAAGCCTTGGCAAAATCTAGGTATATTTTGTCGACATTACCACCCCGTTCCAGAATATGGGTCCAAATATCCAATACCTTGAGCAATTGTGTTAAGCAGGAGCGCCCCGGCATAACACCGTGTTGGCAATCCCTTACAAGGTTGTTTAGTAGTAGATGTTCCATCGCGGTATCTCTGATAATACTCTCAAGTACTTTACATATTATGCTGGTCAGGCTCACTGGTCTATAGTTGTTCGTGGAGCGACGATCGCCCTTCTTGAAGATAGGACTCACGTAAGCCACTTTCCATTCACTGGGGACATTTTGTTCGTCCAGGCAAGCTCGTTGCACAACCCTCTTAGCACTCTGGGATGCACCATGTCAAGGCCGGGATTCTTATGGACCTTTCGCTTTGACAGTTTATATGTAATACCCTTTTCTGTGAACACAATGTGGGGTCAGTGCTGTGTCGAACCGTCTGTCCTCAAACGCAGGAAGGTTAATCGCATCCTCTCTTGTGAACACCGAGGAAAAGAAGCTGTTCAATGCCTCAGCTTTCTCCTGGTCAGAATTTGCGTAACCACCATCTTCAGGCCTCAGGTCTGATACTCCTAGTCGCGTTTTTAATTTCCACTTTGCATAGCGGTAAAACGCCTTTGGGTTTTACTTGACCTTGCTTGCAACCAGCCTCTGGAACTCCTTTTAAGCCCTTCTACACCCTGCCTTTGCTTGGTTTCTGGATCTGGCATACATCCTCCTGTCCTGCTCATCATTTGTCCTAACCCACGTCTCGAATTTCTGAGTTTTCTTCTTAACTTTGTCGACCGCCGTATGATTCATGTGTAGGGATCCCCTCGTATTCCTAGAGGCACTGGGTTTGGTCTTGGGTATATATTTATCGATCAAATGGGTCACTTTACTAATTATGATATTCAGCGTAGTGTCTGCGTTCTTGTGCCTTAATGAGTCAGGCCAGTGGATACCCCTCATCTCTTCCCTTATCCAGTTGTAATTGCTCTTGTAATATTTGCACCTTGGCCTGGCCTTATCTTGACCTAAGTAACAGTTAAATCTGAATAACAGCACTATATGGTGACTGGTGCCAACTGGGGAAAGGTGTTCCAATTTGGCAAACCGTTACGCTTACTTGACGGCGAGGCACTGTGCCGAACATCGCTGACGTCACAAACATGCATAGTCAAACGACCATTTCACGGGAATATACAGTTTAGGTTATTTAAAAAAAATCAGCACTTTATCATTGCAAAAGGTATACCCAAGTTAATACTGTGTTAATATTACTAATATAGTAACCTTTTAACCTTGAGTAGGTATTACTTACATGTAACACTCACAACAGAGGTAAGTCTAGGTAACAACCCATCATGGCACACACACACACATACACACATTATATACATTATATGGTTTGCTTCATTGAGTAAACATGATATTAGCATCACTCCTCATCATTCATCAGTAGCGTCGTCGGCTCATATTAATAAATATCTTCCTTCCCATCTCGTGTGTCGAGTCTTCATTCTTATCACTGTACTTCGTTACCAGTTCCACACTGTGTTGGTGGGGAGCTTCGGCACAGCGAATCGCCGTCAAGTAAGAGTGGGACTGCCTGCTCACCCTACGACCCCACTGTATCACGAATTCCTGACCCCGACTGTACGTGTTGAAGATGAGGAGCCAGAAAAAGTCAATATTGTGTAGATATCGTTGCAACTTCTCCCTAAATGAATGTAAGGTCACTTCCAAGCTATAATTTGCTGGTCTTAAAAGAGGAGCAAAGGAATCCGTTACTCGAGTAGATTAAGCAATCAGAAACCAGCGGAAATGTTATCACGTCATGTGAACAACACCTGGCCAGGGGACACTACAGGTACACTCACGCGCCATAGTTTCGAAGCACCTTCTACCCCTACTCCTGGTTCGAGGGAAGTCGTAGTCGTAGTAAGTATAGTAATGGTGAATAAAGTGTTGTTAGTCACTAAAATCCTGTATCGTGCATATATTCTCTCAACATTACATCATGAACTGCAATTCGTACAATCCAGCGAAGCTTCGAGCTACCACATTGCACCACTGAACGTTGGGTGGGGGAGGCATAGGAGGGGGGGGGGGGGGGCATTAAGTATGAAGCCAAGGCTACTACCTCTCACCTCTCAACTCTATTGAAAAGTCCAACAATATGATCATTGCCACTCAACCTATCCATGTGACCTATGTCACAGTCTAACTATATGAATCACGTCACAGTCTAACGTTATGATTCACGCCACAATCTAATTATATGATTCACGCCACAATATAACAATATGATTCACGTCACAATCTAACTATATGGTTCACGTCACTGTCTAACGTTATGATTCCCGTCACAATCTAACTATATGTTTCACGTTACAATCTAACTATATGATTCACGTCGCAATCTAACTAGATGATTCACGTCACAATCTAACTATATGATTCACGTCACAATTTAACTATATGATTCACGTCACAATCTAACTATATGGTTGACGTCACTGTCTAACGTTATGATTCACGTCACAATCTAACTATATGATTCACGTTACAATCTAACTATATGATTCAAGTCACAATCTAACTATATGATTCACGTCACAATCTAACTATATGATTCACGTCACATTCTAACTATATGATTCACGTCACAATCTAACTATATGATTCACGTCACAATTTAACTATATGATTCACGTCACAATCTAACTATATGATTCACGTCACAATTTAACTATATGATTCACGTCACAATCTAACTATATGATTCACGTCACAATTTAACTATATGATTCACGTCACACTCTAACTATATGATTCACGTCACAATTTAACTATCTGATTCACGTCACAATCTAACTATATGATTCACGTCACAATTTAACTATATGATTCACGTCACAATCTAACTATATGATTCACGTCACAATTTTACTATATGATTCACATCACAATCTAACTATATGGTTCACGTCACTGTCTAACGTTATGATTTACGTCACAATCTAACTATATGATTCAAGGTCACAATCTAACTATATGATTCACGTCACAATCTAATTGTATGATTCACGGCACAATCTAACTATATGATTCACGTCACAATCTAACTATATGATTCACGTCACAATTTAACTATATGATTCACGTCACAATCTAACTGTATGATTCACGTCACAATTTTACTATATGATTCACGTCACAATCTAACTATATGATTCACGTCACAATTTAACTATATGATTCACGTCACAATCTAACTATATGGTCCACGTCACAATTTTACTATATGATTCACGTCACAATCTAACTATATGATTCACGTCACGATTTAACTATATGAATCACGTCACAATCTAACTATATGATTCACGTCACAATTTAACTATATGAATCACGTCACAATCTAACTATATGATTCACGTCACAATTTAACTACACTATATGATTCACGTTACAATCTAAGTATATGAATCACGTCACAATCTAACTATATGATTCACGTCACAATTTAACTACACTATATGATTCACGTTACAATCTAAGTATATGATTCACGTCTCAATCTACCTATATGATTCACGTCGCAATCTAACTATATGATTCACGTCACAATTTAACTATATGATTCACGTCACAATCTAACTATATGATTCACGTCACAATCTAACTATATGATTCACGTCACAATCTAACTATATGATTCACGTCACAATCTAGCTATATGATTCACGTCACAATTTAACTATATGATTCACGTCACAATCTAACTATATGATTCACGTCACAATTTAACTATATGATTCACGTCACAATCTAACCATATGATTCACGTCACAATCTAACCATATGATTCTCGTCACAATCTAACTATATGATTCACGACACAATCTAACTATATGATTCACGTCACAATCTAACTATATGATTCACGTCACAATCTAGCTATATGATTCACGTCACAATCTAACTATGTGATTCATTTCACAATCTAACTATATGATTCACGTCACAATTTAACTATATGATTCACGTCACAATCTAACTATATGATTCACGTCACAATCTAACTATATGATTCACGTCACAATCTAACTATATGATTCACGTCACAATTTAACTATATGATTCACGTCACAATCTAACTATATGATTCACGTCACAATCTATCCATATGATTCACGTCACAATCTAACTATATGATTCACGTCACAATCTAACTATATGATTCACGTCACAATCTAATTATGAATTATGCAACTCCACTTAACTTTATAATGCGTGCCGTTCACAACCTACAGCAGATATATATTATAAGCCGCAGTCTGTTTATAATATGATGTTCGTCACACAGCCTAGCTATATGATCTAGGATCTGGTTCACGCTTCTTAACTATAAAACAGAGCCTAAGTATATATTCTCTGCAACACAACCTAACTTTATGTCTTATGCAACATATTCAAATTATAATATATGTCATACAATTTACCTTTACGATATAATTCCTATGACAAAGTTATATGGTCTATGCCACAGCGCAAAACTATATGGTCGGTGATGTGACTATATGATCTATGCTACACAAACCTAACTACATGACTGAAGGAACACAGCTGTATAACCTGTGCTTCACACATACCACATACTTGTGCTTCATCTATACCACAGAGTAACTGTATGATATAAACTACAGTGTATGACGTATACAACACATAAACAATAAAACCTGTGCCACATATGCTAATTATGTGATGTGTGCGACTTAAACTATATGAGCTATACCACAGACTATATAATGACACACTAATTATAGAATCTGTACAACACAGACTAACTATACAGTGTATCCAACGCTTACTGTAATGTCTACGATATTCGCCACACTGACTGCATTAACTGTACCACACATACTATACATATTAAACTAGAATATATGTGCCACACATACGTTATAATTTATACAACCGATTCTATAAATTATTTGGAATACAGAATATACAATAGGTCCCATAATATAAAATCTACAGTATATCACACAGTAATATTTATACCACATTTACAATATACTCTATGCCACAGAGACTAACTATATATGATCTATGGCGAACAGTTTCACTCGATGTGAAATATTATTACGTATGGTGACCTGTACGGCAAACGTCATAATACTAAAGCACGAACATGAAGTGGAGTGCTTGTTGAAATAGTGGAGGATACGAGTCAGGTGTTCTGCACAGTCGACTCTCTCCGAGCAACATGTAGTCCTCTCATTTCTCAGTTGTGTCTTCATAATATTTAATAACACTTCCCGGTACTAATAACCATAATCATGCCGATCTTGCCAACCAACTGTTTATATTTATAATATAAATTATGAATCAGGTTCTGATTCTACTCCCACTTTTGAGTGTCCGTTTAGACTTTTAAACATACAGGTAGATTACACTTCTGTGTGTGTGTGTGTGTGCGGTCAGCATGCGTGCCCCTCAAGTGAATTGTCCCGGGTTCGATATCCGGGCAGGGTGAAATTATGCCTCTGTCTACCCAGCATTAATTAACCTGGATGTTAATCGATTTGTGGATCTTGTTCCGGAGTAATGGTTAGCCAGTGCAGTTGGCGAGTTGTCCGGTCTTCTCGGATTAATCCTTGACTCTGTGTGTCACAGCTCGTTTACACAACATATGGTAATGGATGTTGTGTTGGCGATAGCTTCTACACCAAAATTCACGCCTAGGTGACTCTTGGGCCGGTCATTCTGGAACACAGGGGCAACCATTATATATATATATATATATATATATATATATATATATATATATATATATATATATATATATATATATATATATATATATATATATATTCTAGGCGAGTGGAGGAAGCCTCCTCAAACAGACTCATCAGATACAAAACTGAGAGTTTGGTAAAAATAAGGCGCGGCGGGAGTGTGGGCACACCTGCGGCTGCTGATACCTGCCGTACTTATCGATAGTGAATCTTTTTTACTTGTTAAATGTCACGCTGCTGTGTCTGGGCGGAAGGCGGAAGGAAGTGAGTGGGCGCAGGAGGGTGGGATGGCAACGCAATGGGGAAGGAAGTGTGAGGGATGGAGATGGTAGGGAAAGATGAGGAGTGAGGGAAGAGAAGGAAGGGTGGAGAGGCGGGGGAAGGTGAGAATGAAATGAGAAATGAAGAGACAAGGAAGGATGGCAGAAGAGTGGGGAATGTGGGAGGTAAGAGGATGTGAGCTATGGAAGAAGGTAAGAAGAGTTAGGGAGGATGGTAATAAAGCGTTGAAGTAGAGGAGGGTGACGGCGCAGGTAGGGGTGGGTGAGTTATGTGTGGCATTGCCCTCACCCTCATGTATATATATATATATATATATATATATATATATATATATATATATATATATATATATATATATATATATATATATATATATATATATATATATATATATATTTCATGTAGATCCACAATGAAAACGTGGATAAGATAAATCTTGATAAAATCACACGGGAAAAGGGAAACAACCGAGCCTCTGAAGATGTCTTGAATAAAGACGAAAGCAAAGGTGCTCCGTTGTTTCCCTTTTCCCCTGTGATTTTATCAAGATATATATATATATATATATATATATATATATATATATATATATATATATATATATATATATAAATAATCAACGACTTCACCAGCCAGGAATCGAACCCTCGACCTACCAGCTGGATTCGGTAAAATGCTACTGACACCACATACGAGGCACCGGCAGTTCCCAATGATGTTCACGGCGCCATCAGCTCGATGAACAAGCTTTGTGTGAAATATAACAGAGTCTAGGACTGCTCTTAGTGTCCTTGTGGGTTGTTCGGTAGCATTCCCTAGTCCCACCCAGTAGGTCGAGGGTTCGATTCCTGGCTGGTGAGGTCGTTGATTATATGTTCAAAGTCCGCGTGTTATATGGACTTAAAATGAAGTATATATATGGTACCTCGTGTTTCATACCAGCTGGATTCGGTAAAAAGCTCCTTTACGTGTGTGTTGGTGTGTGGATTAGTGGATGTCATCATTATAACCTGACCTCATGTTTTTAAGGTCACCCTGTATATTTATGCCTCTCTCTGTCCATGCAATCCAGTTGCCTCTGAAGATGTCTTGAATAAAGACGAAAGCTAAGGTACTCCGTTGTTTCCATTCTCCCCTGTGATTTTATCAAGATTTATCTTATCCACGTTTTCATTGTGGATTTACATGAAATATATATATATATATATAATATTCAGAAATTTCAGAGTAATTTCAAACACAGCGCAATTGGCGATACTGAGCTTTCAAGGTCGTCCGAGGGAAGAGAGCCCTCCATGCCCATAGAGAGAGGTTGTGGAATTAGGCCTAAGTGATATTAAATGTAATTTGCCTAATTAATAATGATGCGTTTCATGAAGTTAAGGGACTATTATTGAATTTGAAATTATTATAGATCGTTTATCAGTCTGAATAATGTCACGGGTGTCCAAAGGAGTTATTAGTTAGGCGGAAAATATGTCACGTAGGCCTAAGCTAGCACCTTGGAGAGACGCGACGCTGGCTGGTCCTCAGTAATGTGAAAGCGATTGGATCAACAGGACGTCCCTGCGCGTCCGTCCACAGAAAGAGTCACGTGGCCTAGTCACCTGTGTTGCACTATTGCAGTATAACAAGTAAGTCTCATTCGATCTCAGACAGGGTTAGATAGGGCAGTGGTAAAGTTAACAAGAGCTAACAGTGAGTTCATTTCAGGGTTTCCGTCAGAACCCACTTGACTGGGAGAAATTGACTGCGAGAGTGATGACAGTGAGAGATTGACTGCCGTTTGAGACTGCCGTTGATGATTGAGGGTGGCGATTGTCGCCATTGGACCGATCAGTGTAGGCCTGTCACTGTTTAGCGGGGTATCAAAGGATCTCTTGAGGGAATCTAGCAGTCTGGGTGCCCAGCTGATGACGGGACGATCGTTGGGGTCATCAGCTCTCCTCTACCTCGGCTCACAACACCACATGTCTCGAGCAGCTTAGTGAAACCCTCTTGCTAACGGGAAGCTAAAGCTTCTCTCAACTGTACAAGGTCTGATTGGTTCACTCCCTTCCGCTTTATGGATGTACCGGGGCGTAAGGTGAAGCTAGCTGAGTGATACAGGGTCGCACACTGGGGCCAAGAGTCAGTGGAGTTAGAGGTACACTTTCCAAGGTTGAGAAAGGCTGATTTGGGCCTTAAACTACGGGTGCCTCTTGGTTGTGCCTTAAACGACTAAGGAGTGCAGGTGGAATCTGTGTGTGTGTTAGGTTAGGAAGCATGGTTCACGGGTATTGGTGAACCCAGTAACAAACCAATGATAGTGACAATATATTTGGGTGTAGTTAATACCATTTCTCAGTTACTGATATTATCTTGACGTGTGTAGTTTAATATTTCTTAAATAATTTTGATAGTATTGTTTTTTGAATGTTTGTGTCACTAAGAGGAACCAGAGTGATACTGTGATTTGATTCTTTTAATGCATCTAATTTTTCTTCATAATTCCGATCTCAGGTATAACCTTTGTTCCCCAGAGTAGTGGTTAAGTTAGGTTAGGAAGTGTGCATCTATTGGGGTGATATAATTGTGGACCTGGTCTCACCCTCCTCTGTATATATACACCTTGATTTGTATTTCTCTCTCTAGTCTGTACTCACCCCTGAAGATGTGAATTACACGAAACCGCTTGGGAACTTCGTGTTTTCTTCTTTCCTTGTGGTTGTCAGCCTATACCCAGATCACGCGCACCTACAGTGATTTACTTGCATATATATATATATATATATATATATATATATATATATATATATATATATATATATATATATATATATATATATATATATATATATAATACTAATAAATCTATGAATTGGTTGAGAGATTGAGATATCAGAGTACGTACATTGAATTTCATCATACAATAAATTATATTAGATGAAAATATAGCCCAACCTCACGTGAATCCAAACTAATCCCTGGATCATCAACATCAATCGTAAGATTGGTGGAAGCATATTTACAGTTCAAAATAAAAAGTTTTACTGTTCACTCAGCTCTAGTTTCACAGTTAAAAACAGCATAAATAACACAAACAACATAGTAATAATCAGTAAGATGGAAGTGGTTGCTTTGCTGCACCCAACTGTCTGATCCCAGGCTTGGTGGTGGATCTTTGTTCCAGGTGAAAGAAGCAGGAGAAACTGGAATCCCATAAGCATATCATTGAAAACTCAGCCAAAAGTCACCGTGCTACTTCACAATAGTTGGGAGCTGTATTTATGAACTATGTATTTCACTATATGTATTGCAGAATACCCAATTACTCCACTAAAAAAGCCAAATTACCACAATAGAATAAATTATCCCTAGTTTGGGAGCCACTGAGTTAGATAACTGTGTGACTGAACGAAAGAGAGCAGAGAGCGTGGCCAGGTAATGAGGTGAGTGACGTGGCCAATACAAGGTTCTAATTTCGTAACCAGGATGAATAAAACTTAACACAGACAGAAAACAATGTGATGCACACGAATAAAGATATACTGAATGCCAAGGTAAGGTAAACATAACTATATAAAATTTTAGGAGGCGAGAGAACGAAGACGCGTATAGAAAATTATAGTGTTGTGCTGGAAGATAAAGTAGCCAGCGTTGGGGAGACGAAGTATATGACGCAGTAAACAAGCATCACAGTAGCACCCTATCAAGCGCGATGACGTAAAGAAAAGCAGACTACACATTTCTGAGGATTTACTGGGCGAGCGAGACGACGACGAGAGAACAGCAACACTATATCTCTCACTAACTATATATCGCTTTATGCAGTGAAAGAGACAGCTAACAGTACAATCCTCAAGGTGAAAGAGACAGCTAACAGTACAATCCTCAAGGTGAAGGAGACAGCTAACAGTACAATGCTCATGGTGAAAGAGACAGCTAACAGTACAATCCCCAAGGTGAAGTAGACTGCTTACAGTACAATCCTCAAGGTGAAGGAGACAGGTAACAGTACGATCCTCAAGGTGAAGGAGACAGCTAACAGTACAATCCTCATGGTGAAGGAGACAGCTAACAGTACAATGCTTATGGTAAAAGAGACAGCTAAAAGTACAATCCTAAAGGTGAAGTAGACTGCTAACAGTACAATCCTCAAGGTGAAGGAGACAGATAACAGTACAGTCCTAAAGGTGAAGGAGACAGCTAACAGTACAATCCTCAAGGTGAAGGAGACAGCTAACAGTACAATCCTCAAGGTGAAGGAGACAGCTAACAGTACAATCCTCAAGGTGAAGGAGACAGCTAACAGTACAATGCTTATGGTAAAAGAGACAGCTAAAAGTACAATCCTAAAGCTGAAGTAGACTGCTAACAGTACAATCCTCAAGGTGAAGGAGACAGCTAACAGTACAATCCTAAAGGTGAAGGAGACAGCTAGCAGTACAATCCTAAAGGTGAAGTAGACTGCTAACAGTACAATCCTCAAGGTGAAGGAGACAGCTAACAGTACATTCAACAAGGTGTGGAGGCTGGTTGAGGGAAGGTGTTTGTGGTAGGGAGATAATAAGCGTGATAACGTACCTGAGTTAGAGGCAGAGAGCACGGCATCATAGGGTGAGTGTTATGTTATGATGGTGGGTGTAACACACAGGGAGTGGGTGTAATACAACAGAGAGTGGGTATAAGACAAGAGGGGGTGGGTGAAATACAATAAGGTGTGGGTGTAATACAATAGGGTGTGGGTGTAGCACACAGGGAGTGGGTAAAATACAACAGGGAGTGAGTATAACACAATTGGGTGTGGGTGTAATACAATAGGGTGTGGGTGTAACACAAGAGGGTGTGAGGGTAATACAAGAGGAAGTGGGGGTAATAACACGGGGTGTGGGTGTAACACAAGAGGGTGTGGGTGTAACACAAGAGGGTGTGGCTTTAACACAAGAGGGTGTGGGTGTAATACAAGAGGGTGTGGGTGTGATCGTGGGGATTTTATATCACACACAATTGTTTTAAATTAGTTCTGGAACTCTTAGGTGGCAGGGCTGAGGTAAACACTTATTCTGGATATTCTTTATTACAGAAGCGGCTTTATACAGAGGTTCTTAGTATGGGAGAGAAAGTATTGTGAATTCTCTCCAGGGGAAGTGGTTTGAGTACACTTTTATAAAAACACTTAAGTGAGTGTTCACGCCCCTGTAAGTGGCAAAATTCTGCTCTAGCCGCTCACTCAGAACGTGAGAGAGGAAGGAGGAGCGGGCTGCTATGATTAGTAAGTTTGACCTCGCTCGACTCCTGATGAGTAATGGACTCAGCATGTATAACATGAACAACTAATGAGTCATTGTTGAATAACTTAGTGAATAATTTGGTATTCTACATATGGCTGAATATTTATATAATGAAAATGGTGCTGTTACCCCTGCTCGGCCACCTCCGACTGAGTCCTCACGGTTTAAATCCTAGGCTTACCTAACCTTGTTACAATGAAGTGTGGTTTAGCTAAACTGTTTCGTCTTGCACATGCTTTTGCAATTCCTTCCGGAAAGTCCTCTTAGAAATTATTGTGTACCTAGAAGAAATCTTTCTGTAACAAATTATCATAACAATCAAGGAACTGATAAATATGATAGAAGGTACAAGTAAACCAGGGAAGACTATACCTAAAGATAAATACAAAAGAAGAGGATCCTGTAAGTCAGGAAAATGTGTTTCATTAATATAAGATAGAAGTTTAAGCTTATAGGTACCAGCTCAGAAATAATGATTGTGGCAAAGGCAAGATGATTGCGAGAAGGCAAGTATGTGATTGCATTACTGCGAATTTCACAATAGTCTTGTGCTATATGATAACCCTCCACTACTAAATGTTTACCTACATCATGGCATATAAGTATTACACTGGTTTGAAGTGGGAAATAAAAAAAATATTGCACATTATTGACATGTGCGTGAAACACTAACCTATGTGGTATTGGAGTGTATTCACATTGCTGTAGAGCTGTAGAGGCATAAGTTTGTACTATAGCTAATTCACATGTAGTTTTTATGAAAGAGAAAGCATGCGCAGGACATACATGTAAGTGTAAGTATGTTAAATTACAATGATTTAGGACTTTATGCTTATTCACAGCAACTAATGAAGAATCTTCTGATACTACTATAGTTCAGTTTGTTTGCTCAGAATTATAAGATCGTCATTCGCTTTCAATGGAAATGGTTCCAAATGCCATGCATCAATTTTTTTGTGTGATTTTAGTGGAATGTGTATTAGTGTTTCCTTATGTGTTAAGGCTGCCTCTAATAAGGGGTACTAATATTCCACTTCATGCTCCTGAAAGATAGGAGTTATATGATATTTAGTTTCAACTATATGTAAAGCGGCAATAAGTTGACCAACTGGCATCAACACGACCTAAGTCTGCATTCACTAGATCAGCTTTGAGCCTACTTTTAGTGTCTATGAAAGCTTGTACAGAGGCTTCAGCTGCATGCATATATTCTGTAAAGCAGATGAGCCATTCCAGTGTAAATTCTGACCGTGGAAAAAACGTGTTAGTTGATTAGTTTCGTCAGCAATAGCATTCATGTGAGAGGTCAGAGTTTGTACTGCCTTGTAGGACTGTTAAATTGCCCTATTTTGTTTCAAAACCGCTTCTCAAACTGAATTCATTCTGTTCCCTAGTTTAGCTACATCTTCGGAGGTTGCCGGACCAGACAGTGTGTTACTTATTAAGCCAAGAAATTAAATAGATCACGTTTTTGACGCATCTGAGAATGTACCTTCTTCCCGATGTCTTCGGGACATATAGGGACTTTTCCCTCGAAGTTATTTACTCGTCTGAGCAGACTATTTATGCGGTCTATATGAAGTAAGATGGTCTCTCAGAATGTTGTAGAGATTGGAGATTGTTGTTGGAGATCTTACAGAATTTGCATAGCTCTTTCAGTTTGGACAGCTATTGACCCCAGGTGCACTGGCATGCGCATTAGATCGTTGAGCTCGTTCTTGAAGTTACAACGTCTTGTACTACAAGTACTTTGCCTAGTGGGGCAACTAAAGTTCCTGACAACGTCTGCTGGGGATGCGGCTGTTGTCACCGCGCTCCAGACCAACAGGAGTAATTAACTATTTTTATCTGTGAAATTTGTCGTTGGCTCAACTACGTTGAATTTGTTTCCATGTTCTTTCGCTCTAATTACGTACGGAACTGTGAATTTAGGTGAGAGTTTTGATGTGCGTCCCGGTGCTTTTATTATTACTGTGTCTCTTATTTCTAGAGTTATAGGCTTAGCTTTTTTATATTGCATCCAGATCATTTCAGTTGCTAAATGTTTTTGTACTTTCCATGGATGCTTGTGAAAACATTGATTTGCTTCTTGGCTTAGTCATCCATGTTGTACACAGGATCTGGTGTTCCTGCTAGTAGATCATATGGGAAGCGTTTATTAGTACCGTAAATTATGTATTAAGGCGATTTACCTGTAAAGCTATTTATAGATCCATTGATGGATGCTGCAACTTGTGGAAGCCAGTCCTCCCACGAATTATGCATTGGATTCACCACATGTCGGAAAATCTCAAGAATTTTTCTATTTGTACGATCGACCAACCCATTTGAAGATGGATGGTAGGCGGTCGTGAAGGTTTGTGTGATGTCATATTGTTGACATATTGCTGTTAAGAGTTGATTTTTAAATTCTGCCCCGTTATCTGAGAGTATCACTCTAGGTGTTGAAAAAGGACAGCTAGGAGGAGTGATTAATGCATGAGCCACTGATTCGGCAGGCTTGTTCTGCAATGGTCAACGCAGACAAGTACGTAATTAGAGCCTTGATGACGTTTTGGTAGTTGCAATAAATCGATAACAACTGTGTCCCATGGACGTTCCTGCGTCGGGTATTCTAAGATTGGGGCGGGATCCATCTTTGTTCCCTTGTGTTTTGTACATCACATTTAGCGATGTGATGCTCGATGTCAGTCCTCATAGTTTTCCAATAATATTTTTGTCTACTTTCTGTTAGACATCTGTCTCGCCCTGGATGCCCATCTTGGAAAAAGGTGAGGATGGTTTCCTTTAAAGATATAGGAATAACAATTTGAGAGATTGACTCTTGTTGTGTTTTCACTGAGCGATATAGTATTTTGTGCCGCAGCTCAAACTGTGACAGTGGTAGAAGTAATTTAGGCAAATTTACCTCATCTCTCGATTCTAAAGCATACAGTATATAACCTTGGACCACAGTGAATCCTGTAACTGTTCCCCCCTTAACTCTGACATAGTGAATGTAGGTACTAGTGTGACAGGAGCTATGTGTCTAGATAGAAAATCAGCTACCACGTTTGCACGGCCCGGCAAATACTTGAAGTCAGGTGCGAACTCCTGTATGATCAGATACCAATGCACTAAACGCCCTGATAAGTTCTTCCCATGAAATAGTTCTTTCACGGCCAAATGAACTGTGTGGACTGTGATCGGATATCCCAAAATGAGATCCCGAAAATGCTTGAGAGCCCACAGCCCTACAGCTCATGCTTCTAAGTGAGTAGCTGAATAGCTTGTTTCTGCATCGTTGTGGGTGCAACTGGCGTATGCTATTACTCGCCATTTTCCTCGATGATGAGTTTGAATGAGCACCGCCCCAGTGCACTTGGTAAATGGTTTTGTGTAGTCCGGAAAGGTCAACACTGGAGTGTTCGTTCAGGCGCTCTTGGAGGCATTATAACTGTTCTCTTGTTCTTTATTCCATTTATACTCTTCATCCTTTTTTTGGAGTTTAGTGAGTGGTGAGGCTAATTTGGCATAACCTTCAATGGAAGAACGGGAGTATCCTGATAAACCCAGGAAACTACGAAGTTGATCAGTGTTCTTGGGACAAGAGAATAGCTTCACCGCCTTTACCTTGCAAGCTACTGTGTGTATACTATTGCCGTCCACTACGTGTCCTAGAAATTGGATTTTGGATTTAAGAAATTCACATTTGGAAAGTTTTACTTTCAATCCAGCTATTTGTAGCTTTGTGAAAACTTCTCGTAGTTTCCTTAAATGGCTTTGTAAGTCTTCGCTTACTATGTGATCATCTCGATAGGCGTAGACTGTGTTACCTATCATTCCAGCAAACAAGGTATTTCTCATTCTTTGGAATGTGAGCAGCGCATTTCTTAGGCCAAATGACAATCTTAAGAATTCGAAATGACCCATTGGTGTACTGAATGCAGTTTCCTCACGGGATTCCTCATGTAAGGGAATTTGCCAGTACCCGCTAAGGAAATCTAGGGTACTGAAGACGGCGTTGTTTTTTCCTAGTGACTATAGTAAGTCAGTTAGGACAGGCATTGTAAACCTGTCCGGTACAGTTACCTGGTTGACTCATCGAAAATCTATGACTGGTCTCCATCCTTCATCCTTCTTGGGAACTAGGAATAATGGCGAGTTCCATGATGATGAGGAAGATTGGATTACTTGTTGGCACCATATCTTGTATTATCTGTTGGAGTACCGCCCTTCTGGTGTGGGGTATCCTATATGCTGGGGTGGAGATTGGG